>NHQK01000059.1:0-455506 GCA_016864655.1 Phytophthora cactorum
TGGGAAATCGCTGGTGTGCGTGAGGGACCCCCGGCAGACGCAGCAGCGTGCCACCAGCTCGAGAAGCCGCAGAAGAGGGCTGTCAGCGGCGCATTAAAAGCAAGAGGAAAGAGCAAAATGGTCATACAGGGGCTCGAACCCTGGACCGCAGCGTTATTAGCACTGTGCTCTACCGACTGAGCTATACGACCGCCAAGCGTAACACACACACATACAAACCAAAATACGACCCTCACCACAAAACCACAACACATACACGCACACGCGCTGCACCACGCGCTTCTGCACCACCTTGCGCTGCTCTACCGCCTCTGCTTCGTCTCTCCCTTCACCTCCCACCCAAGCCTCGCTTTCATCCTATCAAACACATCGCCTCCTACAAAACCGTTCACCGTCGAGACGGACCGATGCGCACGTGGGTATGCACAGGCTTTGCTACCCAAGACGAACGCCGTCTGACATTTCGCAAACAAGAGTGACACTCAAGGCAATCGAGCCTTCGAGGCAGTCCGACTCGAGTCCGTATCGACGTTTGCACGGCCGCTGCAAGTAACTTGGGAAATCGCTGGTGTGCGTGAGGGACCCCCGGCAGACGCAGCAGCGTGCCACCAGCTCGAGAAGCCGCAGAAGAGGGCTGTCAGCGGCGCATTAAAAGCAAGAGGAAAGAGCAAAATGGTCATACAGGGGCTCGAACCCTGGACCGCAGCGTTATTAGCACTGTGCTCTACCGACTGAGCTATACGACCGCCAAGCGCAACACACATACAAACCAAAATACGACCCTCACCACAAAACCACAACACATACACGCACACGCGCTGCACCACGCGCTTCTGCACCACCTTGCGCTGCTCTACCGCCTCTGCTTCGTCTCTCCCTTCACCTCCCACCCAAGCCTCGCTTTCATCCTATCAAACACATCGCCTCCTACAAAACCGTTCACCGTCGAGACGGACCGATGCGCACGTGGGTATGCACAGGCTTTGCTACCCAAGACGAACGCCGTCTGACATTTCGCAAACAAGAGTGACACTCAAGGCAATCGAGCCTTCGAGGCAGTCCGACTCGAGTCCGTATCGACGTTTGCACGGCCGCTGCAAGTAACTTGGGAAATCGCTGGTGTGCGTGAGGGACCCCCGGCAGACGCAGCAGCGTGCCACCAGCTCGAGAAGCCGCAGAAGAGGGCTGTCAGCGGCGCATTAAAAGCAAGAGGAAAGAGCAAAATGGTCATACAGGGGCTCGAACCCTGGACCGCAGCGTTATTAGCACTGTGCTCTACCGACTGAGCTATACGACCGCCAAGCGTAACACACACACATACAAACCAAAATACGACCCTCACCACAAAACCACAACACATACACGCACACGCGCTGCACCACGCGCTTCTGCACCACCTTGCGCTGCTCTACCGCCTCTGCTTCGTCTCTCCCTTCACCTCCCACCCAAGCCTCGCTTTCATCCTATCAAACACATCGCCTCCTACAAAACCGTTCACCGTCGAGACGGACCGATGCGCACGTGGGTATGCACAGACTTTGCTACCCAAGACGAACACGCGTCTGACAATTTCGCAAAAAGGAGTGACACTCAAGGCAATCGAGCCTTTCGAGGCAGTCCGACTCGAGTCCGTATCGACGTTTGCACGGCCGCTGCAAGTAACTTGGGAAATCGCTGGTGTGCGTGAGACCCCCGGCAGACGCAGCAGCGTGCCACCAGCTCGAGAAGCCGCAGAAGAGGGCTGTCAGCGGCGCATTAAAAGCAAGAGGAAAGAGCAAAATGGTCATACAGGGGCTCGAACCCTGGACCGCAGCGTTATTAGCACTGTGCTCTACCGACTGAGCTATACGACCGCCAAGCGCAACACACACACACACATACAAACCAAAATACGACCCTCACACAAAACCACAACACATACACGCACACGCGCTGCACCACGCGCTTCTGCACCACCTTGCGCTGCTCTACCGCCTCTGCTTCGTCTCTCCCTTCACCTCCCACCCAAGCCTCGCTTTCATCCTATCAAACACATCGCCTCCTACAAAACCGTTCACCGTCGAGACGGACCGATGCGCACGTGGGTATGCACAGGCTTTGCTACCCAAGACGAACGCCGTCTGACATTTCGCAAACAAGAGTGACACTCAAGGCAATCGAGCCTTCGAGGCAGTCCGACTCGAGTCCGTATCGACGTTTGCACGGCCGCTGCAAGTAACTTGGGAAATCGCTGGTGTGCGTGAGGGACCCCCGGCAGACGCAGCAGCGTGCCACCAGCTCGAGAAGCCGCAGAAGAGGGCTGTCAGCGGCGCATTAAAAGCAAGAGGAAAGAGCAAAATGGTCATACAGGGGCTCGAACCCTGGACCGCAGCGTTATTAGCACTGTGCTCTACCGACTGAGCTATACGACCGCCAAGCGCAACACACACACATACAAACCAAAATACGACCCTCACCACAAAACCACAACACATACACGCACACGCGCTGCACCACGCGCTTCTGCACCACCTTGCGCTGCTCTACCGCCTCTGCTTCGTCTCTCCCTTCACCTCCCACCCAAGCCTCGCTTTCATCCTATCAAACACATCGCCTCCTACAAAACCGTTCACCGTCGAGACGGACCGATGCGCACGTGGGTATGCACAGACTTTGCTACCCAAGACGAACGCCGTCTGACATTTCGCAAAACAAGAGTGACACTCAAGGCAATCGAGCCTTCGAGGCAGTCCGACTCGAGTCCGTATCGACGTTTGCACGGCCGCTGCAAGTAACTTGGGAAATCGCTGGTGTGCGTGAGGGACCCCCGGCAGACGCAGCAGCGTGCCACCAGCTCGAGAAGCCGCAGAAGAGGGCTGTCAGCGGCGCATTAAAAGCAAGAGGAAAGAGCAAAATGGTCATACAGGGGCTCGAACCCTGGACCGCAGCGTTATTAGCACTGTGCTCTACCGACTGAGCTATACGACCGCCAAGCGCAACACACACACACACATACAAACCAAAATACGACCCTCACCACAAAACCACAACACATACACGCACACGCGCTGCACCACGCGCTTCTGCACCACCTTGCGCTGCTCTACCGCCTCTGCTTCGTCTCTCCCTTCACCTCCCACCCAAGCCTCGCTTTCATCCTATCAAACACATCGCCTCCTACAAAACCGTTCACCGTCGAGACGGACCGATGCGCACGTGGGTATGCACAGGCTTTGCTACCCAAGACGAACGCCGTCTGACATTTCGCAAACAAGAGTGACACTCAAGGCAATCGAGCCTTCGAGGCAGTCCGACTCGAGTCCGTATCGACGTTTGCACGGCCGCTGCAAGTAACTTGGGAAATCGCTGGTGTGCGTGAGGGACCCCCGGCAGACGCAGCAGCGTGCCACCAGCTCGAGAAGCCGCAGAAGAGGGCTGTCAGCGGCGCATTAAAAGCAAGAGGAAAGAGCAAAATGGTCATACAGGGGCTCGAACCCTGGACCGCAGCGTTATTAGCACTGTGCTCTACCGACTGAGCTATACGACCGCCAAGCGCAACACACACACACACATACAAACCAAAATACGACCCTCACCACAAAACCACAACACATACACGCACACGCGCTGCACCACGCGCTTCTGCACCACCTTGCGCTGCTCTACCGCCTCTGCTTCGTCTCTCCCTTCACCTCCCACCCAAGCCTCGCTTTCATCCTATCAAACACATCGCCTCCTACAAAACCGTTCACCGTCGAGACGGACCGATGCGCACGTGGGTATGCACAGGCTTTGCTACCCAAGACGAACGCCGTCTGACATTTCGCAAACAAGAGTGACACTCAAGGCAATCGAGCCTTCGAGGCAGTCCGACTCGAGTCCGTATCGACGTTTGCACGGCCGCTGCAAGTAACTTGGGAAATCGCTGGTGTGCGTGAGGGACCCCCGGCAGACGCAGCAGCGTGCCACCAGCTCGAGAAGCCGCAGAAGAGGGCTGTCAGCGGCGCATTAAAAGCAAGAGGAAAGAGCAAAATGGTCATACAGGGGCTCGAACCCTGGACCGCAGCGTTATTAGCACTGTGCTCTACCGACTGAGCTATACGACCGCCAAGCGCAACACACACACACACATACAAACCAAAATACGACCCTCACCACAAAACCACAACACATACACGCACACGCGCTGCACCACGCGCTTCTGCACCACCTTGCGCTGCTCTACCGCCTCTGCTTCGTCTCTCCCTTCACCTCCCACCCAAGCCTCGCTTTCATCCTATCAAACACATCGCCTCCTACAAAACCGTTCACCGTCGAGACGGACCGATGCGCACGTGGGTATGCACAGACTTTGCTACCCAAGACGAACGCCGTCTGACATTTCGCAAACAAGAGTGACACTCAAGGCAATCGAGCCTTCGAGGCAGTCCGACTCGAGTCCGTATCGACGTTTGCACGGCCGCTGCAAGTAACTTGGGAAATCGCTGGTGTGCGTGAGGGACCCCCGGCAGACGCAGCAGCGTGCCACCAGCTCGAGAAGCCGCAGAAGAGGGCTGTCAGCGGCGCATTAAAAGCAAGAGGAAAGAGCAAAATGGTCATACAGGGGCTCGAACCCTGGACCGCAGCGTTATTAGCACTGTGCTCTACCGACTGAGCTATACGACCGCCAAGCGCAACACACACACATACAAACCAAAATACGACCCTCACCACAAAACCACAACACATACACGCACACGCGCTGCACCACGCGCTTCTGCACCACCTTGCGCTGCTCTACCGCCTCTGCTTCGTCTCTCCCTTCACCTCCCACCCAAGCCTCGCTTTCATCCTATCAAACACATCGCCTCCTACAAAACCGTTCACCGTCGAGACGGACCGATGCGCACGTGGGTATGCACAGACTTTGCTACCCAAGACGAACGCCGTCTGACATTTCGCAAACAAGAGTGACACTCAAGGCAATCGAGCCTTCGAGGCAGTCCGACTCGAGTCCGTATCGACGTTTGCACGGCCGCTGCAAGTAACTTGGGAAATCGCTGGTGTGCGTGAGGGACCCCCGGCAGACGCAGCAGCGTGCCACCAGCTCGAGAAGCCGCAGAAGAGGGCTGTCAGCGGCGCATTAAAAGCAAGAGGAAAGAGCAAAATGGTCATACAGGGGCTCGAACCCTGGACCGCAGCGTTATTAGCACTGTGCTCTACCGACTGAGCTATACGACCGCCAAGCGCAACACACACACACATACAAACCAAAATACGACCCTCACCACAAAACCACAACACATACACGCACACGCGCTGCACCACGCGCTTCTGCACCACCTTGCGCTGCTCTACCGCCTCTGCTTCGTCTCTCCCTTCACCTCCCACCCAAGCCTCGCTTTCATCCTATCAAACACATCGCCTCCTACAAAACCGTTCACCGTCGAGACGGACCGATGCGCACGTGGGTATGCACAGGCTTTGCTACCCAAGACGAACGCCGTCTGACATTTCGCAAACAAGAGTGACACTCAAGGCAATCGAGCCTTCGAGGCAGTCCGACTCGAGTCCGTATCGACGTTTGCACGGCCGCTGCAAGTAACTTGGGAAATCGCTGGTGTGCGTGAGGGACCCCCGGCAGACGCAGCAGCGTGCCACCAGCTCGAGAAGCCGCAGAAGAGGGCTGTCAGCGGCGCATTAAAAGCAAGAGGAAAGAGCAAAATGGTCATACAGGGGCTCGAACCCTGGACCGCAGCGTTATTAGCACTGTGCTCTACCGACTGAGCTATACGACCGCCAAGCGCAACACACACACATACAAACCAAAATACGACCCTCACCACAAAACCACAACACATACACGCACACGCGCTGCACCACGCGCTTCTGCACCACCTTGCGCTGCTCTACCGCCTCTGCTTCGTCTCTCCCTTCACCTCCCACCCAAGCCTCGCTTTCATCCTATCAAACACATCGCCTCCTACAAAACCGTTCACCGTCGAGACGGACCGATGCGCACGTGGGTATGCACAGGCTTTGCTACCCAAGACGAACGCCGTCTGACATTTCGCAAACAAGAGTGACACTCAAGGCAATCGAGCCTTCGAGGCAGTCCGACTCGAGTCCGTATCGACGTTTGCACGGCCGCTGCAAGTAACTTGGGAAATCGCTGGTGTGCGTGAGGGACCCCCGGCAGACGCAGCAGCGTGCCACCAGCTCGAGAAGCCGCAGAAGAGGGCTGTCAGCGGCGCATTAAAAGCAAGAGGAAAGAGCAAAATGGTCATACAGGTGCTCGAACCCTGGACCGCAGCGTTATTAGCACTGTGCTCTACCGACTGAGCTATACGACCGCCAAGCGCAACACACACACATACAAACCAAAATACGACCCTCACCACAAAACCACAACACATACACGCACACGCGCTGCACCACGCGCTTCTGCACCACCTTGCGCTGCTCTACCGCCTCTGCTTCGTCTCTCCCTTCACCTCCCACCCAAGCCTCGCTTTCATCCTATCAAACACATCGCCTCCTACAAAACCGTTCACCGTCGAGACGGACCGATGCGCACGTGGGTATGCACAGGCTTTGCTACCCAAGACGAACGCCGTCTGACATTTCGCAAACAAGAGTGACACTCAAGGCAATCGAGCCTTCGAGGCAGTCCGACTCGAGTCCGTATCGACGTTTGCACGGCCGCTGCAAGTAACTTGGGAAATCGCTGGTGTGCGTGAGGGACCCCCGGCAGACGCAGCAGCGTGCCACCAGCTCGAGAAGCCGCAGAAGAGGGCTGTCAGCGGCGCATTAAAAGCAAGAGGAAAGAGCAAAATGGTCATACAGGGGCTCGAACCCTGGACCGCAGCGTTATTAGCACTGTGCTCTACCGACTGAGCTATACGACCGCCAAGCGCAACACACACACACATACAAACCAAAATACGACCCTCACCACAAAACCACAACACATACACGCACACGCGCTGCACCACGCGCTTCTGCACCACCTTGCGCTGCTCTACCGCCTCTGCTTCGTCTCTCCCTTCACCTCCCACCCAAGCCTCGCTTTCATCCTATCAAACACATCGCCTCCTACAAAACCGTTCACCGTCGAGACGGACCGATGCGCACGTGGGTATGCACAGACTTTGCTACCCAAGACGAACGCCGTCTGACATTTCGCAAACAAGAGTGACACTCAAGGCAATCGAGCCTTCGAGGCAGTCCGACTCGAGTCCGTATCGACGTTTGCACGGCCGCTGCAAGTAACTTGGGAAATCGCTGGTGTGCGTGAGGGACCCCCGGCAGACGCAGCAGCGTGCCACCAGCTCGAGAAGCCGCAGAAGAGGGCTGTCAGCGGCGCATTAAAAGCAAGAGGAAAGAGCAAAATGGTCATACAGGGGCTCGAACCCTGGACCGCAGCGTTATTAGCACTGTGCTCTACCGACTGAGCTATACGACCGCCAAGCGCAACACACACACATACAAACCAAAATACGACCCTCACCACAAAACCACAACACATACACGCACACGCGCTGCACCACGCGCTTCTGCACCACCTTGCGCTGCTCTACCGCCTCTGCTTCGTCTCTCCCTTCACCTCCCACCCAAGCCTCGCTTTCATCCAATCAAACATATCGTGTAGTGGGCCGCCTTTATGCCTACTACTTCGGCTTACACGTTAGCGCACGTGTACGAGGAAGCGTAGTGTGCTTAAACTTAGGTTAACTATACGTTTGTCCGAAAGTATAGTACGAAAGTATAGATTTACTAAAATAAGAAAAGCTAAAAGCCGTTTTGGGTTAAAATGAGAACTGTTATTTATGATTTATGTCTGGACTGGGTTTCCTCCTAAAACTGATATCCTATATGAAAGGTATTCTGCCATCCGACGGCTGTCAGAACCCTGCTAATCTAATTGGTAGAAAGAAATGCTTATCTACCAATAGGAAGCCTGAATGCATACAGACCAGTGGTCTGCAAGTGTAACCATTGGTGTGTCTTACACCAACGTTCGAGAATCCTCCATGTAACCAAGTGGCTACGTGTAGCCACTTGCGTGTAACCCCGTTACACCATTCCTGGATTAGCTAGGAATTGACTGACCTCACGCAAGTAGAATGCCATATCAGGTCGGGTGCCTACCATGAGGTACATGACATTGCCTACGCTTCACGATACGGAATATCCTTCATCGCATATTTCTCGGCATCGCTGCCAGGCTGGCTGCTCAAGGAGAGTTTAACGTTCCTGTCTGCTGGAGTTGCAATAGTGTACGGAATATAGTCGCTGAAACGGTCAAGGACCTTCGTAGCGTACTTGTGTTGGTGGATGAAGATTGTTCGGCCCTTAAGGTCACGTTGAATGGACCAGCCGAGTAAGCACGTCACCTCCCCTAAATCTGTTATGGAGAACCTGTTCTTTAGGGCTGAATTTAGCTCACTAACGAGGGCTGGCGTTGGTGCAATAATGAGAAGGTCATCCACGTACACTGCGATGTAGCAAGTGACGTTGCCACGGGTGCGGCAGAAGACACAACGGTCTTTGATGAGCTTACAAAATCCGAGACTCTTCAGGAAGACAGACAGTGTATGGTACCAAACACGCGGGGCTTGCTTCAACCCGTACAGGATTTTAAGGAGTTTGCACACTAGGTGTTCCTTACCCGGGATTTTGAAACCTTCCGGTTGAGCCATGGAGATCTCCTCCTCCAGGAAACCGTTCTGAAATGCCGCTTTGACATCCATCTGATGGATTTCGAGATCGAGCAATGCTTCAATTGTAAGGAGAAGTCGGAGGACTTCCATTCGAATCACTGGGGAGAAGATCTCATTGTAGTCGATGCCATATTCCTGGAGAAAACCTTTAATCACCAGACACGCTTTGAAGCGGTCAATCTCGCCTGTGCCGGTATACTTTACTACAAAGACCCATCGGCTTGTGAGAATCTTCCGTCCTTTAGGAGGGGTTACCAATACCCAGGTGTCATTGTCCATGAGGGACTTGTATTCCGAGTAGGCTGCTGTGTGCCACTGTTCAGCGTGAGACGACCTCATGGCCTCTCGATACGTAGTGAGCTCTGACACATACCGGATAGCTAGTGGTGCGTGCAGTAACTGCTAAGTGTGCTCCTGCTCCAGTAAGTCTTCTTCAGAGTTGAAGGTTACATCTGTGTCATGAGTGACACGGGGTCTCTTAGGTGCAAGAGAAGATAGAGGATCAGGTCGCGTCTCCGTTCTAAACGAGTAGTGTATAACCGTTTGGGCAAGCACCTCCCTGAGATGACGAAGTGTGCGCTGAATAGGAACTTCTGTAGTTGAAGTCGTTGCAGGTTCAGGTGCCGGTGCAGGTACCAGAGCGGATGCAGGTGCAGGATGTTGCGTCTGCGTTTCCTGTGCTGAGTCCAATGTAGACGTTAGGTTAGGTAGAGAGGGGAAATCGTCCTCTTTAAAGACTACGTCTCTGCTGTAGACTATAGCATAAACGATGAGCTCCATTAGGGGGTTTCCTTTTTTATGGTCTGGAATACCTAGGTACATGCATAAGCGAGCTCTAGCCTCGTGATTGTCTCAGTATTGCTCTGTAATGTGCACGTATGCACTGCACCCAAACACTTTCATGTACTCCATGGATGGGATTCGATTGTACCAGAGTTCATACGGTGTGCGTTCAGCCGTCGTGGAGCTGGGTGACATGTTGATTAGTGTGGTCACGTGCCAGACACACTCTGCCCAGAGTTGCTTTGGGTGTTTTCCGTCCAATAGCAGAACTCGTACCCGCTCCATGATAGTTCTCATGCGTCGTTCAGCAACACCATTTTGCTGCGGTGTGTACGCATTGGTAAATTGTACGTGGGTACCATACTTTTGAAAGATTATACGGCCTTGTTTCTCGTATTCTTTCGCATTGTCCGCTTGAAACCGTTGAACGTCATGGTCTTCAATGATGCGAGTATGCTCAAGTACATTGACGTCTCGTCGGAAGATGTTCAGAGCTTTCCTCCTGAAATCCTCATAGCATTCGTACAGTCGCTACGGTTCTTTATTGGGTACGCGAACATGAATCGGGAAAAGCCATCGATAAAGATCAGAAAGTAACGGCAACTAGTAAGGCTAGGCACAGGAAATGGTCCACAGATATCTGAGTGCACTTTTTCCAAGGGAGATGTGGCACGTTCAACAACTCTATTAGAATAGAATGGTGCGCGGTGTGACTTCGCTAACGTGCATGCAGTACAGAAGAACTGATCTGTGCGGTCTACAGACGCAGCATCATCGAATCCGCGGATGGCTTGGCTCCTATATAGGTCATGAAAGATGCGAGCGTTAGGATGTCCAAGACGTTTGTGTAAAAGCAGAAAGTATCGTTGCTTACATGAGGCCACGAGTGCCGTTGAGGTCACCGCTGGTTGGGCCTGGAACTGATACAGGTCAGTGTTGCTAGCCATCGTCGTCTTGATTTTGAAACGCTGGTCAGTCTGCACGGCACACTGCTTGCGATCGAAGCTGAAGCAGGAGTGCTGCTTCACGGCAGCTGGAACTGACAGCAGGTTGAACTGTAACAGTTGAGCGTACAGGACGCCATGAAGGGTGAGCGTCTTCAAGTTGCCTATGGAGTCGACGGCTGCCAGTTCAACACGTCCAATGCCTTCGATTGAGATCTGGTTGTTGCCACCAACAGTGATAGAGCCACCACTGGTAGCGATGTCCTTGGACCACTGGGATTCATGCGTCACGTGGCGCGTACATCCAGAGTCGATGGTCCAGGTGGGGTCCAGTTGAATGTTGGCCTTGGCTGCAAGACTCACTGGAGGGTTGATCGAAGTAGCAACCGCGATCAGGCCTACGTTGCCACGGCCTTGGTGAAACACCTTGCGACTGCTCGCATTGTCGGCATCGTCATTAGGTTCAAACGGACGGTTGTTGCCTTGTTCATGGCCACGATACTTGCCACGGTTAGCGTTCTTGTGCTTGTCACCACTACCACTACGATTCTTGTCTCTGTGGTTGTTGCGACCTCTGCCATTGTTGCGTCCTTGCTTCCAGTTCTTGGAGTCTCGGTAGGGATGGTCACGAGTCGTGGTGTTCTTAACCGCAAAGTTGGCAGGCAAGACCGTGCCAGTTTTCACTCTGTCATCCCGCAAGTCCTTCTGCAGACCGCCGCATTGACGGATGTTGCGACGTGGTCGGTCGCAGTCGGTGCCCACATCGCCACGATGAGGATCGTGGCTGCGCTGAGCAGGAGGTCCGGTAGTCACTAGAGCTCGCTCATTCTTGGTAGCACTAGTCTCGGGTGTTCTCTGCGAGAGCGTGTAGCGCTCCTGAGCTTGGATGTCACAGACGTTGCCTTCAATGCTCTGCTTGAGGTCTGCATACGGGATATACTTCCGTTGGCCCTTCCAGATGCGGAGGTCGTTCGTCCAAGACTTGGGCATCGAGTGGAACAAGTACAATGACTTCTGCCCCTCGGTCATCACCGATTCGGTGGCTTCAGACGCGGCTTTCATCGCGTTCTCCAGCTTCAGAAAGAACTCAGTCAGGTCCGAGCCTTCCTCGTACTTGATCTCCATCAAGTAGTGCTGGATGAAGTAGGGGTCGCCGTGGAAGGATGCACCTTCATACCTCTCGCAGATGTACTTGAAGATGTCGGACGACATTTCGAGGTTCTTGACCAGCCGAACATGCGTGTTGTCCATGGTCTTCATCAGAAACGCCTTCGTCTTGGCTTCTTGGCGACGGCGTTCACGCGGGCTGAGCGACTGGGGCTTCTCCTTTGCGCCCCGCAGGCGCTCTTTCTGCCACTTGCGATGGTGGATCGGGGGAATCGTCGGTAGGTTTTTGCGCTTGACAGAGGAGTCAGAGCTGTCGTCTGAATCCTCGTCGTCGGAACCTGACGGCGGCTTGAGGTCTTCGTCGCCGCTCTCGTCGTAGCCCACCGCGCCCGAGTCAACTTGAGCGTCCTCTGCCGGCTTGCTCTTCGGCGCATCGTCCACGTCGGACATGTCGCTCCCGCTCTCTTCACTCTCCTCGCCGGAGATGCCGTCGTAGTTGGGCTTCTTCACATATCCGAGGAGGTGCTTGCCATCGAGGGCTGCGCCCAAGCGAGTCTTCCACACGTCGAAGTGCTCGGCGCCAACGAGGCGTGGGATGTCTTCACTTGTGGCTTAGCTTGGGTTCATAACCTATAGTGAGATTAGTGGGGAGCGAGAGGAGTAGGACGACTTGTGTTGTGAGCGTCGAAAGACGAAGTAAGATTAGAGTTAGGACTGCAGCGCTACCAAGTGCTGCATGCCATAATGACTGGAATTGGCAACTTTACACTAGTGTTCAGTATGACATAGTGAGCTATACATGTAACACTATATAGAGGTTTACAATCCTACACAATGCTAAGTGCTATACATCAACACCCCCGAACGAACGCATCTACTGCGCCTACTTCGCAGCTGCTCTGAATTCAATACTATACACCCGTAGGAGCCAATTCCGACTCGATCAAATGAATAAGCATGTTGGACTATTTGACTACAAGGACCGGGGGCGGATCTAGCATTAAAAAAAAGGGGGGGTACAACATTATTAAATATTGAGTAAATTTAAAAAAATGTTTTTAATATAAAATTAGCTAAGCTTGAGCTACAGAGCAATAGGACGGTCTGTCATAGAGCTAAACGTATCGATCACTGCATCCTTATCAATCCCCTTCGTCAAGTCGCCCTCGATCGCTAAAATCATCAAGTCACTCATCCACGAATCCCCCCATAGTAGTTCGCAGTCTTGTTTTTATTCTTTTCACTGCGAAGAATGAGCTGTTTATGCGGTTGATACTGGCAATACACACGCCAGACTGAGCAAACGATGTAGAACCGGAAAAGTCGGTATCATGTCGTTGTCAAGCATAGCAATGCTCAGATCTTCTGTCGATCCCAGCCCAAAAAATGTTTATCATTTTTCGCGAGACTGCCAAAGCGGCGAGCTTGATCACGTAACTGAGCAATCTAGTCTTTGAAGTCGTCAGGATGCAATACTCACAATATTTTCAACGTTCCACCGTCTAAATTGTAGTCTTGGACTTACTCCTCCGCACAATTCCATTAGTTGTACCATTCCAACGCCATCCAGCTCTGAAATGATATTTTTCACTATTCCACCATAGACTTCTCTGCGGTAGTGCTGCTCGTAGGTTATTGAGGTGCTTGTGCGAGTTGCGCCTGCTCCAGAGAAGCCTAGTCGACCTCTACCTCGGCTTCTAGACCCACGTCTTTTCCAATCATCACGTTTCTGGGGTACTATAGGCTCACCATTAGCCTCGATATCATTGCAAAACTTCACTGCTCTGTCCCACACGGAATCAAATCGGGCGTCGTCAAATTCCCTCAAACTATCGTCTCGCATTTGCATAAATTCTCGAAAAACCTGCTCTACAAGACTAGCTGCAGTCGTCAAATTCATATCGCGTTGCTGAAGATCATCGACAGGTATATAGACTTTTGTAGGACTGTAAGAAGAACTTTCACGTGAAAAATGAAGTCAAATGTCCACATTTTGTCCAAAATACCTGATGCTTTTGCTCCTTTGTTGGATCAGTAGCACCTTCTGACACGTTCTCCAAAACACTCGTAATCGGGATCCATAACTCTTGTATGCGGACCAAAGCACGAATACGGCAGCTCCATCGGGTTTGACTTAATGATTCTGTTGTTTTTTTGCTGATTACGCCCTGAGCCAGTCTCGAGTAGGCTGGAGTCGATAAGCTGCTTTCGTTCATTAAGAGCTTCTTGCCGTAGCTGGGAACTTCGTTTACATGAAGCACCGCATGTCGTATGAATATTTTGTACATTGTCAAAACACTCTGCAACAGAAACGATACTCTGTGCAACCGCGACTAGTACGAGGTTTAGTCGATGCGCAAAGCAGTGAATGTAATGGGCGTAAGAGCACAATGATCGAAAGCGCTGTTGAAGCCCATTGTAAAACCCGAACATATTAGCTGTTCCGTCATACCCCCCGACCACGACATCGAGGTATCTGTATACCCCATGTTTCAAGCTGCGAAGTCAAACTATTGAAGAGCGTACTAGCTCCAGTATCTTCCACAAACACCCCCAAAAATCGCTCCATGATTTTTCCAGTCGAACGTGACACAAATCGATCAACGATCGCCATATGTTCTGCTCGTGCTTCGCATGATGCTTCGTCTACAACTAGCGCGTAATACCCATCTCCAAGCTATGATATGCTCCCGGATGACGTTAGCGGAACAATGGGCGAGCTGACGCTGAACTGATGGAGAAGTGTATTCTGCATTGTAGCTCGCTGACATCATTTGATCCGAAACTCCGGGGGGATACTTAGATATGAACCCGATCAGTTCGAGAAAATTACCTCTGTTGAGAGACTCGCAGTCTTCTTCGTGCCCAAGAAATGACATCCCTCGACGTGCAAAAAAGAGGCAAATATTCAATATTGTTTCAATTTTGCTCTCTCTCAGTTACCGATTCGTGTTCAAGTGCAAGCGATACATCCGTCGATTTTGTAAGTATGTCTGCTAGAGACAATTCGGCCAATCGGTGCTTCGGGCAACTATCTTCTACGTGCTTAGCGAACCCAGCTTTATATGTTGCTTTATTCCAATTTCGAAAGCCATACACTGGCTGGCAGTGCCGGGAAATTTCTTTTTCTATATTCATCACCTCCCGAGAAAGATAACAGCACAAACAATACACTGCGTCGGTTGTCGGCGAAAATTCCAGCCAGGAACGTATGTCGAGCCACCTTTTTTGAAATGTTTGCGTGCTGCCGAAAAAAATACACTTGCTTGGTAGTAGTCCAGTACAGATTGAAAAGGCCCCAAGCGGGCATTCGCTCCAAGCACATGACTTAACAAAGAGGGACAATCTTTAAATTGTTTCATTTGAAACAACTTTGGAGGACGATTTGCTGGATCGCGAACCACAAAATCTCCGGCTGAACAGCCTTCGGAGGTCAATGGAACGCCATTTTTCCTGTACTACACCAAATTGGCTTGCTCAGTCTCCTCTCGGAGTAAAGTTGGGGTTGTTGCCGGTGTTGTCACGGATATCTTGAATCTTTGTCCCAAATGAGACGCTTGCCGAGGCTTCTTCTCGAAGAACGTCGTTATTGGGACAGCTTTTAGTCGCTTCTTTGCGCTCATTGCTCACAACCACTAGTGCGTACGCCACTTCGCTTCACAACTTTACTAATCTCTTGAGACCCCCCCCCCCCCTCCCCATTTTGACTGAAGACCCGCTCCTGACAAGGGCGCAATATTTATGTCTACAAAAGCTATGCGGCTTCGTGCAGCCGTTTTCACCGCGTCTACACCTGAAGCTAAAAAATGCGATTAGCTCTGGCGAGAACTGAACGACGAATCCGTCCACAATAACTCGGGCTATGCTGACAGCCAATTAATTACTTCACCTTCTAGCGATATGAAGTACGAATCACAACACATCGTACTATACGATGAGTTCAAGTGTAACGGGGTAACAGACAAGTGGCTACACGTAGCCACTTGGTTACATGGAGGGTTCTCGAACGTTGGTGTAAGACACACCAATGGTTACACTTGCAGACCACTGGTCTGTATGCATTTAGGCTTCCTATTGGCAGATAAACATTTCTTTCTACCAATTAGATTAGCAGGGTTCTGACAGCCGTCGGATGGCAGAATACCTTTCATATAGGATATCAGTTTTAGGAGGAAACCCAGTCCAGACATAAATCATAAATAACAGTTCTTATTTTAACCCAAAACGGCTTTTAGCTTTTCTTATTTTAGTAAATCTATACTTTCGTACTATACTTTCGGACAAACGTATAGTTAACCTAAGTTTAAGCACACTACGCTTCCTCGTACACGTGCGCTAACGTGTAAGCCGAAGTAGTGGACACAGAGTTGGCCCATTACAAATGGAGCACTGGAACGCTGTCGTTCGAGGCCTCAAGTACCTATCTGGCACTAAAGACTATGGACTTCTCCTTGGTGGATCAACATATATCACACCACAGAACCTAGCAAACAGCTTGATAGCGTACAGTGACTCTGACTATGCTAACTTCCCCGACACCAGACGGTCAGTCGGTGGATATATCACTATGGATGAATCGATTATCCGCTGGGTCGTGGCCATCCGCTTTTTTGGAGAATCCGCTGGAAGGGTATGCGGAACACACAGATGCCAAATGTTGTTAATCTAATAGTCACCTTTAAAATTCATATAATGTAAAAAATAAGAAATGTAAGTTTATTAAAATAAGAAATATTCATCTTTCTCTCTCAGTTGTCATCAGAGTCCGAGTTGTCCGCCAAAAGGTACTGTCTTACCATATATTCCCTACTCTCGTCATCCATTCCGTAAAACATGGTGGCTGCATTAGGCTCAGTCGCGAGCAACTTGATGAACCTGAAGCGCTGATCCACCGGGATCTTGTCCGTGAACATATTCTTGAAAAATTTAATCGCCTCGTCAGAGCAGGAAAGCTGTCGACCCTTGTTGTGGCGCGTAAGAATTGAAACAGCAATAGATTCTTGTGCTTCTGCCATTACTCTCATCGATTCGCTGATTTCTCGCCAGTCATTTTTTGTCGTTTGGCTGGGGTTCCCCTTCCTACAACGCTCTGTCTGCGGACGACGTCACGCTGGTCTATGGCTGACCTGTCTTCGCTAGCATCTTCAGCTTTAAATTCATGGTCTGCAAAATTGTGTGAGTGTCTTCGTTGACCTGTATGTCCCATTGCATCTTCTCCGGTGATCAAAGATCTGTTCGCAGTCTCGTCGCCATCGTCGGAATCGCTAAACTCACTTAATGACGAAGGAACTGGCCGCGATCTCCCTACAACTTCTTCATTGTATACAGCAAACGATCCTGTAGCGGCCGTTTGAGACAAGATTGTATCCAGCTCCGAGTACATGAAGAGAGGTCTTGTCCTGAACTCTCTTGCTTGTGGGTGGGCGGCAATGACGTCTTCCTACACTGAGTCTGGAGCTGTGGGCATGTCGGTGGAAGGGTCCCAACCGAAGCCGCTGTTGGATTTCATTGCGGAGTATACGTGGTACTTTTTTTTCAGTTCAGCCATTTTATTTTGAAGTTGTTTACGGTCTCGTGTTTGGTCGTCGGGAAGGCCGTGGTTGAAATCTCGGACGATGCGGTTCCAGATTGCTTTCTTGAAATTGCCTTGAAAGGAGGCACCGAGTCGTATCACCTGGTCTAAAACTGCATTAATAAACCGAGCAGTGAGATCTTGCATCCAGGAGAACACCATGGTTGAGACGGAATAACGTATAATAGCGAGGTTGAACGAGAAGTCATTGCTCTAGTGGGTGGAATCTGAAACCTCCGTTGGCGCGTCCTCGGCTCAATATATACCTATCTATGGTTTAAAAGTGGCGATGCATGAAGAAGTACTATTATTATTCATTTTTAGTTTTTATAAATACATTGTGCCTCAAATGAGGTGCTACGACGCTTCTCCACCATTATTTTTACCTCCGAGCTGAACAGACAATGGGCTCTCTGTACATGTTTCAGGAAGAGGAGACATCCGATGATGAAGAGGAATGGAATCTCTTACTCGTCATGGGTGCCGTAACATCCTACGGTCACCATGTAAAAGCTCATTTCGCTAAAGAGAGATGCCGAACATCGATACTGACGGGGGCTATGTATTACGAAGAGCTGTTGAGCAGTCGAAGCCCAGTACGCTTCTCGGAAGTAGCTAGAATGAGCGTTCGTACATTCAATTTGCTAGTTTCAGAATTAGAAGCAACCTCTATGCCGCCAACGACACCCCATGTTTGTAGCGGAGAGCGTTTGCTTATATTTCTCGACATATTAACAGGAAAAATGTAATGGGCCAACTCTGTGCTTCGGCTTACACGCTAGCGCACGTGTACGAGGAAGCGTAGTGTGCTTAAACTTAGGTTAACTGTACTTTCGTCCGAAAGTATAGATTTACTAAAATAAGAAAAGCTAAAAGCCGTTTTGGGTTAAAATGAGAACTGTTATTTATGATTTATGTCTGGACTGGGTTTCCTCCTAAAACTGATATCCTATATGAAAGGTATTCTGCCATCCGACGGCTGTCAGAACCCTGCTAATCTAATTGGTAGAAAGAAATGTTTATCTACCAATAGGAAGCCTAAATGCATACAGACCAGTGGTCTGCAAGTGTAACCATTGGTGTGTCTTACACCAACGTTCGAGAACCCTCCATGTAACCAAGTGGCTACGTGTAGCCACTTGTGTGTAACCCCGTTACAGTAGGGCACCCCGCGCCTACTGGTTCCGTGCGTTTTTTTATTGATCGCGGCGATACCCGGCATCGCCACGTCGGCCCCCGGCCTTGTGCACAGCCGCTGTGCACTCACGCGCAAAGTGTCCGGTGTATCCGCATCGGACACACCGCATGCTACTGTTGTTCCGCTGCTGGTGACCAGCAGCCGTAGCGTTCGAGAGGTCCATAGGTTCCGGACCTCCCGTTCTCATCACCGGATGTGCCATCCTCGGCACGTTCACATGCAATTTAGCCTGCCGCAAGCTAAATTCCTCTTGCATGGCAAGGGTGATCGCAGCTTCGAGAGTACTTGGGTACTCTCGGAAGAGGTAAGTCTTGACGGGACCACCTCTCAAGCCCTTCATGAACGTGACGACCTTGGCGCCTAGTCCATCGGGTTGGTCACGATGTTCGAGACCAAATACCGCGCACGTTGGGCGTAAGCATGAACGTCATGCTTACCTGGCTGCAGGTCGAGGAACTCAGCCCTCGACTGGAACTCGTTCTTAGGAGGCTCAAACGCTTGTCTGAGCTCCTCCTTGAACTCCGCGTACGTGCCGAAGCACGTAGCGTCCGTGAGCCAGCGTCCATACGCCCAGTTCCTCGCTCGTCCGCCAAGACATGACATGGCGAACGCAACCTTTGACGGTTCGTCGAAGATGCGTCGAGCTGCAATGGCAGTGTCGCACGACGTCGAGTGTCAAGACGTTGAACGTCTTGACACGGACCCGTACCAGTCAAGGCAACTGGAGAATCCTCGACGAGTGCGTCGGAGTTGGCGTCGCTTCCAGTCATGAGCTGGATGCGCTTCGCGAAGGACCTGTACGATGGACGCATCGAACAGATGTGCATCCTTTCGGATCTCGAAAGGATGAAGAGCGAAGCGGAGGAGTTGAGGCAACTCCACGCTGCGAGTACCACTGAGAGTGAGGACACTCTCAGTGCGAAGACGAAGGAGGAGTGCTTCGACGGGCAGAGCTGGGACTCGCTGAAGGCGAGTCCATTTTACGATGTTCTGCGGGAACACAAGGATGTGCTCCCGGACGAGATTCCTGCTGAGCTTCCGCAGGATAAGGGCATACAGCACGAAATTGATCCCGTGCCAGGTACAAAGTACTGTGTGACGCGGCATGGCCACTGCCGGGAGATCAAGTGAAGGCGATCGACGACTTCTTCGAGAGTCGTCGTCAGGCAGGGCAGGGCAGGTGCGGGAATCGAAGTCCCCGCACAGTGCACCAACGTTCTGTGTCAAGAAGCCACAGGGAGGATGGCGCATCGTTCATGCTTACAACAAGCTGAACGATGCGACGATACCGGCGCAGACGCCGATACCACGAAAAGATGTGATCATCGATTCGATGGCCAAGAGCACCATCTACAGGGCTCTTGATCTGCGCGACGGATTCTATCAAATCCTGATGCGTGAGAGCGACATCGCTCTCACGGTGGTGAGCACTCCAAGCGGCATGCTTTGGGAGTGGCTCGTAATGTCGCAGGGACTGAAGAACGCCCCTGCTACCTTCAATAGATGCGTGACGCATCTATTGCCCTCGGTGCGCGACTTCGCACTGAGTTACTTCGACGATGTGTTCGTTCACAGCCGGGCTGTGAACAGGAAGACTGACGTTGAGGTGCACAAGGAGCACCTCCGTAAGCTGCTAGGGCTCATGCGCAAGCATAAGCTCTATGCGAACCTGAAGAAGTGTATCTTCGGGGCGAGCGAGATACCCATTCTCGGGTGTCTCGTCGGGAAGAACGGCGTACGCCCTGACCCAGAGAAGGTCAGAGTGATAAGTGAATGGCCTACGCTATCCAATGTCAAGGAACTGAGGCAGTTCCTTGGGCTCGCAACGTACTTGTGCAAGTACGTTGAAAACTACGCGGGCAAGATTCGCCCGCTGTCGCAGCTTCTAAAGAAGGAAGCTGAGTGGAAGTGGACTGCTGAGTGTCAGCAGGCTTTCGATGCAATCAAGCAGAGCTTGACTGAAGCGCCGATCTTGGCAGTGGCTGACCAATATTGTCCGTTCCACGTCGTGTGTGACGCATCCGACTTTGCGATCGGATGTGCGTTGATGCAACACGATCACGAGGGTCGTGATCGTGTGGTCTACTACCAGTCGCGTCAGCTAAAGCCAGCTGAGCGTAACTATCGCGTACATGACAAGGAGCTCCTTGCCATGAAGTATGCACTCGCGAAGTTCCGAGTGTACTTACTTGGGAGTGGACCGTTCGTGGTCTACACCGACCACGCTTCACCGCTAACTGCAGTGAAGTCGCCACACATCTCGCAACGGATGGCGGGATGATTGTCGCTCTTCGCAGAATACGACTTCCGGGTTGAATACAAACCCGGAAGGTTGAACGTCGTGGCCGACGCATTGTCACGTCGGCCAGATTATGCTGTGAAGACAGCCGACGCCAATCGGATTGACGTCGAGCGAGTGAGTGATCCGTCCTCGGCGTTGATCGACGAGGTGAAGGCCTCGTATGCGAGTGACGCAGACGCGAAGCAGTTGCTGAGCTATGCCTCAGCACCTTCCGGCGAGGCGCGTCGGAAGTTGGCACCACACCTTCGAGCTCGTGCACATCGTTATCGTGTGCACGAAGGACTGCTGCTATACAGCGCAGTGGACGACGATGTGATTCGCATCGTCGTGCCGCACGACTATGATCTGCGGAGGCGGATCATGTACGAGTTTCACGATGCCCCTACGGCAGGGCATCCTGGTCGTGAGAAGACATACGTGCTTCTCACGCGTGATTTCTACTGGAATCACCAGTACAAGTGGGTACACAAGTACGTACGAGCTTGCGAGGTGTGTCAACGCGTTAAACCTGCTGCGTTTTCGCAGGCTCCGCTTCAATCACTTCCGACACCGTCGGAGTGTTGGCAGTCCATCTCTATGGACTTTGTCTTTGGTCTTCCGCCTGACAGTAAGCGGAGGACTGGTGACGTGGTCTTTGTAGACCGATTCAGGAAGATGGTGCATCTTGCTGCAGTGCCGGCTGAAGTGACAGCCGTACAGACAGCACGACTGTTTGTAGACATGGTGTTCAAACACCGTGGCATGCCGCTCGACATTGTGTCGGACCGTGACCCACGCTTCACAGCGCGGTTCTGGCAAGAAGTGTTTACACTTCTTGGTACACAATTATCGATGTCGACTGTGGACCATCGCAGACGGACGGTCAGACCGAGCGCGTGAATCGCGTGCTCGGCGACCTGTTGAAGAGCTACGCACACTCGTTCCAGCAATGGAGCGACTGTCTGCCGATGGCAGAGTTTGCCATCCACAACTCGGTGCATGCCTCGACGGGGCATATACCGTTCTACGTGAATGCAATGCGGCATCCACGCCTTCCGAGCATGCTCGGAATGGTGGCTTCCTCCTTAAGTGGGGAAGGATCTACGGTTGCATCCGAACAACCGCAGAAGAGCGCTGATACCGACACAGTATCAGCGATGACGACACAGTATCAGCGATGACGACACGAAGACAAGCTGCGTCTCGTTCCCCGAACGAGACGGCGAACAAGAACTACGGGTCTGTGCAGGGCACAGACACCGCGACCAAGAACAACACGTCTGTGCAGGGCACAGACAGCGCGCAGGCCGGACGTGCTGCGGGGAGGAACGCCATGCTGTACAAACCATTCAGCACGCAAGCAATGGACTTTGTCCAGCGCCGACAAGCCATAATACGGTTTGTCCAGGACGCGATAGCAGCTTCTGTGGATAGACAGAAGCAGAACGCTGACAATGTTGGCAGGGGCAACACAAATGAATTCGAAAAGGGTTCATTAGTTCTGTTAGCTACTCAGAACCTGCCTAGACATGAAGTTTCGGATTTTGGAGCAAGCTTACCTGCTCCGCGCTTCATCGGTCCGTTCACAGTGCTTGAACGGCATGGCAACGCGTACACGTTGGACATACCGTCCAGCATACGGCTCCATCCGACATTCTATGTCGGGCGGTTGAAGCCGTACACGCAACACGAGCCATCTAACCTTGATGGCTCGCAGAAGACGACGAAGCGGCGTAAGCCAGCTTCTCGAGAGCAGCGACACGGTCTGAGCGGCCTGCGCGACCGGCGCCTTCTGATAGCGCAGCTCCTGCTGCAGCTGGGGGAACTTCCCACTCTGGAACTGTTCCAGAGCGGCTACACGATTGTACAGAGCGCGGGAGTCACGGTCAACATGAGGTTGACCGTACGAGGGGTATCTTTCCGCCCCCGCCGCCACCACTGCGCGATGCGCGCGGCTCGACTCGGTGGATAGTCGAGCGAATCGTGGGCTATGAACCCCCGAAGACGAACCGAGATCAGGCTCGTCTTCGTATTCGTTGGAGAGGATTTCCTCCCCACCGAGATACATGGGAACCTCGGAACGTCCTGATAGAGGGCGTTCCGGAAATGGTGAGGGCGGACGAAGCCCAGAACAGAGTGCAGGCGTAACGCCTGCACAAGCGCTGCGATCCCGCTGACACTCGGAGTGTCACGACGTTCATCACGACGTTCACGTTGAACGCGGAGATCGCACAGCTGAGCAGGTACACGCACAGTCGTGTACCCGGTGAGGTCTCGCTCAGAGAGACGCTCAGCCCCAGGGGGGCAGTGGGAACACGCAGTTCCAAAGGAAACTGCGCACGGAATACCCGCCTCCATAGCTTCATTATGGAGGCGATCGATCATGTGATGCCTCCAGAAAGTCTCGAAGCGACGTTGCGCCGCAGTGATGCGGGCGCGGTAAGCTATTGCGTCTCTGTTGAAGCTTTCAACAAAGGCGTTCCAGGACTGACAAAGTGCCATCCACTCGGGCACTTTGCTTTTGCGCGAAGTCTTCTTCGACGCATGCCATCGGAGCTCATGGAAGAGTCCGATGTAGTAGTTCCGCCTTTGATTCGTCATCGGATCAAAGTGCTGCGCTGCACACGTACAGCGGGATCGGGCTCGGTGGCGAAGTCGCATCGAACCTGGAAGCAATCTCGGATGCGCTTGGCATCCACGGAGCGCGTTATGTAGCAACAGGACGCGGAGAAGAAGGCGTCACTGGCGTTGGTGCCTTCTCTTCTTCTTCGTTACGCGAGCGTTTCGAACTTGAAGCGCTCGGATCTTCTTCACGGTGTCGACGCGACCCTGTCACCGGATCATGCGCGACTGCGGTCGACTTGAAGTCGGCTGCTGAGGATGTGACTTCCCCGTCCTCCATGGGGACAACACTGATGTCCGACCCATAGTCGGTAGGCATGCTACCGTCGGTGTTCCACACCGACGAGCCCTCGAGGCTCGTCTCCGGGGCAGAAGCCTTATCCTCCACGCGCTTCTTGTACTGTAGCGTGTGGTATTCGTCGACAGAGAGTGTAGACTCTGTCGTGGAGGTGCTTGTTTGCGCAGGCACCGAGGTAGTGTTGCCTGCTGATGCAGGCACGAACGTAGCAGAGTCTGCCAAAGCAGATTCTTGCGCTGGCGTCTTTGTTAGCGAGCTCAATGCGGAATGAGCTCGAATTTCCCGGAGAGTTGACGGTCTCGTCAATTCTTTGATTGACGTGTTAAGACTTGCACGTCTTATCTTAACCGGGGGGGGGGGGTAAAGGGGTTACATGCAAGTGGCTACACGTAGCCACTTGGTTACATGGAGGGTTCTCGAACGTTGGTGTAAGACACACCAATGGTTACACTTGCAGACCACTGGTCTGTATGCATTTAGGCTTCCTATTGGTAGATAAGCATTTCTTTCTACCAATTAGATTAGCAGGGTTCTGACAGCCGTCGGATGGCAGAATACCTTTCATATAGGATATCAGTTTTAGGAGGAAACCCAGTCCAGACATAAATCATAAATAACAGTTCTCATTTTAACCCAAAACGGCTTTTAGCTTTTCTTATTTTAGTAAATCTATACTTTCGGACGAAAGTACAGTTAACCTAAGTTTAAGCACACTACGCTTCCTCGTACACGTGCGCTAACGTGTAAGCCGAAGTAGTGGACACAGAGTTGGCCCATTACAAATGGAGCACTGGAACGCTGTCGTTCGAGGCCTCAAGTACCTATCTGGCACTAAAGACTATGGACTTCTCCTTGGTGGATCAACATATATCACACCACAGAACCTAGCAAACAGCTTGATAGCGTACAGTGACTCTGACTATGCTAACTTCCCCGACACCAGACGGTCTGTCGGCGGATATATCGCTATGCTAGCAGGTAGTCCAGTCTCATGGCTTTCACGCAAACACCACACGGTGGTGCTCTCGACAACAGAGGCAGAATATATTGCCCTATGTCATTGCATGCAAGAGATGATATTCCTCAAGCTGCTTCTCAAAGAGTTAGGCTTTACCACAACGCAAGCCAACACTATTCATGAGAACAACCAGAGCTGCATTAAAATCTGCTACAACCCAGAACTGCATGGGAGATCTAAACATGTACACACTCGATACTGCTTTGTACAGGAAAAGGTATAGCGACACGAATTCGTCATCACCTACTGCAACACCAAATCGATGGTTGCTGATATATTTACTAAAGCTTTATACAAGCATCAGTTAAAAAAACTAAGGACCAAGCTCAGGATGCAATCTCTGAAAGCTTACTCCGGTCACTCACGATAATAATACATGAATCTGCTATGTATGACGCGTGCCTTCTTTATTGCGTTCATTTTTCCGTTTTTCCCACTGTTTTTTTTGTTCGCACAAGGTTTTCCCTCATTGAGGTTACCCTGGTCTTGTACCGAATTACAATAGGCACATGCAATAAATTATAATCCGTGCACTAAGACAGCAATTGCTGGGAAAGGTTCATTATCGATAAGGCAAACCCGCGGAAATCCCTATCGACTCCTATCATCTGTTTCTACCTAAATACGACGAAATGACGAATAAAAGTGTAGAAGTTAATCCAATCCCTCGCAGACGAGATCGGCTTGCCTTCTTCCAAGTCGTAGATAAGCCGCTTGGTGCTTTGGACGGTGAGCACGACCGCATTGCCAACGAAGCCATGATTGTACGCTCAAACCAAATAAACACCGTCGACGAGGCTGACTTCTCCCAAAACACGCGCTCTACGACGGCCATCCACGGCAAAGTTTTTTTTGGCAATGGCACTGAACACGAAATCTCGACCGGCATCTCGAAGACGACGCAGGAATCGTAGAACAACCTTCAAAGTAGCCCCCTTGGTAAGATCTTGACCGTTGTTTGCGAGCTCGCCAGCGACGAACTTGTCGATGTCGCTGTGGGTGACTATGTCTGAACGTCCGGCCAGCTCTGCAGCACGCTTCAGCGCGTTAAACATACACAGCCCTGTAGCGTCTGCACCGAGACAGTACTTCCCAAATTCATCGTTCCTCCAGAAATTCTCGAAGAGCTTAATCTTCGAAGCTTTCCAGCGGTCAACGAGGGCCATTTCCTCGACGAAGCCATCCTCACGGAGCTTTTCCTCTGGTTCATAGGCTCTGAGATAATTCCCTTGATCCTCAATCCGCTGACGAACCCAAAGAACTTGGTACTCCCGACCACGTGGAGTTTCGCGTCGGTTGTTGATGCGTGCAACTTGTCAAGTCTTTTTCGTGGTTGCATAATCACCAGAGACTGTGACCCTGTCACTACCGTAATACTGCCCATAAATAGGGTAGTACATGGAGTCGGTAGCAGCAGCCACCTGATCGGTAGCGTCAGTAGTCTGATCGGTAACGCCAGCAGTTTGATCGATAGCGCCAGCAGTTGGATCGGTAGCGCCAGCAGCAATCGGATCAGTACCAGCGATGGCGTCATGATCGGTGGCAGTAGCTGGTGAAGTGCTACGTTCAACCTTGCAGCTCGTACAGGCCTCAACATCACCAGTGTTGGACCACGTGCAAACCAAGCACACCCACGTGCCGCTGTTACCCTCCAGCTCACCAGCATCGTTCTGGTTGGTGGCAATAGGTGCCTGGTTGGTAGTTACCTGGTCTGTGACAACATCTGTACAATCGGGTGTGCTAATCAGTGAATCGGTAGCCCTGGTCACCGGGTTGGTGACACTAGAGTCCGGGTGTGTGGCAGTAGCCTCTGCGGCCAAGCTGCTCCTTTCCTCCGCGACCGAGACGCTCCCAGCCTCCTCCGACACATCTCTCGGGTCCCCCGTGGTCCATGCCTCTGTGGCCGACGTGTTGTCCACCGTGGAACCTGATGCTGCATTCGCGGCGGCTCGCTTGGCGGCCCGTGCTCGCTTGAGCTCCCTAATCTTTGCGGTAGACCTGGGCTTCCGCTTCTTCAGGCCGGTAGGAACCGACGGCGGCATGCCCGCTGCCTGCAAAGCTGATTCTTTAGCAATCCCTGTCTTCCTAATTCGCGTCATGGCTTGCCTTGCGGAGTCTCACTTCGCTACGAGAGCGCCAAGGTCGAACTGCAAACCGCTGAGCTTCCTCGACGTTTTTCGAAGTGAGCAGTCGTTCAATAAATTTGAAGTACCTGCAATAGCTAATCGTATAGAAGAGTGCAGTTCACCTGCAAAGATGCAGGGAGAGTGTTAATGTATAGCACTTAGCATTGTGTAGGATTGTAAACATCTCTATAGTGTTACATGTATAGCTCACTATAGTCATACTGAACACTAGTGTAAAGTTGCCAATTCCAGTCATTATGGCATGCAGCACTTGGTAGCGCTGCAGTCCTAACTCTAATCTTACTTCGTCTTTCGACGCTCACAACACAAGTCGGCCTACTCCTCTCGCTCCCCGCTAACCTCGCTATAGGGGGCATGCAATTTGTTTAGCGCTTCAAAGATTTGGGGCATGTTTTCTATAGGCCTCTTCGGGCAAAGCACGAGTACGTTATCGCTTTCTCTTCGTAGATGCCATTAATACCTCGTCTCCGCATCGCACCTTCCGCCATGTTTGCGAGCGACTGCAATTTAACACACGCAGGATTGGTTATATTAACAATTAAGTTGTTACTGTATTTTTTTTTAGCTTCTGTCTGATACAGAGATTGCAGCGTAGTCGTGAGCGTGTATCCGATGTAATACTTACTGGTAAGTACCTCTATACTATCCCAGCCTCCCGTAGCCCTAGTGTAAGGAGCTGCTGGTTTGATATATTTATTTTTTCGCCTCATTCCGTGTTTCCGAAATATTACAACACTGTTTTCTATTTAAAAGCCTGCATGGACTCCTGGCGAGTTAATCTAGTGAGCTTAGATGCTGTTGCGAATGGTTTATCGGCTATATGCTCACGTCTTCTGGGCCTACTATACTGCTTCACACTCGAAGATCGTCTTCCGTAAACTGCTGCGGGTGAAGGTAAACAACATATTACATTTCATTTCCGTTCCGTGTTCTCTGAAATTTATTTTCAGTCAGAGCTAAGGGGAGGGTCCGAGTGGGTGTTTCATTTTCCGTGAAATCATGACCCGGTAATTCATATCGGAATGGCTGCACAAAATTAAAAAGGGATCCAGCAAATGTCCAGGGGAATAGTACAGTGGTTACTTTGGATATTGATACCTGTCCTAGGTTTATAACTAAACAAATGCCGTCGCCCTCCCAGTTAAGTGCGTGCAACATAGTATTGGATGTTGCGCGAAGAATTCACAAGATCAATGCCCGTCCAAAAGGATACATGCTGCTGTGATAACAAATATTAATTGTGGGAAAGACGATGAACAAAAACCATCAAACCGAGATTCGCAGATTTTCACTCAGCGGAATCGAATTCAATCCAAGATGCATGACAGAAAACATAACTTAGGTCCGGCCGCCGATAGTGTTTGTTTTTCAGTTCGAGAAACTACTGCTATATCAATCTGCTTCGCCTGTGCAGATGCTGCGGCACCGAAGCAGGCACAGAAGATGCGTTGGTACAGGCTAGCCTTAAACTTCAAGATATTTGGAGCTAATTTTCAGAGCTTCTTCGGGCGAAGCACGGCTTTGTTTCCTAAAACCTACTGCACTGCTACGTTTCTTGTTTGGTTTCTATTCTTGTCGCTTTCGGACCAGCACCATCAAACAGTTTATGGGTACCGATGACGAGCCTAACGCTTGTATATTGTATTATGTTACTAAAACTTCGGAGCTTCTTCGGGCCGGAGGCACGATGTTTGGGGCGTTGTCGGATTTTTCTCAAAAGACCCTCGATTCTCAGGGGGACAAAAATCATTTTAAGTTTTCTAAAAGGCACTCGTTATTTAGCCCGACTAGGTCGCATAACCGCACATTTTATACGTATTTTCTGTGTATATCTCCGTATACACCGGTTAAATTGGAGTAGAGGTAAGACACTAGCCCGTTTGCACTCGTGTGCGGACTTATAGCCGTGGGCCCGCCCCTCTCTTCGCTTGCTGCGCTACGCTCGGGGGCCGCGGCTTCGCGGCATGCCCCACCCCGGCCTCTAAGTCCTCGACTCGGCAAGGTGCTGTCTCTGGGATGAGATATTAATCCCGAGACAGTGTTGCCAAGACAGTCGGCTAAGCCCATTTTATGCATGGTCGAGGTATACCTTGTGTAGTCGGATAACCCAGTCGGGCAAAATACTCACTTCCTTTCTAAAACAGTCGCCCAAATCTTTAAAAGACACACACATGAAGAGCAACAATAAGCTCACTAACGCGCTTGTATCCGTCGAAGCAGCATGGATTTGCGCAGCCGAGGTCGATATGCAGCAGGAAGAAGAGGAACGTGTGGAGCTCCTGGCGAGGCTGCGTAAGCAGAGCGTGAAGGGCAAGTACGAGCTGGCCAGCGCCTCCACACGCCTGGACCAAGAGCTACTGGACCAGCAGTTGCAATGGAAGAAGAAGACAGAGCTGCGACGACTGCGTCAGCTGCCGGCAAATGAGCGGAAGCTTACTGTTAATGTGGTGGAGACCAGCAGCAATAATAACAGGAAGAAGTGCAGCGTCTACGCCATGGAGAACCTGCGGCTGGCCATGCTGATGAAAGATACCAAGCTGCGGCAACGAGTGAAAAGGTACGTCTCTCTATGCTTTAGTAATATAATACTATTCTGCGTTGTGTTAATTGCTTTTCTTGGTCGAGTTAAGGAAGAAGGTTCGACCGCGGATTGTCCAGGATATGCTGACGCTGGAGCGCCGCTACGCTGAGGTGAAGGATTGACAGATCTTTGCGTTTGTGTGATGCACCTGCAATCTATGCTTACTGGAGCTTTTGTTCTGGTGTTATCATTTACTCTTTTGTAGGCAGCTCGTAAGCTGCAAAAGTGGTGGCGAGGTCACTTGCATCGACATTTTTTGCGGGTGTACTTCAAGCAAGTTAAGGCGGTACTGCAGATCCAACGCCTGGCACGCGGCTTCCTGACTAGACAATGGGTTCGTATTTGGCACGCAAATCGAACCATTCGCGTCACAAGGCTTCAGGCATTGTTTCGTGGGTATTATATTCGGTACAGGGTGATACCGACCTGGAAACGCTGGGAGTATTTGAATGTGGTCAAGATCCAGTCGATCATACGAATGTATTTTGCGAAGAAGTTTTGCCGGCGATGCAAGCGGGGGGTTGCGGCATTGCATATTCAGTCTGTCTGGCGCGGATTCTCTTCGAGAAAGAAATCGGACATACGCTGGCTGGAAATAAGAGCTATCAATTTACAGCGACTGGTGCGGGGAACACTTGCGCGAAAGAAAACACGGAAGAGGGCAGCTCGTTTAAAAAACGGAGCCATTCAAATTCAGCGAATGTTTCGTGGAATGAAAGCACGGGTGGAAATTAATACACTACTGCGTGAAAGGGAAACCCGCAACAGACAAGAACTCATTGCAGTGCTGGAGGCTGAAGAAGAGTGGCATCGTGCGCAACGCGATAAACTCCAGACAAGACTAAATCGTAAGCAACTAAAACAACGGTAAGGTTACGTTGACTGCATTTTGCAAAGACACTAACCAAGTGTGCGACGTTTCTTTGAGTAGCGTTGCACAACTGGAATACGGCTACTACACCAAGCACGAACAGATTCACGACGTACGTACATTTTCCCGTTTATATTGACACCACCATAACCATAGCAACATTGCTCTTCTAGATGGAAAGCATTTATCTTGACATGCAAACGCAACGCATGCGAGTATCCCCTCGTGCCATCGAGCATGGATGGGTGGAAGAAATGGAAGCAAAAATGAAACAACAGCGTGCGCTCATCACCAAGTTGAAACTTGAGACCGTTTTTGAGCTGGGTCTGGAGTTCAAACGAAAAGAGAAAGAACTGGTTGAGTTTCAACAGCGCATCAATGCTATAGAAGAGAAGCGTCGACGGGTAGCTGCAATTAATGCTTTCGCTCTTGTGGGGGGAAAACCGTACTAACTCCTGTTGCTGCAGTTTGAAATCTGGCGAAACGAAGAGTATCTCGATAACTGGGAGGTATGTGCTATCAGATTTGGAGTAGGGGGCATAGGAAAAGTGTCTTAGCGTGGTTTTGTTCTGGATTACAGCGCGAGTGTCGATTTCGCTACCAGGCAAAGATCATTCAGAAACGTCAGCAAGTTGCCGAAACCCGACGCAGGTGGCAGATCCAGCTTTACCGAACTAATGGCAAGAGTGACCATCGTTGGCGAGGTTCGCACTGGTCTCCAGATGTACTTGAAGCTGCCAAGGAAAAGGAAGTTTTCTGCATCGGATCAACCGACATTCTTGCACTGGTACACGATAAATGGCAGCTTCGAATGCACGAAATAGAAGCAAGTGAGCAAGTACGCGATGACATTGAAATGGAACGCGATACACGAGAGCATATCGATGATCTAGCAGATCAGGTTGCTCTCACAGCAGCTACAGCTCAAATCGAGCAAACCAAGGTGCTATTTAACCCCGTGTTCCAGGATGTCGATCTCTCGTTTGATAGAATTCAAATGCTGCAACGAGAACACGACAGACGTCTGGTTGCAACTAGACAGACAAGAAAGACTCGAGAATCTGATCATGTCACGACAGTTGGAGAGGTTCAATCAACAGAATGCCTTGTTAGACGTGCTGAAGATCCCATACATGCATTAGACCGACAACAGCGGAAACGACAACTCGTGCTGGTAGCAAAGGTTCCGTGGCACCTGGTTGACCAGTTAGAGGTAGAGCGACGCAATCTAGAAAGCGAGAAGGCTACGTTCAAACTCTGGGGCAAAGCTTACTCTAGAGAATGAAAGAATTTACTTATTGGTATTCAACAAGTGTGGTATCGCAGCTGGCCGATGGGCGTGTATTATCTAGTGCCTCGAGCCTCTGCGTCCCTTAACTTTTTCTTCTAACGCAGCGATACGCTCTTCTAGCTCCTGAATCAATCGGGCTTCGCGATATTTAAGAGTGAGTGCAGCATTTAAGGCGTTGAGGGTGCCCTGTGGCAGCTGCCAAGTCAGTGTGCGCTGGGAGTTGTCGGAGAAGAAATTTGTAGAAATCGGAGGCTCTTGAACAAGCGGTTGGCCCGACCAGCGCATGAACATTGCATCCCAAAGCGTGATTCGCTTCAATAATCCCGTCAGAGGTGGATTCAAGACTTGTTTTGAAACAAACGTCTGTTCTGTGAGCTGCGGGCGGAAGCCGTTCACCCAAGTCCACACGGATGTGGTCCGATTTTCCAAGTTAGCTTCCTGACGATGCTTTTTGCAATCAAACAAAAACGTCCCGAAGCGGCACGAATGCAGAGCGTCCGCTAGCATGAGCAGCAGCCCCTCGTTAAATCTGTAAAATAGACACAATCCGATCACGGGCAGTTTAGTGAGCGTGCAAGTTTTATCCCATAAATATAGGTATCTCAACTTACTCGAAGTAGCTTGGATAAATGCGAACGAGCTGCGAGACACAGTCCAGGAATTGGATAAAAATCGGCGACTCCTGTGTATCCGCTTTCTCACCGTGTGAATGCCGAAGATGAAAAGGGTGTCCGAACGACAGCCACTCCTTTTCAATCAGCACCTGGAATCCTTTCCAGGATCGGAAGAAAGGGTCAATGAAAATTTGAGCGAGTGACGCGATCTGGCTTGTGCGGTCCCAACCGTGGCTACAGTGCAACAGCACTGATTCCCCCGACCGGAGCAATTGGGCCACATGCAAACCTGATTTCAGAAGCTGGCGAATGTAGACCAGCCACTTAGTGTCCTCAATGCTTCCAAGCCACCGCAAGTTGTCACACGATGGCGATGCACAAAGGTTACGCAGCTTTTTCATGCTAATGATGACACCACGAATTACAACAAAAAGGGTTAGTAGCTGAGTCAATCGTGTTGGAATCACTTCAACCGGATCGCACCTTTCCCTCATAGAATGGATGTTAGGGATTTCCATGAAGCTAATTGTACAGTTCTTGTAGTTGACCGAGCTCTCGACGCCATATCCTTTAGCACGATTAGCCTGAATACAAGAAAGAAATCTTTCGTTAGCGTCCGTCTAATAGTACTAACCTACGCTTAAGAAACAGCAAGCGTACCAGTGCGCTAGACATCGGCCTGCAGTCAATAATCTGCAATTGGTCCTGCAGCAGACTCGAAGACGCAATTCCGGCAACTAGGCTTTCGTCAGCCGGCGATGTGGCTTTCGACATTCCAATCTTGGGCTGGCTGGATCGACACAGAGTAGCTCCATTCGCTCCATTAAGCCACGATAGACACGGGATGCGGCCTAGCGAACGGAAGTTCATCGCATCTAGCAGCACCTATTTCATTTGTAAAACAAAAGCTCAACAGTTACCTACTTTGTCCAAAACGAACAGAAAGAACCATAGTGCAGTACCTCATCCGTTACGGTAACAGGGACCACAAGACGCTCCGGGTACGTGTCGATCGCGCGGAAGTTCTCGTTGCAGCTTGTGACTCTCCACTTGCCGTTCTCAAACACACCCTGCCTTTCCCATTCAGTCTGATCGTCGTAGACGTCCCAGTCCAAAACACACGGTAGCAGTGGCTCCTCCTCCAGCATGTTCTCCGACAGTCTATGATAAAAGGCGAACAAAAATTCGATTTTGTCCGGAAACACGTACGTCGTCAAGACTGAAAAGATCTGTGTCACAAAACCAAAAACACATTAAGATCTTGCAATATTTGTGCATATAGCCTAGCACCGCAGGTCTCTCACCTTGGTAATCTCCACGACGTCGAACCGGAACGACAACTGGCGCAAGTCCTTGGTGAAGATCTCCACAATGGAATTTTTCTTCTTGATCGACGCGATGCAGCCCAGCGGGATCAGGAAATAGCTCTCGATCTCGTCCTCGCTGCGGTCCAGTAGGTGACGCCTCACACGGTCGTACTCGTGCTCGTCCGGCACGAACTGGAAGCGGAACGTGGTCATGAACACTCGACCGAGACACACAGTGGCCGCCGACGTGTCCTTCCTGCTCGCATTCTCGTCCAAAAACTCGCTCGTGATGGCCGCCAGTACGTCCGTCTCGCCGATGAGGCGGCTGCGCGCAGGTTCCTCTTCCTCTCCGACCAGCATCCTCTCGGATGTGTCGGTTGCGAAATGGAAAGCAAAACGGTTATTCTTAAAGTGAGTATGGAGATAATGGTCGGACCATTTTTGTTTGTTATGCTTTCACTCCATAAGGACACCTTGAGGACCAATTTTACTGGAAGGAACTTGATACAGTATGGCTGCTTCAACAAATAATCTCGGCGGGATTATTTGTTGAATCTGTCAGTTCCTATTTTTTCTCAGTTGAGCATACTGCACAGCACCATTTGTACAGTAATACGACAGTAATAATATACTAGGTAACTGGCAAACAAAGACGTATCTGAATGTTCGGACTTCCACTTAACCACTTAATACTAAGTGATGTCGACAAATAAAACCTGACTGCATCAAATTACCATCAGCATGTGGCTCTCACCTCCTCTGTTTTAACAGTGCTGCGATCTCACGCAATGCACTCATTTGCTCGACATGCTGCTGACGCCTTTCCTCGCGGTCCTGAGTCAGCGATAGACGCATCTGCTCCATAAACTCGCGCGCCGTCTGGGAGTCTATCATCCCCATCGGCTGCTCTTGCATCGTCCGCTGACGCTTCGGCGTGCCTTGCCCCGCGATTTGCTGAGAAGAGTAATAGTTGGGGGTCTGGACGTTATGTATCGCAGTGATCGGAGCTGGCCTACTAACCTGTTGTTGCTGCTGCTGCAAAGTGCCGTTGCCAGTAGCAGACGTCGTGATGGTTACGACGGCCGGTGCAATGTCGAGAAGACGCTTGGCTCCACATTCGCACGTAATCTGACCTGAGTGGTTGTTGCCATTCTGATTTGTAGCCCCGTTGTTACGTCCCGTAGCTGAGGACACGCCGCTATTGTTGTTCATCATAATCGTTGATGTCGTCAAGTTGGAGTTGTGCTGGCTGCCTTCCGGATCCACTGCGGGTTCAATAGGTGTATCAGACGGAGACACCTGGTTCATTCTCGTCATGAGCATGTCGATCTCGTTGTACACATCTGGGGCAAGATTGGGAACTCGGATCTTGTTCGCAGCACGAACGGCTCGCCGCTGAGGTTTAGTAAGGTCGAACCATGGGATCTTGGGGTCTCCAGTGGTCATCCGTTTTGTCTCGTAGTTTTTCATGAAGCGATACATCTCTCTCATCGAGTGCATCTTGTCGTCCACAGCCTTCCTGGATCGGTTCGATCCTCCCACCGCCGCCATAAATGCGTTATACACATTCAAACTCAGCGTCGCTCCTTTCAACGCGGGGTTCTCCTTGTGCACATTGTTCCACACTCTTGCTAGCTGCAGAGTCACATCATAACTCCAATTGCGCTTCACGTCCAGAATCTCCTGTGTAATTTCCTGTGGGTCGTCATTAGGCGTAGTACCTGCTAATGCCACCGGTGTAACTGCACGGTTATCTCCTGTAGCCGATGCCCCCTGAGCTGTATTACTGCTCGCCGCAGTCGCTCCATTGTTCTCCACTGCAGCTCTCCTAGCAGCCACGGCAATGGGACTCAGCACACTGTCGAACACGTTGTACACCTCCAGTGAGATGTTGGGGATGCGTACGCGATGCAGCGTACGGACCACGCGTCGTTCCTCCTTAGTGAGCTCGAACCAGGATGGGGAAGGCGCCTTGTCGGGACCTCCCTGCTTGAACTGGTCCTTGACCTGAGCAATGAACTGGTACATCTGCTTCATGGAGTAGAGCTTGTCATCCACAGCCTTGCGGCTTCGCTGTGAGCAATCCATCGTCTGTTTGAAGGTATCGTACACGGCCTGCATGCGCTGCACGCGGCTCCAGTCAGGATGCGCCAGGAACACGCGGCGCCAGATCTTTACAAGCTCCAGCAGCACATCCGGGCTCCAATTGCGCCCGCTGTCTGTCAACAGATCGTCTCCTTCTGTCTCCACGTCCTGCAGTCGCGGGCTCAGTTCCATCTTGCTTGCCCCTGGTGGTGGCGGGGAGCACGTGCCTGGGGCGGTCTCTTCCATCTCCAATTGCGCAATGAATAATGCCTGCGCCGTGGTTTGGGTGATGTTTTCAACCAATAAAAAATACGGCAAGATTTTATTAACCAGTCAAATGCGTATGTTCCTAATGACTTGGTATTTGTAAGTACCTCTTCTTCAACTCATCAAGATGGCAGGGCTCTTCGCGTTCGTGGCCGAGCTTGCTGATGACCACGACGCGCTGGTCGATCGAAGCCGCGAGGTGCTGCGCAATCTAAGCCGGAGTGACAACCGCGTAGCACTATACCTCCCGTTCTCTCCTCCCAGCTCGGCAGTCAACGTGCACTCGCCGCTTCCAGAGGCACTGCGGGCTTTGAACAAAACAGCGGTGGTGGTGATCCACAGTCCGTCGGCACGCAACGCATTGAGTGGCAAAATGATGGCAGAGTTGGCGGATATTGTTGCTTTGCTGGAGAACCCGGACGTACACGGCAAGCTGAACGCCGTGGTACTGAGAGGAACGGGCGGCTGGTTCTGTGCCGGGGCGGACTTGAAAGTCGCCCAGCAGGAGCTGACGTCGCCGGAAGCGGGAGCGGCAATGGGAGCGCTCATGATCGACACATTGACGAAGTTTCGACGTCTGCCGCTGGTGAGCGTCGCGTGCATTGAAGGCGGCGCATATGGAGGAGGCGCGGAGCTGGCCACGGCGTGCGACTTCCGGATTCTGGAGGCGAAAGCGGTCATTCAATTCGTGCAAGTGCGCATGGGCGTCTCTCCTGCGTGGGGTGGAGGTGCAAGGCTGTACAAGATTGTGGGGCGGCAGGATGCATTGAGACTGTTGTGTACAGTTGAAAAACTGTCGTCTCAAAGGGCATTAGAGCTTAAGCTTGCAGATTTCACGTTTGACGCTTCGAGCGATTCTGCAGAGGTAGCGATTTGCAGTTTCTTGACTCCATTTGATGTGATCACTCCAGGTACTTCGTTGAGAAAAGTCTTCGTAGTTTGCTGTTGTTATCTAACTCGTGCTATTTTGCTATTTGCAGCTGTCTCGCACGGAGCGAAACGAGTTATCAATCGTGCCGACGACGTGAGTTTGGATGGTGTGCTTTCATACGAGCATGATGTGTTCAAATCGCTCTGGGGCGGTCCAGCTAACCTTGAGGCGCTGGAAGGTGCTCTCAAAAAGGAGAAAAAGTAACCCGTATCATGGCTTCCGTTCCATTAGCTGTTCTGTCCACCCACAGTAAGTGAAGACCAGTATGTTCATAATTTCCATTTGGTGGTCTTATCCAACGTCCAACGAGCCCGTTTGATCGGATACTTCCGTTGAAATCTGCCAATTTTAGCGAAATGGCAATTCTTCTAGCCTAGAAGCTCTAGGATTTGGTATACACGAGGATTCCTTGTCATGGGTAAGTTTCATTGAGAAATTAGCCTAGAGGTGCACAGGTGGAATGGCAAGCGTGAACGATGACTATGAGGAAAGCTGGGAATCAGCGGAGGCTTCGGTGGACAAGAAGAGTATGGTATGTGCTATAGATGGGCAAGTACTTCCTGTGGAAAGTGGCGAATGCAATGCTCGAGATGTTGAACCGGCACAACCAGAAGAGCATGAGTTCCCTGTCGGTATCAGCGCAGATATGCCACAAGTAAAGATGAAAGAGGCTGATGAGGCTGTCAAGGACGTGCATTTGACTACCAAGGTCAACGAGACTATTGGTGCGGATATTTGCGTTGTGTCGGCGGAAATGTCATCTTCAGAGGATACCGTGTCGAGTGTGGAGAATGAGATAGTCAGCCCTCTCGATGCCCGTGAGCCTAAACCCAAGTCACCAGACTTGCCCGGTGAACACTCTCTCGTTGAGCTGGTTCGAATTCATGGTCACCACTATAATCACCATACTCCACCACCCGTCCCAGTCACGCTTTCAGTATCGACAGAAACGAAGTCGCCATCTAAACCTGATATCGGAGCACTTCAAGCTCGGGTGGCAGCCAAGCGCATCGCTGAATTTAAAAGACGACAGGCGTTGAAAGCTGAACGGGAGCGGGGACTGGAATCGGCATGGGCTCAAAAACGTCGCGAGATTCGACATTCGAATGAAGCCATGCATAGGGCTCTTGGAGTCGCAGGGTTATCTGCACAAGACCACCTACGAATAGCACAGCGCCGACGCAAGCAGGAGACAAAAGAAAACGAAATTGCTGCAAGCCTAGAACGCCAACATCGTTGGTACAACTGCACCCCCAAGCGACCAGTTAGTGCTCCAGATCATGTACGGCAACTCAACCTGCAACATTGCCGAACTAAACGCGAGTTTGAGCGCTCAATCGAACGGAAACAAAAATCGATACAGGCGAATCAACTTAGGCTACGACAAGAAGTCAAAGAAATCATCGCAAAGACAAGTGGGCCTTTTGTTCGCGGTTCGTACTTGCTAAAGGTGACACACCATACAATCAAGACGCAAAGTCAGCCTTCGCCAAATGATCAAAAGGACATTGGTGCTGGTCAACAAATCACCAATACGGAGTAGAACTATTGAGATAAAAATGCCCTTTACCTTCACTTTTTCTTCTCTAGATCTTTCTTAAGAGCTTCCAGGTTAGCTGGGCCTCCCCATAGCGTCTTGAATACGTCGAGCTCGTATTTGAGAACGTCGTCCAGACTCACATCATCGGCGTTGTTGATCACGCGTTTAGCACCGTGAGATACCGCTAACACGCCCCAGCAAGGTTTATAAGAATTAGACCATGACAGTATGTTTTACACCGCAGCTTCCAAACAAGTACTACCTGGCACAATTGCATCAAAAGGCTCCACAAACGAGGTAATGGCGGTGTTGGAAGCGTCTTCAGTGGTCGCTTTGAAAATCTCATCCACCAGTTTCAGCTGAAATGCACGATCGGGTGAAATCTTTGCCGCAGTGCACAATAACCGGAGTGCATTCTGCCTTCCCACAATTTTGTAGAGTCTTGCTCCACCTCCCCAACCAGGCACCACTCCCATGCGGGACTGCACGAACTGGATGACTGCATTGCCTTCAATTATCCGAAAGTCACACGCCGTCGCCAGCTCCGCTCCACCTCCAAAGGCCCCGCCTTCAATAACCGCAATGCTTACTAAAGGCAGTCGACGGAATCGCGTCAATGAGTCCACCATCAACGCCCCCATGGCCGCCCCAGCCTCTCGCGAGTTTAGCTTCTGGCGAGCAACGCGTAGGTCTGCTCCGGCACAGAACCAACCCCCAGTTCCTCTCAGCACCACGGTGTTGAGCTTGTCATTCACCGTTGGGTCTTCAAGTAGCGTGACGATGTCTGCCAGTTGCGCCATCATTTTCCCACTCAACGCATTCCGGGACGACGGGTTGTGGATCTCCAGCACTGCCGTGTTCTGCAGCGTCTCCAGCCCCAGCGGGAGTTGTGTCGAGTGAACCGGGAGAGCGCTTTTGTCGCCTGTAAGAGATGGAGAGAAGGGCAGACGTAGCGCCACATGATCGTCGTGTTTGCCCAGTTCCCGCAGAGTCTCACGGCTCAAGGCGACGAGAGCGTCGCCGTCCTGATCAGCGTCGTTGATGAACGAGAACAGCCCACGAGATTGCGGTGGCGTCAAGGCCTTCAATGTGGAACCTGTTGAGAACGCTGAACGACTCTTCGCAGGCGCGTAGCGGCAGCCTGCCACGCGCAGCATCGACTCGCGTCCTCACGTTCAACCTGACGTTGGCAACGGTATTCGTTTCACAAAATGTAGCCAAAACAATTTTCTTCTTTTTCGTTAGCGCTAGAAGAGCGAGCCTTTTGGTATGCTGGTGAAGTATCCAGCGAAGCCAGGGAGACTTGATTTACGTCAACTTCTTGGCGCTGGGATGTAAACCTGAATACAATTCAACATGCAAAAAGATATTGTCCTTGCGGCGGGTGAAAGGATCGAAGAGCTCGAACGTCAGCAAAATGTGCGTGAAGTGGTTGCTCAAGGATGTGATTGGTATCACTACTGATGCAAATACCGCATAAGCAACGTACGCAGTCAATGTCCCTATGCACTGAAGGATTCCTTCATTATAGTTTGCAGCCTGAAAACAACCATCGGGGCCGATGGTCGAGCCGACGGGTCCAGCGAGACGCATTCGTTCCCCAGCTGCACCAACGAAGCTAAGCAGTGGGGTGAAAAGGCCACTTGTAGCTCACCCGATGCCACCTTCTGCATTATGAACGCATCCGGGGCCTTCTTCCCGGTCACTGGGCCGTACCTTGCATGAGCGTACGGCAGCGACTGCAAATCCAGCTCTGACAGAAGCACACCGAACGAGAAGATATCCGCCTTCTCGTCGTAATGCTCGGCCATCATCACTTCAGGTGCCATCCACAGCATCGTACCAACGCCAGCAGTCATTGTTTGTTCTTGTCGTTCCCTTGAAGCACCGAAATCCGTGACCTTTGCGTCTAGATCTTCGGTGAGAAGCACGTTCTTAGACTTCAAGTCGCGGTGGATCACGATCGGAGAGAGCGAGTGTAAATACGTCAACGCCTGTGCGATTTCGTAAGCGATGCGGATTTTATCGTAGTCAATGCCTTGAGGGTGATGTTGTTGCTCGAACCCTTTTAGTAGGGACCGAAGATCTCCGCCCTTCATCAGCTCCGTTAGCACGCAGAGATCAATAAGGGATCCCCACGATACACCCACAAACCGCACGATGCAAGGGTGGGAGAGACCTGCCATCAGCTTGACCTCCGACAGAAAAGCGTTCACTTTCTTCAGGTCACTTCGCATTTCAGGGAACAGCATCTTAACGGCGACGTCTTCGTTATTGTACTTGCCCTTGTAGACTTCTCCAAACCCGCCACGACTGAAGAGCCCTTCGACAATTACCTGATCACGACGGACACGAGTAGCAATAATGGTATGGTCGTTCCACAATCCCGACCCCTGTGTCGACAGTTCCGAATCGACAGTGACGCCTCCTGTCCAACCGCTACCTCGTACAATGAACGGGTCTTGCAACAACGGCGTGTTGGGGTGTCCACCTTTATTGCGTCGTCCCCGAATGCAGCACACCAATGCAATGATCACCGCCATAATCACTGCTGCGCCGATAGCGACGCCCGCGATGGCTCCGGTGGAGAGGGTACTATCATTCGAGGTGGGTGACGACGAAGAGCTAGAAGCTGCGAGGCTACTGTCCTTCGAGGTGGGTGACGACGAAGAGCTAGAAGCTGCGAGGCTACTGTCCTTCGAGGTGGATGACGACGAAGAGCTAGAAGCTGCCAGGTCGACTGACGTGTTGTAGAAGATATATCCACCAAGGATCTCATCGAAATTCTTGCAGGCGTTACCGGTATCGCTAATGTCTGAGATAGCGACGTCAAATTCGTAGTAGTGATTCCCGCTCCGTCCAGGACAGTTTAGTGCCGTGCTCGCGTTGCCTATGTTACGAGTCCACACCAAAGTCCCATTTGAAATTGAAATCGTGGCGCTCCTGAATGGTGAATAGTTGTCATACAAAGTCTCGCAGTCGCCAGTGGCCCGATACGAAGCGGAATTCTCGTAGTCCGAGCAATCACCATCGTTGTAGTAGTCGTACGCCATGTACGGTTCGCCGTCGAAAAGCTCATCGAGACCCTCAGCACGCCCGTCGTGGCAGCTCTCGTCCACATAGCCGACCACGCTGTTGCTGGTGTCGTATTGGGGGGAACATTGGGAGCCACTGGAGTCGACTTGGGATTGGCATGCGTTCCGCCTTTGAATAAAGACTCCTGTCGGCGCTCCATCGCACGATGAGTTCTCGTAGATGCTCCAAAAGCGATGCGGCCCTGACATGTAAATAGCGAGCAAACCTAATAAACCTTCTTGAAATCCCCGGCGGGTATGCACGCCACTTCTTTTTGAAGAGTGCACTTGAGAGGTCCAAGCTACATGTACATGAGACCGTCATTTACCAGTGGATCTCTCCGAGGGACTGCCACGCAGTTCAACTGTCCGACTGGCTACCGCCGGTACTGGAATTATGGATACTGTAGTCTATAGTGTACAGTACTATAGCAGTACTAAACACAATTTTAAAATACTGTAACTTATAATATTACATGAAGTGAGAAATTCCGCATTTACTACTAATTCGCTAGTAGCAGCCAATGGTTATTATTTTAATAAAACTGCCTACCGCCGGTACTATTAATAAAATAATAATTCCAGTATTATTATTAAAGTAATAATTCCAGTCCCGGCGGTAGGCAGTTTTATTAAAATAATAACCATTGGCTGCTACTAGCGAATTAGTAGTAAATGCGGAATTTCTCACTTCATGTAATATTATAAGTTACAGTATTTTAAAATTGTGTTTAGTACTGCTATAGTACTGTACACTATAGACTACAGTATCCATAATTCCAAGTGCATGTACAGTATCCATAGTAAGTTTACCTGAAGTATTGTAGCTCTCAATGTTTAAATCAGCTTTGGAATTAATGGTACGGTACTGTGCCTGAAAATATCACACATTAGAGACCATCTTTCGTATTACAGGATAATGTCATACCGGTACCATTTAATAATGCCACTTCGTAGTACTGCTCAAGCTGTACACTACACTTTACTGGATACTGTATCAAGACCACCTCCTGGTCCAGGACATGGAGGGGGTTTACTGCTTGCTACCGAGTGTCTGGAGCACTGTCTGGCGGATTAAATCGTCACCATTTTTGCCGCTGATAACCATCGGAACGGCATGGATAAGACTCGTTTCCAGGCGAATCTTCTTCTGCTGGTAGTCGAACGACCTCTTCTCCGCTAGGAAGGCCGCTGCAACCGCTTCAGCTTCGGCATTCACTAAGATTTTTGCGGCCTCGCGTTCAGCAGCCTTAACCACGGCGTCGCTTTTGATCTTGGAAGCAGCGAAGTACAGCGCGTAATTCTGCTTAAGATTTGCGAGATCAACGGCGGGCTGCGTCTGCGCTCGCACGGAAGCTGCTGTAGCTGTCGCCACTGCGTCGATCTTGAATCCCTCAGCCTCCTTGATTTTGTTTGCATACTCTGCTTTGTGCTGTGCGATAGTCATCTGAGCCTTGGCTTCAGCAGTTGTTCTCATCTCATTGCGGATGATATTTGCACGGGCTTTAGCGGCCAGCAAGTCTTGGACGGAGCGCTCGTTCTCCTTTTGAACTGCAGTGAGTTTTTGAGTCTCCTCGTTTATCAAGATGCGAAGTTGGTTCTCATGGTTCTTCTCTTGTTCCTCCATTCGGGTTTTGAAGGCAGTAGTTCCTTCCAGTGTCGAAGACAGCGACGAGGGGAGTTCGACGTTCGTGACCTTGACATTGTGAATGAATACACCAAACTGCGAGAGCTTGTTATTCAGGTCCGTCTTCATCCCCATGGCAAAGTCTTCACGTAAATCGTGGACTTGGTCGTATCGGACTGAATTCACGAGCCCACGGATGGCTTCTTCCGTCAGACTGTAGAGAAGCTCATCCAACCGATGAGCTCCTAGGGTGTAGACGAATTTAACGGCGTCGTCCTCCGTTGGGCCGATCTGGAAACTGATTGCGATGTCAATGTCGACCATCACGTTGTCCGCGGTGGGGCAGTCTCGGACGGGGTTTGAGTAGGCGACAGCTTGTTTGGTGACAATGTGGGAGACCCGATTCCACGCTGGCCAAAAGACCTTCAGACCGGGATTTATCATTCCAGCGTGAGCGTTCCAGGTTTGTTGCAAGACCCAGACTCCTGATGGAATTTGTTGCATGAAAGTAAAGAAGGTCGGGTATGATGGCATGAGAACGAGCGGGATGCGGCCGTCGACTACTTTTGCATTGAAATGCCCCATAGCGTCCATCGGTCGGCTAATGTCGAGCTGCATAAGTCGGTTGTATCGAGCAGGTTTCTCCGCTGCCATGTTGGGTACTGGGCTTTTCGGTTGTGAGACCGAACGGTGGGTACTGTAGTTGATGTTTTTTCGATGCTATCATACTGTGCGATCGTACGCATGCGATTAGCCGAGAGTGCTGCGTTTTGATCCTCAAATTTGGTCATTCAACGACCGCTTCATTCTCGATTTACCGGCAACTCAGGAAGACAGATCCATGGCTGAAGAACACGACAATATTGTGGACGACGGTCACCAGACGCGATTGCTTTACACCGAAACCAGCTCGGTCGATAAAGCCAACCGCTTGTTTGGCGCGTGCTACAATGGTAACACGGTGATCATGATCAACCCTCGGCCCAGTATGTTTCGGCCATACATCCGCGTACCGGAAGGCATGTACGCTCTCGTGCAGAACCAAGGTCGTGATATGGACTACACGAAAGACGGCGTGAAAAGTCCCGTATGGCCTGCGGGGTTTCACTGGGCTGGACCATGGACCCAGGTTTCCCACCTCATCACGAAGCAATTCATTGTATTTGAGACGCCCGTTAAAGGCTGCAAGACAGCAGATAACGTTACGGTTCGCGTCGACATATGCCTCATTTTCCGCATCATGGGGGACGCATCCAAGGGGGAAGATCCAAACCTCGTGCGGCGGTTTGTGTACGAACTCGGTCCGAACGGTCTGGAAGTACAGCTCCGTGCAGCACAGGATGAAGCTGTACGCGCGTTAGCTCGAAGTGTTCAACACACGGAAGTATACAAGCTTCGTGACGGCACAATGCAGGGGAATTTTAACACGGGTAAACTCGCGATGTTGAGTCGCGGCGATTCCAGTTCAGCACCAGCAGAAGTGGAAACATTTGATGATGTAACCAAAGGAGAAGCGCCAAACCCGGATGCACCTCAGCCTGCGCAAACTGCGCAAAAAACGCCATACTACGTGACAGAGGATATTAAGAAGAATCTAAACACACAGTTCAACAACTATGGTGTTCAGATCACCAGTGTGGCCATCACCAACGTGAAACTCCCACCAACATTTGTGGAGCAAATGCAAAGTCGTACAACGCATTTGAGTACGATTAAAGAGCAGAACATGAAGCAGATGAACGATATGCAGTTGCTATCGTATAAGGAGGAGATCGACACGACCAAGTTAGCGAGAAAAATGATGCTGATGGAGGAAGAGCAAACCGGAAAAGCCAAATGTGCAGAGATTCAGAAGGAGATCGACATGGTTGACACAGACACCCGCGTCATTCAGGAGCAAATTGCGCAGGAGACTCGTGTACATTGCAACAAAATCGCTGCCGAAGCCTTGCTAGCTATCGAACAGATCCACGCTGACACAAAGCGCATTTCGAGTGAGATCGCGTTCCGGTCCGACACGGATATCCGCCTCGTGCAGGCTGAAGAGGAAGCGTGCAAGATGCAATTGCAGGCGGAAATCGAGGAGCTCATCAGTGGTGGAGAAGCGAAAGCAAAGGAGACCGTGGCTCGCGCTGAAGGAACAGCAGCGAAGAAGCTTGAGAAATACCGCGCGCATCAGCTTGACATGCAGCGCTTGGACGTGCTCGCCTCGCTTTCGCAGAATCCCACGACAGTAGTCACCGGTAATGCGTCTAACAGTCTACTAGCAGAAATGATGGTTGCGAATCAGCACGGCAAAATAATGCTAAACGTTGGTGAGGGTGGCTTCAAAGGACTCACCCTGGCTTCTTAGCAAGAGGAAATAAATCGATTGCTTCTGAAAGCGATTTCTTTTTCTGAAACACTACACGCCTAAGTGACCACAACATGTTTATTCTTTGTTCAAGATGTGTTTAGCATTTTTGAAAGAAGCCTCTCACAGAGTACCGCCGCAATACTTCGCCTGGAGAGAACAATGTGTTCTTGAGCAAGGTCCAGCGGTGTGAGGTTGTTGTTGTTTCGCATCTTGACGCTAAAGCCACGCTCGAGTAGCCATTCACAAGAAGCAGGTTGGCCATTTGCTGCCGCTTTGTGCAGCAGGGTATCACCTTTCAGATCGACTGCGTCCAAATTGGCGTGGCATATCGTCAGGTGCTCTAGCAAGTGAACGTGACCCTCTCGAGCAGCCCAATGTGCCGCTGTCCAACCCATGTATCCTGGAGTATCAAGACGCACGTGGCACTGTGTCGCCCGAGCGCAGGCTCGTTGGAATGACCGGAGGTCCCCACTTTTGGCGCATTCAATAAGCCCTTCAACGAGATCCGAGTCGCTGGAGGAAACACTGTCGTTGTGCTGTAGTACTGGGCCACCAGTCAGAGAAATCTCGATCAAGTCCGTCTGAATAATAGCGTCGTCCTTCTGATTGAACTCATACTGGTTTTGTCTTGCCAGCATTCGTCGCCTGTGGTGTACGCGCTTCGAACGAGTGATCGATTCCGTGCAGTGCTCGGTTACCTTGGACTTCAACTGTTGGTTGTTGGTACTGCCGCTTTTACAGATGATCGTACGACGGTGTTCCAACACCATTTTGTTGCAAGATGATCTGCTCGAGCAGCGAGTGAATCTGCTCTGACGAGGAACGCCACTAGCAATCGATTCTTCTCGCGTCAACTAATAATATCGACGGCATAAGATCCATTTTGTTTGAGCCAGGAAGGATTTAGAATGTTTTAATAGGATTTGTGCGTTGAGTCTGCTCGATCGCATGATAAGATGCCAGCGTAAAAGTGCATACCAAGCTGTGCCTGTTTTGGATCACCGCGTGTACACTCCGTAAGTGCTTTGCACAACGTCCTTGAGCTGTTCATAGGAAGCATTCAGCACCTGCTCTTGGTCAGATGGTTGGGCGGAGCTGTCATCACCAGCTTTCTTTTGCATTGCTAGTTTTCTTCGGCAAGCCCACTCGACTAAAGGGTTGCTTGAGTCAACTTTCAGTCGGCTTCGAAGAATCTTACCAACATATTTGCTGGTTGCTCGCGAAGTGCAGAGGCCTAGTAGCTGTCGACACAGTGCAAATGCATCGCCATTTGTGACTTCGATACACGTTTCATGCCACGCAATCTCCACTATAAGCAGATTCTTCTCAGTATCAAGTGAAGCAGCATTTAGTGCCAGATCTGGCCACATTTCTCCTAATGCTTCACTCGCTCGTTCACAAAGCCCCGAACGTATCAAATCCCGCTCCGACTCATTTGCCAGCAATGCAATCGCCAAAGGCAGTGGCAGCTTTGAATAACGCACACCTTCACCACTTGCAGTTCGTTGGGGTGTGCTGAGGTCTTGGAGATTCCTTGAGCGAGCGGTTCTCGATGATTCTGCGGCTAAACGAGCCAAAGATCGGATCTGGCCATTATGTTCATGCGGGTATGCATACAGCAATTCGTTTGGAGCTACAGAGAGTGTAAAGCCTACAGTATCCGAAGGAGAGAAAACTCCACCGTATTTATCTTGGAGTGACACGGCCGAAATACTGCCACGGTCTGCTGCGAAAGACTCGTTATAGCGCCGCACGATTTCTCGGCAGAGATAGTCAACCTTTCCCCGTGGATTAATGGGAATGCACAGTCGACATTCACCAAGTTGAACCAGCACACGTACGACATCAGGAAGAGCAGCTAGTTTGGCCTCGCTGAGTTCGTTTTTCTTGGTCTCTTCTGAATTCTCGGAAGCCAACGGTTCACCTTTACTGCTAATATCTTGCTGACTTAGACTGACTGTCTTAGTCTTTGGCGAAGAACCAGCAGGCAGTTTGTCCTTGGATAAAGTTTTAGAAGTAACATTCGGTTGCACTTCTCGGAGCTCCTGTGATTTCTTTGGCAATGAGCTTTCCGGTCTACGTCGACTTGCTTCAGAAATTGTGACGTTATACGTTGCAATTTCCACCATAGGAGCAACTGATTCTACGGACGGTCTCCGCTTGATACTCCCCGTCGGTGAGAGAGTGCGACTTATCGGACTCATCAATTTGTTAATGCCGCCTCGGATGCTGTCCGATGAGCGACGTGTTCGGCTTAGTGGGCTCATCAATTTGGTAATTCCACCACGAATCTCTCCGACCAAGTCCATGTCTGGTCCGAGCACCGTGATTGGGCTTGGAATTCCCAAACTTACTCTAGAAGGAGAGAGCGTCGGTGAGCTACTGCTGTTTGCATTGTCCGGCTCATTGACCGGTGCACTGACTGATGCTGGATTTGCTACGTTGCTTCCACATTCCGACGCTGCTGGGTTTATAGCAGTCTGAATATGTTTTACTACCCCAGGTTCATAATCTTCCACTTCAAAGCGTTGCTCTTGCTGTCGAACGAGCTGCTTTCGTCGCACCATACGTTGAATACACCGACTAGCGTCTTCTCGTTCTAGTTCAGGTGGGGTGATAGGAGTTCTTTCGGTCGTTGTTGTCTCATCTTCTTCGATAATTACTGTACATGAACTCGGGCAGGTTACTTCAGTGGAAGTGTTGTTCTCGATAGCGTCAGTCGGGGCGTTAACATTTCCCTCGGAAGCATCCATCACAGCATTTTGGGCTTTGTTTTCGACTAGGACCGATAATTCTGTGTGATCCAGATGAACGAGAGGTTCGGAATTGGTACGAATCGCAGGGGTTTGACGATGTACAAACTTCATCGTTTGTGAATTTATAATCGTCTTGAAATCCAACGAACTCTGAGTGCAGAGGAAGCCCAATTGATTGTCGAACACCACAATAGCTTGCTTCAGCAACGACTTCGCGCGCGTCTCTGCAGTGCCTTCATTTTGCAGTGTAAACTCGATAGCTCGAATTTGCAATACTCCAAGGAAGAGGGTCATTAGTGGACTGTTATCACTTGTTGAGGAGCCTCCGATATGTTCGATAACTGTTCGTGCCAGTTTGAAGAGGGTCTCGTCAAACTGACAACGGATCTTGTCCATATGTACATGAAAACTCAATTGAGGTTGAGAGGAGGAGCAAACGCGGCTGCCATCCGAAAAACTTGATCGCACCTGAATCCTGTCAACTTTTATGAAGCATTCTTGCGCTGATATTGCACAATGTGCGATATCAAGGAAAGCGCGAGCAGGCAAGCGATAGCCGTGAATATTTCCTTGACTGGTACCTTGGTGGTTGGTGGTTTCCTTGCGTCTCAAAACGCAATCGCATCCTTGTAAAGAGCACTCAAGCATTTGGAGCGGTAACGCAGGAACGAATATGGTGTCACCCATGAACTCGTTGGATTCGGTAGTCAGACGCAAGTTTGAGAGTTTCGTAGTCACATCACGACCGATTATCTCTTGAGCTTCTCGAACATCAAATAACTTCAGGAGAATTAGTACCAGCCGACTGCCGATCTGCAGCTCCAACTCATTCATATGTAAAACAACGTGCACTTTTGGTGGTCCATCCACACGTATAGTCTTCCCCAAGTCTTCTTCAGTCTCCGAACTACTACATTCCGCACTCGAAGCTTCCGAAAAACTGTTTCTTCTACTCCCCAATGGTGTAGCTTTACCAGTATGCGGCGTCGATTGCTGTGATATCCTGCCATTACGAGGAGGGCAAACGTGAACGTCTATCATGTCTAAGCTGATCTGCTGGTGACACGTCCCGCACCTGATCACGATAGCTTGCTCCTTCTCGTTCACAAACTGATACATTTCCGTCAACACTGCAGCCAAATCATCATCGATTCGACAAAGAACGCTTTGAACCCGCCACTTAACAGAAAGTGATGAGAGACGCTCTTCGAGATGGAAAACTTCTCGATCAGGCTTCAACCGAAACACAACATATCCTCGGAATCTCACGGCTAGTTCATGCAGACTCATTTGTAGTTCACGAACGCCATGTCTATGGAAAATTACATTCCCAGCGGCACGATCTGCAACGAGGAATAGCTCTTGCGGTCCTTCAGTGGGTGAGGTAAATGTTAACTTTGCTTCAATCGTGCCACGGAAAGTAATCTGCAACTCAATATTCGGTTGGTCTGCACCACTGGCACCAGCTCCGAGAGGTTCTCGATCAGCAGCCATACCATCTGCTGGCGCAGATAAAGCAGTTTTTCTACCATTTAAAATCCAATTGCATAGCGTCGAAGCAACAGTGTACACCTCCATGAACTCAGCAATCCCCAATTCCAATTTCACCGCTCCAAAAATCACATCCACAAGCTGCATTTGCCTCCTCCAGGAGTCCGCAATCTCGTTTCTATGATAAAAGCGCGTTACTCGTATGACGACAGACACTTTTGTCATTAAGCGAATCATTTGCGTCCCAGTTTTGGCAGCGTCGGCATTTCCAGGGTTTATCTCAGCACTTAGCATAAACGACATCGCCTTAAACCGAGTTTGCATCAAGTGGTCGGGAGAATAGTCCACGCAAGTCGTGGGGTCCTTCACATCCTGCCACAACGCATCAGTCGTCCGTGCATTTAAATCCGCCAGAACAAACTCCACGCGAGAGACTTCACCAATAAAAATCTGCACTCGTAGCTTGTCTACCACGAGCTTCGTCCGGTCATTCACGTCCCGTGCGAACTCAAACATTGCAGCAGTGGACCCCAGCGGGTCGGGCTCCAGTAATGCCGCTTGCACTCGCTCCTCCACAGCTCGTCGGATTTCGCTATTGCATTCCCAAATATTGTGTACTTGAATCAGCAACTCGTTTACGTGGATCAAAACTGGTTTGTGTGCTGCCTCCTTGTCCTTGTCCGTCCAGGACGGCACGGCGATTGTCAACTCGATGCAACGCACAGTCGTCACCTGCAACGGCGACGGCAAATGCAGCACCGCAGCAACTCGATGCGGCTTCAAATCTATTGGAGTGAGCAATAAAAGGTTAATGTTATTGAGCACGAGCTACTGTGTTCAACTGGGTGGTTTCTTACGGGTGTCGGGTAGAACGAGCTGCGTCTTGGTGTAAGATTTGGTCATGAAATCGCGCGGTAGCATGCTGTCTTTGAAGTCATCCACCCAGTAGCGCAGCTGTCTGCGCATGTAGTCCTTCATCATGCTGCCGGTTGCCATGGTTGAAACGGAACTGCGCACGAAGCGGCACAGCAACAGAGATGGCTACATTTTAAGTAAATTCGATTATTTTTATTTAGTGGATTCCAAAAAGTGAGCCATTTGTTCGTCACCAGCTGTGTAGCTGTGCGCGTATATTGATGCGGTGTCTCATTCTTCTCTTCCGCTGGCGCTGGCGGTCGCCACTGTCGATTTGGCTGCTCTACTGTGTGTCTACAGCTCGTGCGGAATCGGCAGAGTTGGCGCCGAGCCAGGAGCCGCCCGAGATGCGCAGCGTGTCTACCGAGCAGGTCCTCATGCTGGCCGTGGACGCTCTGTTCCTCTTCATTGGCATCGTCTACGGCTCACGAGTACTAGCACCGAAGCCCATGACGTATTTGTCTGAGATCGCATTCCCCATGGACGTACGCTGTATTAGAATTGTAGCCGCAATTACAATAGATTGACCGTTGTGTTGGCTGTCAGTTCTGCGGGAAGATGGCGGCGTCGTTCACGCTGTTCCTACTGAACGGGCTGCGCTGGTTGTACCAAGAGATTTTCTGCTCCTGGCTGCTGTATCATCGACCGTTCGGTCAGGATCAACAGAATGTTGTGGCGATGATGGAGACATTAGTTTGGGTAAGTTGTGCAGTTTTCTTGTTCCGTACGTGATCTAGGATGATATTTTGACAAGGTTTTACTGCAGGGCACATCGTCGAGCATTTTGTGGATGGAATATCGGCGTGGACTGACGCCGTCGCTGTACTTGCGGCTATTCTGGATCATCAAATGGCTGGATACCACATTGGTTCTGGTCATGAACGGGACGTTTCCTGGGATCTCAAGTATGGACGACGAAGATGCGTCGTCATTTATGACCAGCATGGTGTTTGGTGGCGTGTGCTATGCTGCGTCCGCCATCCTCGTGCTCTTCATGTTTGTGAGACCCACCACTGTCACCCCTGATTTTATCGCGTACCCAACCGAGGTGAACACTCCATCTGCTTACCTCAACTCGACGCACCATAATCCACCTACCTCACTGTACGGGTCTTTTAAGGACTGGGAACTCATGGCGTATGTAAGTGCTTTACAAGATGTTGTTTTGATAAATACTCCAGTAGATTGTTAACTCTGCCAACTGTGTAGCCATCTTCATCCAAGAGCATCGAAGACAAACCAATGCTTGACATCACGATCCCAGCCACCACGTCTTCCATTTGGGGCAACAGGCAGTTCGTGTCCTTTAAGATCGTTGTGGAGACCGATGAAGATCACTGGAGTCTACGTCGGCCATACAGTGACTTTGCCGCTCTCCACGAAGAGGTAAGCAGTTCACAACGCCTCATCAATCTCGCCAGGATTGAATTGCACTAACAACGTTATGCGTCTGTATGACTGTAGCTCCCCGAGGAAGTTGGTGCAGATTGCCCATTACCACCAGAAGAATACGACGACAGAAAATTAATTTCGTGGAAGGAACGCCCTCGATCCCTGAAGTCACGGCTTGAAAAGTATTTGAAGCAGGTGTTGCACCACCCAAAACTAGCACCGGACGCGTCTCAAGCGCTATGCGAGTTTCTCGAGATGGTATGTTTGCTGCGTTGATGTTTTCGCTGTGATGAGGTACACTGAGATATTGTCCGTATTTGATCAATAGGAATATGTCGAGGACATTGCATCTGTGCGCTCGTATCACTCAAATTCGATAATATGAACTAGTACATGTAAGTAAATGTAATGAAGTTGGGATTTGTAAGGGACTGGAAAGGTCACAAAAGCTCAATGATTTTCACCCCGAGCAAATACGTCTATGAACAGTTATGTGTTGAACCAGCCCTTACTACCGGTAGCATCTACGACCGGCTCGATACCGTGGACGGGAAGGCAATTTCACAAGAATTCACCATTTTAGCGAACCGAAGTGAATTGAGCGTTTCGTCACGATGCTCTCCTAGCGGTGAGAGATTGCAGATCATAAGCGTCTTGCTGTCTCCACCAAGAGAGGAGCTCAAAAAGTGTGTCAGCTTTGAGTCGCGAAACGGGACGTGTGTCGACTGGAAAGGTAGTAAAAAGTGAACAGTGGTTAATTCATTGAAGCGCTAACATAACAAACCAGCGTGGCAGAACATACCTTTTTCGCGAGGGCACATATTACGTTGCCCAATGCCGACAGACTCTTGTTGATTGACGTAGCCTCCTTCAGAAGTTCCCTGTTGCTATCACTACCCGACTTTGACAAACGTTCGGATCCCTGCGATTCGTTGTAGGTTCAGTACTGAGCTTTCATGCAACGAAGGTAATATAACTGAAACGTACCGCCAAGTCAACAAGATTGATGACCCCTGTTCGCTGTTCCCCAGTCAGCGAATTCACGCCGTTCAGTCTAAATCACAATTCAAACATTGGTTCGTTAGCATCACTGGGCCGGGGGGCTAGTCATAAGTGGTTTACAATAATGCGTACCTAAATGTGATGACGCAATGGCTGCGCGAAGATCGGTCGTTCATTCTGGTGGATTTAGTCGACCTCTTGGACATCGCTCCTCGTAGTAAGCTCCACGCCTCCTGGTCGTTCTGAACCTTGTGGATGACTGAATTCACCACAACAATCTTGCCCTCGCTGTCTAAACGGAGATCAATTTTATCGGTGGACTGCAGAATTTACAAAACACAATAAAATGTAGAAGCGTCAGCAACCCGCAAATGTGTCATGACCATAGCGAGAGGACTTACCTCAACAGGAGCGAGCAGATCACGAAGAGTTTCGTTGTAAATCTCAACCAATTCTAGGCTGGCAGTAAAATCCCATCCGCTTGTCCGTAAATCTTCTATGCCAGCAAAGATATGAGAAATCGCTCGACCAACGATTCCCATGTCTGGTGAAGGTTCCATCAACTTGGAACTAGCGAACTCTTCCCTTCCCTGCATCGTATACGTTTTCCCAGAACTACAACCACGAAATTGGACGGTCAGAAATCAAACGATTCGTCAAAGCACTAACAATTACTTACCCAGTTTGGCCGTACGCAAAAATGCACACGTTGTATCCGTCCAGTGCAGACTGGATCAGCGCAGAAACCTCCAAGAAAACGTCTTCTTGCGAGCAATTGCTGTCAAAAACCAGATCGAAGTCGAAGTTGTACTTTTTGACAACGCTCCTCGATCCATTCTGGCCATACCCAACGTGAGACTTTGGGTTTGCGCTAAGCTCAATCTGCCGCCGTTCGCTGCGGTAGTCGGGAAAAGCAAAGATCTGCACATTTGTATCAGTCATATTGTACTCCATCAAAGAGTTAAACAAGACATAATCACGCAAAATGTACCTCTTCACCCCTTGAGCTTGCGAGTTCGTTCTGCAGAACTGGCCGGACTCGACAGAACACGCGGATGTTTCCTTTCAGTTCCATCACCTGTGTTCCAGCATCAATCGTTAGATGCAGCCCTTGCCTATCAATGTTGTGCTACACACACTCACCTTATTATGGAGGCTTCGTCGAACTGCTTCGGCATCAAAGACTCTTTGCTCCAAGAAAGCAACGCGCTCCTGGAATTGCGTTTTCTCAGCTTGCATATCTTCTTCTCTCTGCTCAAGCTTCTCCTCGAGCTCATCCACGCGTACTAAACAGTGTCGGAGCTTCTCCCTCGTTCCAGACAAATCGGTTTCTAGCGTGCGTATCCTTGCCTTCTTCTCACTCAGCACGGTCAACTGCGGTCGTAACTCCTTCAGATCGGATTCCAGTTGCGCAATGTGAGCCTGAACCATACTGGCAGCCTGCTCCTGGCTCTCCATCTTCAATAGATGCTTCTTCTCGTTCTCTGAAGCCTGGTGGAGAGAAGTTTTCAGCGTTTCGTTCTCCTGTCGCAGTCGCTCGCATTCAGCTACAACTTTCGCCGATTTCTGGTCATCCTTCTTCACTGAAGACAGCAATTCCTTCTTTTCCTGCACCCATTGAGCGTGTAGCGCTGTCGTCTGCTTTTCAGCTCGATCGAGTCCATCGGACAATGCTGACCGCGCCGTCTCGCACTTCTCGTACAGTAGCTGCAGATCTTTCAGCTGTGTAGCCACTTTGGACTCGCGCTCAACAGCCTCCCGCTTTTCACGTAGTGCAGCCTCCAATTTCAGCTCCAAGCCACGAAACTCGTCGGTAGATCGCATCGTTTCGCTCACATTGCTAGAGGTGAGACCCTGTGAGACCTTGAGCTCGTTTATCACCTTTGCCGATCGATCCCGTTCCTCGTGCAGACTATTGATCAGTGTATCGCGCTCATTCAGCTGCATCACCAGTCCAGTGACTTCACGACATAATGCTTGTATCTTTTTCTCCTGTTGGTAGCCCGCCGGGTCATTCAGATGCTGCAGCAAAAGCAACAAATTAGAACCTCATCAGAAATATTGTTTGTCTGTTCACAGTACGTACCTGGTTATCACTCATCGTATTGATAATCTGCGTCTGAGTCCTGATAGTTGACCTCAAGTACTCGAGATCCGACTGCTTGTCTTTCCGTTCACGCTCCAGTGACGCCGCATGCTTCAGTAGCGCAACTGCGTGCTCGTACGTGTCCGCATACCTCTGTATTATCATAACCACCATCAGCTACCTCTTCTCCATCCTGACCTGGCCTCACTCTCACCTTCTTGTAGAAATACGTCTTCTCGCGGTCTGACTTGGCGTTGAGCACTCTCTCCTCCTCCTCGGGCATTCGACTCATCAGAAACTCCACGGACGCCGGTACAGGCGAGTCTGTTACCTCCTCAGCAGTCTCAGTCTGTCTGTAGCTCCCTGTCAACCCTGTCGGTTCCTTCCTCGGCTTCTTGGGGCTGTGATGAGGCGGTGAGAAGCTCATGGCGTACGATTTGGGCTCGGTCGGCTCAGCGCTTAACTCGCTGCTGCGGTCACTGCTCTCCGTCTGGTTGTCCAGCACAAAGTCGTCGAATACTCTGACCGGCCGTTGGTTCGGCCGCGGCACCGAGCGCGGGCCCGAGCCGCTGGTCGCTGATGACGAGCCGGAGGACCGTCGGTTCTTCTCGTCAGGCGTCGAGATGCTGGCGAAGTGGCGCAGCACGCGGCCGCTGCCTGCCTGGTAGTCCATTGCGGCGTTTTTCCCGCTTTCCGAGGATTTTGACTGGGAAACGGCAAACTTGAAACTTCCACTAGAAATGACTTGGATTCAGTATAGAAACGTGAGGAGCTCTACCGTAAATGGTGCATTATAAGAAAAGGTGAAAAAACAAGCGAAAGCCAAATGGAAACCTATGCAGCTTGGTTGATTCACTGGTCGATCGATTGTTGGCTGCAACTACTGTAACCTTACACAGCTCTCGCTTCCAACCTCCTGTTCACTCACTCTGCTTATCGTGCTGTTTGCCTCTTTCTTTTACTGGTCCACGTCGGTCGAATCGGCGTTGATGTTCATGTCGAGATCCTCGCCTGTGATGCGCTTGTACAGATCCAGCACGTCCTCCGACGTGGTCTCGAAGTGGCTCGTCGGGTCGTACGAAGAACTGATGAAGCAGTTGTCCTCTTTGCCGTCCGTCACGGGCTCGAACATGTCCGTGATGGCGTCGAAGCGCTCCAGGTACGGGCCCAGCAGCTTGACACCGGGCTCCAGCTCCTGCAGAGGCACCGACGTCTCGGCAAGCGTGCTCACGATGGCAATGTAGATGCCCTGGGGTGCGACGCAGTGGGCAGACGACACCACAGCGACGTAGATGTCGTTGTTGCGGTTGGCCTGGGCGGCGGGGATAATGATCTGCAGCGACTCGGCGTCGTTCGTGTTGGGGACCGGGTGGTTCAGGATGAAGATGGAGCGGACAGCCACGCCTGTCTTGCGCACCTTCTGCTCCGGGAAGTAGGACGGGTCGCCGATCACCAGTTTGGCCTTGGCCACTTCGTTGTCGCACTTGATTCCCCATGCCTTGCCGTCCTTGTCGGTCAGGATCTCGTCCACTGCGCGGTTGAGCATGAATGTGCCGCCGTTGATGGCACAGAGACGCGAGAAGCTCTCGGGCAAGCCGCCCAGACCGTAGAGCGGGTAGATGTACGGAGACTTGCCGTAGCGCTCCAGCGAGTACGCGTACAGCTTGATGGCGCGCACCGTCTCAATAGCAGGACGCTTGTGGTACGACTCGTCGCGCATGAGGGCCATAGCGTGGCCCATGAAGCTCTGCGTGTTGGCATCCACGCCGTATTTCTCGAAGAGCTCGCTCATAGGCTGGTTGAACAGGTCCATGCCCTCGTACGTCTTGGGATCGTCCTCCTCGTAGTTGTAGATGTACATGATGAGCTTGCGGAACTTGCGCTTCTCGAACATTCCCATGAGCGACGAGCGTAGCGCCTCCTCGCCCGTGGCAGGCACCTTGTAAGTGCGTCCGCCCTTGACAACGTAGCTGCCGTCCACGTTCTTGAACTCGAGGTAGCGCGTCACCTTGGTGTGCAGCAGCATCTTGACCAGCTTTCCGCAGGCCATGATGAACTTGGGCACCAGGTCCACGTTGTAGTCGCGGTCGGCGCCCAGGTCGGTGCGCGGCTCCTGGTCGGGCTTGAACTTCTTGTAGAGGTTCGTCAGGTTGGGAGACGCACACTCACCTCCATAGTACGGGTTGCGATCCACCACCAGCACCTTCTTCCCGTTCACAGCCAGCAAACCACTAAGGATGCATTCCTTCAGGCCCGTTCCCAGCACGATCACATCGTACTCGCCGTCAGCTAGGGCTTCCGATCCCTGGGGAAGCCATGCAAAGTCCAGCTTACTCTCCTCAGCCATCGTTAGTGTAGGTCTTGTTCGCTGCGTTCGCCGCACGATCCTGTATGAGGGGGCTGATCCTTGGAAGAAACGATTCCGTACTATTTCGTCTAAATTAGACCACTTAATATCCTATACCCTTTGATATTCATTGGAATATCATCTCAAAATCCTTTGATTTTACCTTCAATATCAAGTTTTACTGTAGTTATACGTTTGATAAAAATAGTACTATTTCGTCTAGGTACGATACTGTGGCGCTGCTTCAAAAATCAGTTTTGGCCAATGATCTGATAGAAATTGCGAATTGGTTTTAAGAATCTCGTCGACGCCATGTACTGCGGCGACGATGTGGAAGCTGTTGTAGGGGATGTCGGCACGGGGTTGAGCAAGTTTGGGCTGGCGGGGGAGGACACGCCGCAGCTGGTGCTCCCCAGTGTGGTGGGGCGCCGTCCGCCACCACCAAAAGACGCCAAGGACGCGTCTGCATCCTCCGCCGTGCTCGGGGACCTATGGCACCGACACGATCTTGAGGTTGTGCGGCCTATTGAGGCCTGTGCAGTGGCCAACTGGGATGCATTAGAGAAAGTGTGGGGTTACGCATTCGATCGCCTGCACGTAGATGCCAAGAGCCATCCAGTCATTACATCGGCAGCCTCGTGTTTCGCGAATGACGCGCTGCACAACGCGGCGTCACGGGACGGCGAGAAGTACCTGGAGATGATGTTCGAGACCTTCCAGGTGCCAGCCTTCTACATGGCCAAGGACGCAGTGCTGGACGCCTTCGCCTTCGGTCGATCCCTGGCTTTGGTGGCGGAAATTGGCGCTGGAGCCTCTCGCGTCGTGCCTGTGTACGACGGATACGCACTGGAGCGACCAGCGCAGTACTCGCCAGTGGGATGCAATCAGTTGTCAGAGTATTTGGAGCACTTGGTGTCCACGCAGAAGCCAAAGCCAGTCACGGTGAGACCACGAGGGACTTTTACCAAGAAGCTGAACCCGCAGACGGGAGTACTGGAGACCATTCAGTTGTCCAAGGAACTCACAACGTCACTGGCGATGCCGTCCAGCTATCTCAAGTTTGCAAGAGCAGACTTGTTTAGAAACATGCGAGAGGCTACGTGTATTATGTCGGAAACACCACTCGAGGAGCAGCACAGAGATTCGCCTGGACAAGCTTCGTCACCGGAATCGGAGCCGTTGGAGATTACAGAGCAGCAGTATGAACTGCCGGATGGACAGACCGTTGTGCTGGGAAAAGAGAGGTATGAAGTTCCCGAGTTTTTGCTGCACCCGAAGAACTTTGGCGGTGCCGTGGTCAAGAACGAGCAGCACGCTGCAGCAGCGGCAAAGGTTGTAGCAAAAGGACTGCATGCGATGCTGTACGATGCGGTGCAGCTCTGTGACGCCGACTTGCGGAGAGATTTGCTGACCAATATTATCCTGTGTGGAGGAGGTAGTCTCACTCCTGGCATCACCGAGCGCCTGCACGCGGAGCTCACGCGGATGGTCCCCAGCACGTTCAAGGTGCGCTTCACGACTGTCACGAAGATCGAGCGACAATTCAGCGTCTTCATCGGCGGGTCCATTCTAGCATCATTAGGCTCCTTCCAGCAATTGTGGGTATCCAAGCGTGAGTATGACGAGGTTGGTGCCCATGCTCTTTGTGCGGACCGCTTCTGCTAGGATCTCCAGCGTGGTTATAGAAGTCAATCCAAGTGGTTTGATTTCGACTTCACCATTTTGTCTCGACGTCGTAGGATGGAATTAATGATGAAACCCACTCATAATCAGCTATTCTAGGGCGATGCCATGTTGCAACAACGGAGATAACGCGTTGGTGTAAGACCCTCTCCAGCGGATCGACCAGCTAGGAATCCGGCACGCTATTTCAAGTAGGAGCTCCTGATCGCAGTTCTATTTCGACGAGACCGCTTTGGCCGAGAGCACACTGTAACCAGAGCTCCACTCACTCCTCAACTTCCCACGTCCTGTCCACCTTCCAGCCTCCTCAAAACCATGGCTCGCTCAGGCTACCAGGTGACCCAGAACGTCGACAACTTCCTGCGGGATAAGCCCAGCACTCGCCTACACGCGCCACCAGGAGGAGGTTCGTCAGTGGGGTCACTGATCTACGGCGGTGGCGATGGCTCAAGTCCGTTCGCTGGTCACGAACGCCAGTCGATGCGCCGAAAGGTGGAGAGCCCTGAGCTGGCAAACCCTTACGCCAAGGACAATCGTCGCGGAGGTTACAACGACGCCCCCAGCAATTTCAACCAGCCTGCGGCCCAGCAAGCTCAACCCGCGGCACGTGCAGGAGCTTCCTCGAACCAGTACGCTTGCGGCTCCAACCAAAACTCAGGCAACGTGCTGACCGACCGTCGCATCACACGGATCCACGCTCCTCCCGGTGGCGTGTCCTCGATTCGCTTTGGTTAGGATGTTACTTGTAGCTTAGCTTCTTCGTACCCTGCTATCAATGAAATGACAACATATTAGTCGCATACTCGCAATGTACCTGCCCAATCTGGAAGTTCTGTATGCTGCTAAGGCAGAAACGTGCTATTATGAAGAAAAGATGGTGATATCAGCGCGAAAGTGGACACTCTAAGACTCGTCGTCGCTCTCCGCCTGCTCGTCCTCGTCGTCATCGCCCTCTTCCTGCTCACCATCTATGCTGGGCAGAGCGATGATCGCTATGCCGTTCTTGACCTTCAGCTTTTCCCATCGGCCAAGACGGTGCTCCTGGCCCACACCTGCAAGCAGAAAACGAGCCTTCGAGTCGAAGCACAGCGCGTTCACGAAGCCCTCCAGAGGGATCGAAGCAACGGGGGTCAGACTGCGTCCCTGCAGATCAGCCTGCCACAACCGGATCTGACCATCGCTAGATCCAGATGCAACGAGGTCCGTTCGGGGCATGACAGCCACACTGCTGATCCATTTGCCGTCGTGAGCGTTCGGGACGACGCACACAGGCTTCTTACGGCCGTTAAACCAAAGCGAAAGAGAACCGTCATCTCCACCCGTGACGTAGTACTCGTCCGTGACCATCTTGACGCAGTCCATCGAGCCCGAGTTGCCGTAGAACACTAGTTGCGTCTCTTCTGGAATCTTCCACACACGCACACTACGATCACGACCACAGCTCACCACGCGCTCTTTGTACAGACTGTCGAGTCCGTTCACCTCGCTCTGGTGGCCGAACAGCGTCTCGACGTATCCCATCTCCGTGAGGTTCCAGTGCTTGATGGAGCGGTCGAACGAGCCCGAGAACAGCGAGTGCGAGCGCAGACGGAAAGCCAGAGCTGACACGGCGTCCCGGTGTCCTGTGAAGCTCTCCTGCAGTTCTCCTTTTTCCACGTCCCACACCCGCACGAGCTTGTCGCGGCCGCCGCTGGCCAGGAACTTGCCGTCCGAGCTGGCGGCCAGCGCCAGGATGCAGCGATCCTTGTCTGTCGTGGCCTTCTCGGCAGCCACATCGTCCTTGGGCAGCGTGAGCTTGGTCTTCTTCTGCTGGGCCAAGTCCCATCGCAGCAGCGACCCGTCCTTGGCGGCCGAGAAAGCTGTCTTGCCGTCCTCCAGCAGACAGAGGCTGGTTACGGGCAGGCGGTGGCCCTTGAGGAACTTGGTGGAGTCCGAGTCGAACTCAAACTCCGCGTAGTCCGTCGCCACCTTCTTGAAGAGCTTACCCATAGCCTCCAACGCGTCCTGCTGCAGCCGCGCGCCCACGCGCCCCTCCACGCCGTCGCCCTCGTCGTCCTCATCGTCGGTGCCGCCAGCCTCTTGTGCCGTGATCTTGCCCAGATACTCCTTGGCCAGTCGCAAACGCTTCTCCTGCGCCGTCTCCTTCTGCTCCTCTTCGCTCTCGTCCTCGCTGGTGTCGCTGGCCTGTGCGCTGGCCTCGCTGTCCGACGCGATCACGTCGTTCGAGTCGCCCTTACCCCAGTCGAAGGCGTCGTCGCCCAACGCGCGCTTCTTGCGCTGCGGCTGGGCCGTTGTTCCACGCTTAATTGCAACACGGCGCTTCATCCTGACAGCTTGATGCACACACAGAGACGCTGGTCACTGCAACCTCGGAGCTCTTGGCTACTGGTGTCCGCTCTATTGGTTGGCGACCGATGCTGATCGAAGAGTACCATAAAAATGGTACGCCACGAAAGTCTTGTTATCTTTTGATCAATACCGTATTGAACGACTTCGGGATGGCGGGCTCAAGTGGCGCTGCAGCACGTGAGGTTCGCGTCGCTGGAGAGGTGAACCGCATGATTCAGAGCGAGGTGGGGGCGCTGTACTCCCGTCTGGAGATGCTGCGCTCGCAGATGCGTTTCCCGTCCTTCGCGCCTGTGAACGTTCCCATGGTGCTGGTTCTTGGCAATCATTCCTCGGGCAAGAGCACCTTTATCAACCACATGCTGGGCCAGAGCGTGCAGAAGACCGGACGTGCCCCCACCGACTGCACCTTCACGGTATTAGCAGGCGGCGCTAGAGACGAGCGACTTGATGGCGCAGCGCTCGTACGGCACGCTCAGTTCGGCTTCGGAGACGTGCAGCGGCTCTTCGGCCGCGAGTTCGTGTCCCAGGTGGAACTCAAGATGGTGGCTGGCAGCCAGCTACTGGACGAAGGCGGACTCATGATTGTGGACTCGCCAGGCATGATCGACCCGCCCGGCACGTCGCTGGACCGCACGGACGAAGACCGCGGCTACGACTTTAAGCGGGTCGTGCAGTGGTTCGCGGACCGCGCGGACGTGATCCTCGTCATGTTCGACCCGGACAAACCCGGCACCACATTCGAGACGCTGGACGTGCTCACCAATTCGCTGCAGGGCATGAGCAGCAAGGTGCTACTGATTCTTAACAAGGTCGACGACTTCCAGACGGTACACGACTTCGCTCGCGCCTACGGAGCGCTGTGCTGGAACTTGAGCAAAGTCATCGGACGCAAAGACCTGCCGTTTATTTACACCATGTACGTCCCGCAGGAGAAGCAGGAAGCTTCGTCGGTTCAGGAAAATGGACAGTCGCCGTTTAACGTGCCTAAGATGCTGGAGCACGAGTTCGATGGAATCCGAGGAGAAGTGATCCGGGAAGTAGAGCGAGCGCCTGATCGTGCTACGGACAATATCTTGAATCTACTCAAGGCCACGGCGTTGAGGCTTAAGATGCACATGACGCTGGTTGAAGCCTGCAAGAAGGAGTATCTGGACTTGCGTACATTTTGGAAGCGAGTGCAGATTGCGGGTGTCGTGGCGGGCGTGGGCTTTACAGCATTCTATTTGATCCGCACGGTGGGCTCAAGAGCTCCCTTGGAACCGCTGACAGCCGAGGATTTGACGCTGTCGGCAACCCCATCGACGTCGTCTACATCATCCTCCGTCAAGCCCTCTGGTGCTGGCAATACGTGGGAGAAGAACTGGTCCAAACAAGTGGCACGCTCGCACTCGCTGTTCAAGTTCAGCACCTTCTTCAAGATCGTTCTTTCGTCGTGTGCTTCGAACCTGGCGCTGTGGAAGGCGTCAATGCTGAACCTGGAGTTTAAGCGTGAAAGCGTGCTGCAGTGGTTGCCGCTCACGTTCCAGCGGGTGTATGGGCCATTCCTGTGCAAATCTGACCGTGCACACGATGAAATTATGGCGCAATGGAATGCTGTGCAACCTGGTCTGGAGCTCGCTCTGTCATCCACACCGCTCGAGGAGTTCCCCACTGTCGACACTTCGCACAAGACGCTTCTCGATGATGTGCTGAATCTGCATGTCCCGCGACTTGATCGCTGTGTTCGTGATCGCACGGGAGACGACCACGCTTACTTGCGATTCAAGCACATCAAGGCTGCGTCAAGCAAGCCTGAAGGCAAGCAAACAGCCACAACGGAGTCGCAGTGAAAGTAGCTTTACAAGTATACTTCAAAAAGTTTATAGAGATCACGAAACGAAATAGGAGCATCTACTGTATGTTACGAGAAGCATAAGTAGCGTTGATTGAGTGATGCATCTAAGCGCTGCCAAAGACAGCATACTACCGAATAACTTCGGAAGTATTATACTTAGCTCACAACGCCTAGTTTAAGACACACTACTCGGATCTGCTCCTTACCGCTCTACCTTGTTATCGTTTGCGCTCAGCAGCTTGTCAATCTTCTCAAACTCCTTCTTGAACCGTGCCTTGACGTTTCGCAACTCGGCGGTAGTACTAATGCCTGCCTCTCCGCCCGCTGGGGTTCCATTGGTAGCAGGCCCACCGTCCTCTTCTCCGGAGCCAACGATTTTGCGTAAATTGGGCGAAAGTTTCAATGAGTTCACCCCGCCACGGTCGTCTCCAACTAACACAATGGGATCCTGAGAGTTGAAGGCCAAGTGTGTGAGCTTGGCACGCTTTACGACCTTCTGCTCACACAAAGGCTCGTTCTTGTTCTCCGCTAGGTCGAATACGTGTACTTTACCATCGCTAGTAACTGCAGCGAACACGGTAGACGAGTACGGAGCCCACGCCACGTCACCAACAGCATTTCCCAAGTCAAAAGACATGATAGGCTCAGGTAGATTATGATCCCATAGCTTCACGGTCCAATCGGCGCTACATGACAGGAATGCTCGCTCGTGGAAGGGATTCCAACGCACAGCATACACTGCCATGTGGTGACCTGCATACGTCTCGAGATACTGTCCCGAATATGCCTTCGAGCACTTGTGAAGCTTGCCTTCTTCCGTACCCACAATGAAAAGATGCTCACTGAAGCGGTTAAAGTCGAAGCAGCATCCACCTGCAAGTCCAGATAAAGACGCCTCTTCTGGATCATCCTTGGCCGCTGCCACCAACTTGAGCTGCATTACGGGCTCCATCTTCAGCTCATTTTTACTCAATATCCAATTAGCTACCCGTCCGTCGGATGAGATCGAGTAGAAGTTCAGCTCCTTAGCCAGGTCTTCCTCCTGCCAATTCACTTGCCAAACGGGGTCTGTGTGTTTGCCCGTCTTGATGGTAGCCACGTAAATAGGACGGTTTGTCTTGCTGCGCACGTCGTACACAAGTACCGTGCCATCATAGCACCCCACGGCCAATAATGCAGCATGTTGAGGGTGAAAGTCCAGGCACATGACTCCTGACTCGGTGGTAAATGTGAACTCAGGATGAGACGCGTTCTTGAGGGAGTAACAGCATATTACACCACTGCCTTGCTTGAGGAAATCGTACGAGCCGAAGCCAATAGCGAACAGATCGCCGAAGCGTGGGTTCCAGCAAACTGCAGTCACTTGCTTTTTCTTGGCTCGATCGCTTGAGAAACGCCATAACGGCAGCAGTGAGCCCTCTCCTTCGCGGAACTGGTCGCTTGCATCCTCCCAATACTTGAAGTCGTGGAAGATTTCATCGTCAGCATTCTGGTTCACCATGCGCTCGATGATGCGAAGCGTCTTCCCCATCGCTGCTGAGTGCACCATGTCGTCACCTTTTCCTTTCCCTCCACCACTCGCACCACCGCCTCCAGATGCTGCTGTCGGTGCTGCTGCCAATAACTCGGCACCTCCTGCAGCAGCACCTGCGCCGTCCTTCTCGTCCTTATCCTTCTTTTGCGCCACCTTCTGCAGCTGAATCTGTTCACGCTGGTGCTGTTCGTAGGCATCCATGAACGTGTCGTAGATCTCCCACTGTGTCACCGTGGCCATAAAGCTCACTACAGGCGGGGGTTCTGTCTCAACGGCACGCTTTCTCAACGGATTGGTGTATGTCTGCGCTGCACGCTCGCTGTAGTTGAACTGATTCTTTCCTGACTCGAACTGCAAAGCAGCCTCGTCAATCTTCTCTCCTTTTGCCTCTGCCTCCTCTTTCGCCTGTTTGATACTCAGCTCGCGTGCTTCCTTCTCTTCCTCGGCGTACTTTTGGTCGAAAGCCGCCTGGGTCTTTGCATCCTCCGACTCCTTGTGAATCATACTACCGTCGCAGCACAAGTGAACGTAAAGATGGTCTCCTGGTCCGGGCGGGTCCACCTTGTATGTCCGCTCCTTGTAGTTGTATTTGGTGATATTGTTGGGCACGTTCGGGTCGTTGGCTGTGAGCACCCTCGAGAATTCCTCATTCAGCTCCTGCGGCGACAGCTTCAATTGGTTATCAGGAACCACAACTCTCTTCACCTAATAATTGAATAAAAGTCATTGATGCCGTCAGGTCAGATACGCTGGGCAAGGACATCTCAGCTATTGCAGCAACTCACTGGCTCGTGATAAGCATCCATCTCGTCGTTATCCTGTCCGGCGCCTGAAAGAGAACCGTCCGCCGATCCACTTCCAGCACCCCCTGCACTCGCACCACCTCCTGCCGCTCCACCTCGTGATTCCTTGTCATGGCCGTCCCCATTCGATATCGCAACGCTCTTCGAGTGGTCCTTCGACTTCTTCTTCACAGGCGAGCCTGCCAGCGGCTTCTTCGGTCCCATATTTCTTGTAAATGCTCAGTGCCCGTTCACTTGCCAAGGATCGCGACTCTTGCAAGGAGACCCTTCAAACCGATCGTGTATTGATAGTATTCCGCGACTCTCGCATCGTCACATTTGATGGAGTTAGAGGCGAGTCCCTAGCGAGGGTACTTTGAGACGCTGGATCGACCCATCCGTGCCACTCGTATAAAATGCGTCTTTTGTCGCGACAGCATCGGTCACTCCCCACGAAGAGTTCGTCTGTAAATAACAAAAAATCAGCACGATAAGTTCGACGAATGGATATTCAAGGCTAAAAGCGTACGTACCACGTTAATTGCCACGTTTGACGCGGCATCACTGAGGAAGTTAGTGGCAGCATCGCCCAGGAACGAAGGCTTGACGTGCACTTTGGCTAGAAAAGCGACCTCCCGGAAAATCGGCAGGGACCAGATCTTGACGTCACCTCCAGCAGACCCCGACAGCACACAGTCTCCGCTTGGGTGCAGCACGATCGTCTTAATCGGAGTCTCATGCGCGTTTGAGATCGTGTGCAGAACACGACGCTGCCTCATGTCGAAAATGCTCAACGCGCCACCAGCACCTCCCGTGATGAGCAATTGGTGGGTCGATGAAAACGCGACCGAGGTGGCACCTGCTGGGTGGCAGGCTGGGGCCGCAACGAGAGCCTTGGAAGTCGGCAGGAGGGTATCCCACACGCACACATTTCTCTTCCTGTGTACAGATTAAACGTCATCATTAGCTCTGCAGATTTAAAAAAAAAAAAAAAGATTATGACTTATCAACGTACTCGGATGATGTTCCGACTGTAGCGAGGGTGCTGCTTGAGTTGAGGAATACCAGTCCCTTGGCGCCCTTATCATGGCACTAAGCACACCAAAAATGTGTTTTCGTTAGTACAAGACATCATTGTTACTGAAGAGTGCAGTCAAATCGTGTACTTACCACTATCTCGCGGTAATAAGGAGCTCGATCCAACTCGGAAAACTTCCACATGAACAAGTGTCCCATGGGATCCACAGCGCCAAGCTGCAATCAATCGAGCAAACACAAGGGATTTAGTTATAGTCGAGCCACAAAATGCTGTTGAAAGGCGATGCGCACCTGCTGGCCGAGATTGTCGAATTCTAGTGCCTTGATACTTCGCCAACCGGATAACATCGACGGACTTGATGGATACGGCTACAGCAGAGTAGAGTTAGAGTAAGGATTAGCAGAGATAATATCCAGCACAGGCACTACGTACCGTCACGATGTCCTTGGTTTGAAATGCGCACACTGCACTGAGACGGTCGTAGGACCACAGATGCACGCGGCCCTTGTGATTTCCCGATACGAAGAGCGGCAAGAACGGATGAGACGCCACGGCGGTGGGCTTGAAGCTCGCCATCTTTGGCTCTGACGGGGACGTTAGCAGATGAGCTGGATTTCGTAGAGGTGATGGAGGGTTAATGTTACGAGTGGCCAGACTGCTCGACGGAGAGAAGTTGCCACTGTTCAAAGCGTCAGGAGCCTGTCTTCTCTTCACCGGAGAAGACACCGATGCGTCAGAAGAGAAAAACGACGTCTGTGGCGGCGCGTACATGCCCTTGAACTGAAAACGACTGCCTTCTGCGTAGTCCATACAGCTAGCACGGAAGATGCCTTTGCTGCTGCACACACTCACTTCCGCGTCTTCGCCGGCGGCACGGTTAAAGCACATGGCTTTGATGTTCGTCTCGCTGCGATACACGCACTGCACATGCACAGAAGCTGCCGTGGGCATTGACGCCATTCGCCGTTTGAGCTGGTCTGTGAGGTTAGTGGCACGCGAAAACGTCGGCGCATTTTCAGCCACACTCGACAAAAGCAGTTTTTGCGAGCGGGTTAACGCCGACTTGCGTGAAGCAGGCTCCGGTAGTCGCCCCCATCGAACTTCCTCGTCAATTTTCTCACTACAGCATTCCAGTTGAGCATTCAGACGAAGTAAAAGCTCGTTCTTGTCGGTGAAAAACTCCACGAGGAGAAGCCACGGACAGCGTTCGCATTCACATTTCAGCAACTGCCGCCTGTTCACCCGCTGTGGTGATGGAGGAGATCCGGGAGCATCCGCCAGGAATGCGCGAGGGCTACCAGCGGCACCACTGCGACTTGGTGAAGCCGATCCTCGAGGCGAACTTGGTAACGAGGGGCTTGAAGGAGCGTGCGAAATCGAGAACGGGCTAAAGAAGAAGCCAGCCAAGTCGCACAGCAGATGCTTCAAAGCGAATCGAGCGAGTCCGTTGCTGTAGTTTCCCCAAGCTTCGACTAGTTTCTTGAACAACACTGCAGTGGAAGGGATGTCTTGTCCAGTAATTCTAGAGAGGTGAGCTGGCATAGCGTCAGCTGCCATCACCAAAACCAGGCCCCAGTACGAGCAATAGGAGAAGAGCGGGGTCTCAAAATCGCGTGATGGCATCGGATGATGCAATCTGTTCGTCTTCACTGCTGCTGTGAACTCATCCAGCTCCAACTCGAGCATACAAACAGCCTGGTACAGCACTGGAATGTCTTGCTCGAGCGATGATACGCCTCGTACGCTACGGGATGTCGTGGTTGGACGGCGCAGAGAAGTACAAGTCACACATAAATCACCGCCGGCGATTTCATTCAGCGCCTCCTCCGAGTTGGAAGACAATCCGTCCTTGTGCGGGAAGATGAGACCCAGCACACGATACAGACAGCACGGATTCTTCAGATAACGACAGCAGATGCAGACGACGCTGTGAACTGCTGCAACTGCAACACGTACAAATTCGCGGCTCGGTAATGTCGCTCTTTGCTTCGCTGGTTTCAGATAAAAGTACTGCAGCCAAAGCAGCAGGCGCATCGCCATTGCCAACAAGTTTGAGCACGTCTGGTCCACTTTCCGGGTGTGGAAACAGTCAGTGGCAGCGGACATGAGATCTCCCGACGCTACCCAAGCGACCCCCTCCGCGATTGCTTCAACAAATAGTGGCAGTGGACTGGTAAAAACAACTTTTGGTGACGATCCCTCAGAATGGCTCCACCCGGAGACCAAAAAATCTAATGCAGCAAGACGACCGGAGTGAACCAGCGACTCCACTACAGCGGTCCGAACCCTGTGCTCCAAGTTCTCTTTGCTCGTTTCTGGTACACTTGGTAAAGCATAATCACCTCCGTGGCGTACAATACATTGAATCTCTTCGTTCAGTCGCTCTTCAAGATCAAACCGTGTACTGGACGCTGAGCTGGCAGGAGTTGCCATTGCTTCGCGCATTGACTTCAAGAACATGGCATACAAAAAGTCCACTTGGTTTCCTATTGCTGCCACCAGAACGCGTTGGCGACAAGCTAGAAATGCCGCTGCAGCATAGCTTGTAGCGCGTTCTCGACGGAAGTCTTGCACGAATGAAGCCAAGTCACGCTGGTGAATCAGCGCAGGAATTCCGAGCCCCGCATCTTGCAAACGAAGCATGGCTGAAGTGTTCAGCCTTAGAATTTTCTCCTTCAATGCCAGCTTGATCGGCACAATAGTCTTCCGAAGAAAGCGCAGTAGGTCGCACGCACCAAGAAGACTTTTCCCGAATGCTGACCAGTACATACTGGATGGATCAACAATCGCGTTTTCCGTGTCACCAAACATACTTCGCATCTCAATTGTCGGCGGTGTCATCAAAATATCGATAGCATTACTTGTCTCCCCCAGGAAATACTTCACTAGGAAGCACATGTACACATCTCCACACTTTGAAGCCTTTGCCCAGACAGTGGTGTTGAGGAAGTCAGCACACAGATTTTTTGCTTCGGACGATTCACCACCGCCGGTTACTCCAGAGTTTGTTCCGAATTGATCAGCAAGTCCCCGAAGGCTCGTACTCAGGCCCGTAAAAGATGCCTGCGAAAAATCAGCCACACCAGAGTTCCGCAGTGAGTAATCTTGGCCTCCGAGATCCCATTTTTCCGAAATTCGAGCGATTAGAAATGACAGAACAAGCGTCTTATCTGCTTGCTCAGCCACCGAGACTGCTTCAATAACTTTACCGCCAAGCAGGAAGAACGCTGCCGACAACTCGTAGCGCTGTTTTGTCTTCAAAACGTAGGCGTTTTTTATGGCAGCATTCTTCCAGCGCAAGTCTGAAAAATTGTTCTTCAGAAGCTCAGAGATACGCGACTCATTACCCATTTTGAACAGGCTCGCCAGCAGACTGGTTTTACCCAACAGCACATAGAATACAGCAACCGCAAAGGGGTCTCGGTTCGCTGCATATTCAGCCTGCGCCACCTTCTCTGTGAATTGGACAAGCTTTGCCGAGCTTTTCAGCCAGAAAGGCAGTCGTAAATGCCGCATCTCTTTCCAGCTCATTGTTCCCGTCGGAAAGCATTCCTGAAGTAGCTCTGGCTGGAAATCACTGAGCGCTCCCCAGGCGACTTGTTCCGAGCAAAGGCCGCCCACGACCCGGTGGCTTTGCGTTGGAGCAGTTGCTCTATTAAGTGGTTGCTGGTCAGGTACATCTGAGTCTGTTGCAGTAGGTTGAGGCACTGTGTCGCTAGCTGGTTGATCCACTGGCCACAACAAAGATGCATGGAAACGAAGAGCAGCTTCGTCCTTCTGGCGACTGCTGTCACGCTCCCAGCTGAAGGTCTTCTTGATGCCAGCGACGATCGCGAGGAAACTCTTCGATTCCCGAGTCGCCATAAACGTCAAGGAACTTTTGTGCTCGTTGAAAAACTTCGAGAATTCGTCCGTTTCCAGCTTCGACTTGGATGGCGCTGTTGCTGGACTAGCGGGTGAATCGGCCAAAGTTGAAGTCTGAGGAGCAAACAACATGTCCGCACGATCAGCGCCACCTGCACTAGCTCCATACCGACGAGGCGCCCCAAAGTCCATCGCAAATAGGTCGCTAGCTCTTGCTGGAGCTGACGAGACTGCAGCATAAGTGGTTCTTCCGCTCCTCTTATTTTCCTTTCCTTTCAGGTAGACATCCGATCGCTCGTCGCTCTTGCTTTCAGTGGACGTAGGGTCTCCAAGCAGCTTTGACAATGAGAGCAAAGGAAGAGTTCGCAGCACCGTGTCGTCTGTCATTCGTAGATAGCATGTTTCTTCATGCTCCACAATTTTCAGCTTCACGTGCTCAAGAACTCTCTCAAGTGTCTCAAACGACCCACGTGCAAGCAAGTACATCAGCGTTACTGGATGGTACGCAGGAAATGCTTTTGAAGGTGGCTGAGGGCCGAGGGACTGGCCACGAGAACGCAATGGAGACGCAAATGGCAGTTGCAGCGATGACGATCCAGCTCCATCGATATCTCGGAGGTTGAGATGTGCCAAACTGGATCCGACACGGAGTAGCCCGTAGGGATAACTCGAGAGCGATGAAATGTTTTCTGGTCTCACACTAAAGCGACTAGAAGACCAGGCAATACTCCATTTGTTTGTTGGCACTGAACAGTCAAACTTCAGCATGCCAATGGTTGTCGTCGATAAGAAAAGAAGCTCGCAGTCCCGCTCCGGCGATACTGGTGGAGTCCACTCCAACGACACAACTTGACCGAATTGCTTACGCGGAACCTCGATCACCGCTTCCAAGGAGATCTCCATGGTAGGTAAGAAGCAAATCTTGTCATCAGCTTCGCTTTCACCTCCTCCAAACAAAATAGCCACTCGCCCGCACAAACTGAAGCTAAAATGCTTGAAAACGAATTGTTGTTCAGTGAGATGAAACTCCATGTGGGACCTCTGAGCCTGACTGGCCATTCTCATTAATGCGCCAACGTCGACTCTGTGAGCAGGGGTCACTTCAAGCAAATCATCGAGGTCTGCAAATGTCCATAAAGTCAGCTGCGAGTCCGCGTCGAAGCTAGCAAATGTGACTTCAAACGAATTCAGCAGTGGAACACTAGCAACACCCAGCAACCTGGTTCCGGGCATGTCGACTGTCGATTTTCGGAATAGCTGGACAGAAGAAGCTAGCGACCCAGAGATTGTTATCTCGAACGAGAAAACCCAAACAGTAAGCGTTCTCCTGCCTTTGTGGATGCCAACAGTCATACTATAATCCTTGGTGGGGTTGCTCGTCGCTGGTTGCGAGAAGAATGACAAGCTGTTTGACCACTCAGTCCTTACAGATTCGGGAATTTCCACAGAAATCAATTCATCCAGCTCTTCGAAATCATTGCTTTCATCCATATAACACGCTGTAAATTTTAGTGCATCATTCGCCGCAATAGATAGCGAGGGCTTCGTTCGAAGCTCCAATGGGTCAGAGGGTGAACTTTTGGTAACCTTTGTTTCTCCGCCAGGGGTCACCATTGCAACATGCAGCTTCCCTCCAATCAACAGATACAGCACTCCTCGCTCTTCGAACAAAGCCGTGTGCGTGACAGGGCCACCAGCGTTATCAATGCTCGAGCGAAAAGCAACTTCAAGCCTGCGCAACGACCCGCTTGCCAGAAAGACATTCAATCGTCCACCCATGTTTGTCGTAGCAATCTTCACAGCCAACTCGCCTGCATCACCCTGGGAACCTGATAGACACCTTGATGTCATGTTTGCAACCGAAAGAGATGCAGATTGAACGTTTCCCTCCTTCTTGGCACTCATCATGCTGCGGCATACAGCGCAGACTTCACAGCTCTGAACGGAATAGGAGACAGAACGCCTCCGGGTCCTCACATTAGTGGTTTCGACTTGAAGCTTTAGTCTTGCACATTGCAAATAACTTTCAGCTTTCTTCTGCTGAAATAATACCTCCACAAAGAAGCCTGCTGAGCCACTTTCTTGATCTGTAACAAAAGTATAGTATACATCAGCTACCATATTAAACTGCAGGGAGCCAGCCACCAATACATACCTTGGTAATCAGACGAACTGACACTGTACACATGTGCATCAACGAGCTGTTCTCGTAGGCCACTATAACTAAGGAGAAGAGACAACTTGGGAGAAGCACCCTGCTCCCATTCCCGGCATTCACAACGATTTTAATCAGGTTAGTCGACTCCCATTGCAGGTCATTCGAGTAGGAAACGCACCGTGAAGGGAACTGCCTCCTCACGAAAGATGCACAAGTCGCCATTATCGAGTACGCCGTAGAGTAAATTCACCACAAAAGTTTTCTCGAGTGCTACGTTTCCGCAAATGAAAGCTTCTCCCACGGAGGTATCTGCCATTGCCCCGCTCCGATCTCCTAGTAGCTTGGCGTTAGTGATACTATCCATGCGCTGGCTAACCAATTCATTCCGACGCGCTTCGTTTAGTGACCCATAACCGTAGTGGAAGAGGCATAGTGCGTCCATCACTGTGTTTTCGCTCAGTAATGCTTCATTTATCGAAGATACCGCCTTTGGTGTCTCTCGAGCCCAGTAGTGATTCACCAAACCGAATACTTGGATGCGACTCGCCAAACTTGCGTCGTCCTTGTCAAATGACGACACGCACAAATCCGCAGCAGCAAAATGCTTCCACAACACAAAAGACCGCAGTGGAGCGACATTTTTTCTCCAGATAGAAATACTACCCGCTCGATCAAGTGTAAACAGCATCTCACAAGCCCCCATCGCCGTGGCGACAGTCGATCGTGCGCTATAAACATTCACGTCCTTTGACCACATCATGGACACTAGAGCACGGGTATGGGCAAGAAACATCGACATCGGTGCGCCTTCATGTGGCGACAGCTCTCCCAGATCCCAGACCTTGACGATTCTGTCATATTTACCCGCTGTCGCAGCGAATCTCCCACACGGCGCCACATCGAAGTGGCACACTGGTTCAACCGGTAGCGGTGAGTCCATGCCAGGTCCTCCACCTCCCGATAATGTGACTGTGCGTTGCAAATAAACCTGCACTGAGTCGTCTACGAGCTTCCAAATGGACAACTTTTCTCCAGCTCCCAGTAGGAAAAGGTCGTCTCCACTCTCCACCCACTCCAAGTGGTTAAGAAGGCGGTCGTCGCACTTCCAGCGTACGGATTCGGCCCATCGGGGCAGGTGAAGAGAGAGATGAGCTTTCACATAGTCAGATCTCGGGATCACGTCACTTCCTGGTGCTATAGAGGTCGGTCTTGATCCCGTGCGGTCATCCAGTGTCGAGGCTCTGGAGGCATCCGCCATGGCCGCCACCCTGCTAGATGTGGCGCTAGCGGGCATTAGTAGCACGCCACGGCCCTCATCGATGCACAGCGCCAGCGCGCCGCGCGCAGCTTTTTTGCTGGAGTTGAAGCGCACGCATCGGATGGTATCCTGCGCGTTCCATACCTGCCACAGCTCGAATCTGGACGCACCCTTGCTCTGGTCGGGGGTCGAGACGGGAGGCGCCTCCACCAGAACAACCAGCAGCGAGTCAGAGGCGTACACGAGGTACCGGCTGGACTCGAACACGGCCTGGCAGACGAGCAGGTCCGCCTGTGCCCCAGGAGGTGGCGCGCGCACAGCGGCGATAGACTCCTCAACACGAAACACCATCGGTAGAGTGTCGTAAGATTCTCAGCTTGCCGCTTCAAATGCGGGCATATTTAATATTTTTCATTATTCAAATTGAAAAACATATAAAGCAAAATTATTTTCGTAAGAAAAAATTGCTTCAGCTTCGTCTCTCTCTCTCTCTCTCTCTCTCTCTCTCTCTCTCTCAATTTTAGGCAGAGCAAAAAACAAAACCAATTTTATTTTTTTAAAAGAGTCAAAATGGTAAAGTTTTACAATTACAAAAATAATATATATTTATATATTACTATTTTAGAATGGGGCAATTATAGGTTTTCTTTGAAATAAATGAAATGGGTACTCTCCGCACTTGAGTAAATCAACAAAAATGCAGCTCACTCATAATTGGAAATTGGGTGCACTTGAAATGACATCTCGACAGATCAGTAAAGGGAAGCGAGTGCCTGCTTCGCAGGACGCCTTGGACGCGTTCGTAACGACGCAAATACTGGACAATGGCATGGATGTGATTGCGAACAAGATCAACGTGCTGCGCGAGAAGTTGCTGCGGTCTGGAAGTGGCGAGGGCGATGCAGAGACCAAGAAGAAGTGGGCTCGCCAGCTCCAGCATTGGCTCGCACTGGCCTGCCGTCTACTGGCCAAGCAGCGGCGGCAACTGAACCATTGTATCGAGCGCGTAGAGAGAGACTACAGTCGGGGTGAGATCGGTGTCGGATCGGCCAAGGAGAAGGAGGCAGAGGGGAGGGAAGACGCCGACCTCTACAGCCGCACGTATGCCCGTCCGCGAGCGGGGAGCTCATTGACGGCCGCAGCAGCGACGGAGAGCGACGGCTACAAGGTCATCATGGTCCCGAGCAAGGAGGACATTCTAGCTGTATGCTGCCACGTCGCAGCCAAAGTGGCACGCAGTCACGAACTGTGGATCATGGCGCGTGTGGTCAAGTTCAACGCCGACTCGAACACTTACGAGGTGGAGGACATCGACTCTGGTGACGACGACGAAGATGGCGATGATGCACCGAGGAGACACTACATCGTACCGTGGCAACAAGTCGTGGAGCTTCCGGGCGACTCGCTGCCGGAAGGAGAATGGATTCATTACGCTGTGAACGAGCGCGTCATGGCCATGTACCCCAACACGACCAGCTTCTTCCGCAGCACCATCCGCGTGCCAAACCCGAAGGTACACTCGTTATGCAGGGAGGTGAGGATTTGTGTAGGGACTAACGATGGCGCTTTGCTATGTGCTGTTGCTTGCAGGGTGCTCCATACGTGATCCTCAAGTTCGATGAAGACGAGGACGAGCACGGCTTCGTTCCGGACCGGAAAGTACCTTTCCGCTTCGTGGCTCCACTTAAACCGTGGCATCAAAAGTGAGTAACAACTACCCAAAGTTGCGATCTCAGGGTGACTTTGCCTTCATGTCCTTTTCTTCAAGAACACAATCCTACCAAGAGTCCATACACCCGATGCTAACTTATTCCGCCGTCCTTGACTAATAACGGTGCAGGTTCAACAGCTCGCCGTCAGTTTAACGTGAGAGACAAATATGATCCCAGCTTTGCAAAGATCTGCTCCGCAAGCAGTCTGATTTGCCCTAGACTCCCTGAACTTGATCATCAACCAAAAACCATAACGTCGGCGATTCTAATAGTACAAGCCCCTGTCAAAGTACACTACAACAACCACAACTGACACTATCGTCTTGAGTTTCTCTCGAAAAGGGTGATGTTGAAAAACATCAGAGGATTGAGTGCAGCAGCAGCCAAAGCCACTAACCGCAGAGATTTTGCATCATTTGGCAGACGGGGGTTAGTTCACGCAAAACTTACCAGCAGCTCAGTTGGCCACCGACACGGTCACGATCACTGAACACTACACCTGCTCCGCGTGATTGCGCGCTCAGTAGTCCTGCGAAGCCGAAGACTTTCCCTTCTTGCCAGCAGAAGCCGACTTCTTGGGCAGCAGCACCGAGTGGATGTTGGGCATCACACCGCCCGAAGCAATGGTCACGTCGCCAAGCAGCTTGTTCAGCTCCTCGTCGTTGCGGACGGCCATCTGGATGTGGCGCGGGATGATACGCGTCTTCTTGTGGTCGCGAGCGGCGTTGCCGGCAAGCTCGAGAATTTCAGCGCAGAGGTACTCGAGGACGGCAGCCATGTAGACCGGGGCGCCACCACCAACACGCTGGGCGTAGCGGCCCTTCTTCAGGTAACGGGCAACACGGCCGACGGGGAACTGCAGGCCAGCCTTAGCCGAGCGGGTGCTTCCCTTTCCCTTCTTACCACGGCCTCCAGTAGCGGCTTTTCCCTTTCCGGACATGATAACTTGCTTGAGCTTCTTGGCGACTTGAGTAAGTGCGTGTGAATTTCGATATGGAGCTCCAAGGTGCGAGCGGATTGCAAAACGCAGTTTTTGGGTCCAGATCTGAGACCAGGAGGGAAGACGCGTCTCTAAAGCGACTGCTGGGCTGGTCGGTGAAGGTGGGGCGACATTGCCCATTCCCCTAGCCCGGATAAGCCAAAGCGAGGTCACAGGCGAAAATTAACATGTCTCCGCATTGGTTAATATACTTTTCTCGCGATCTGATTGACGGATCCTTATTTTTATGATCATGGATTGGTGGAATTCAGAAGGCGGGAAGAGGAGTGAGTTTTGTCTTTTTCGCAGTGCGGGTCATAAGAGGTCCAAGCGCGCCAAGAGCAGAAGCCGAGGTCAATCTGGATCATTTTCGAATTTGCTTCAAAGTCGACCACCAACCACCACCACCTCAAGAACCATGTCTGGAAAGGGAAAAGCCGCTACTGGAGGCCGTGGCAAGAAGACCGGCAAGAGCTCGACGCGCTCTGCCAAGGCTGGCCTGCAGTTCCCCGTCGGCCGTGTTGCCCGTTACCTTCGCAAGGGCCGCTACGCCCAGCGCACGGGCAGCGGTGCCCCGGTCTACATGGCTGCCGTCCTCGAGTACCTCTGCGCTGAAATTCTCGAGCTTGCCGGCAACGCCGCTCGCGACCACAAGAAGACGCGTATCATCCCGCGCCACATCCAGATGGCCGTCCGCAACGACGAGGAGCTGAACAAGCTGCTTGGCGACGTGACCATTGCTTCGGGCGGTGTGATGCCCAACATCCACTCGGTGCTGCTGCCCAAGAAGTCGGCTTCTGCTGGCAAGAAGGGAAAGTCTTCGGCTTCGCAGGACTACTAAGCGCATTCGCATTTAGTGTTCAACACTTCGTCGATGGTCTCAGATCTTCTGTGAGTGCGATCTCGGTCGTCTCCACCTATGCTGAGTAGCTTCGTTTGGAGCTGCTTAGTCTCAATCTCCTGATGTTTTTCAACATCACCCTTTTCACCAGAAATACTCATTAGCTTAGTTGACAGTATGCCTTATTGTTAAGGTAGGAAAGCGTTAGTGATGTTGGTAAGCTACCCAAGGTGCTTAAGTCGCTGCTTGCGCGTACTGATATTGTTGTGAAGTCAGTAAGTGCGTCTCGAGGCGGCGTATTCTTATGGAATTATGTCAACTGATAAGAACTTCTTCATAGTGAAGATACTTCTCATTATTCCTATTAGCTGTTGTGAACGCTTTGATGAAAGATCCCTGTATTTAGTTAGTCATTGGCTTGCCTGCAAGCGAAGACCTCTTCCTGGTGCCGCCCACTCGGCGCGCACCATTTTTCGGACGGTGTCGCTGAACTGGAACATGAAGATGAACTGCTTGTCGCGCTCGCCGTTCGAAGCACGAGTCTTCTGCTCCAAGTCGGCGATCAGGGCGCCTAGATGTGCCACGTTCTGCATCTGCGCGGGGTTGCCACTCGACACAGCCTCGTCGATCCCTTCGCGCAGCTTTTGCGCTTGACACTCGAACTCTCGAATTTCGGCTGCCAGCTCTGCGCACTTCTTGTGAGACGACGTCAGTACTGCCGGAACATCGCCCCAGATGTTAGCGTGTTCATTCTGCCGCGCAAACGAACGCACCGCCTCCGAGAAGATGAGCACACGAACGATTGATTCGAATCTCTTCTTGATCGCAGAGTCCCGCTGAGCACGGAGGTTGCTGATCTGTATCTTGAGTTGCTCCGGGATCGTAATGTTGTTTGACCTGTGCACAAACTCGTGTCCTTCTTCCGTCCGCTTGGTGATCTCCACATCCAGTTGCATCACCAACGCATTGACATTGTCATAGTCGCTCACCCAGATCGCACGGAGCTCGTCGTCTTCACCAGACTTGCTGGGGCTGAAGCGCCCCTCTCCTGCCCCGGCCGTCATACGATGCGGGACCATTGCGTCCGAGAAATCTGCTTGTTGTTGCTGCTGTTGAACATTGGGGTCCCTAACGACCAGGTGATGGCTCCCATCGTGATCTTGTGAAATAGTCTCGAACCTCGATACTGGTACTCCCGTATGCCCCTGATAAACTTGGGACCCGTGCTCGTTGGTCATAGAAGGATACCCATTCGACACAGGGGCAGGTTGAAACGGGAAGGTCTGAGAAGAGGAGGATGGAGAAGCCGATTGGAAGCGCGGGGCATGAGGCGAAACGTTAACTGGTGAAGTAATTCGCGTAAACCGGGGAGTTGATGTCTGTGGCATTGGTGCAGAGATGTTCGACGGAGCCATGGAGGCAACCGCAAACCCTGGCTGGGAATGCAGGACATGCTGAGCTTGACTAACGAATTGGTTGCCTTGGTGCATCAGTGAGTGAGCTTCAGCTTGCCGACGCGCTTCCTGTTCCCGCAACATTTGTTCGTGTCGCATCCGATCTTCCATCATACGCCGCTGTCGTTGCTGTTCCTGAATAAGCGCCTGCAGCCGCCGTTCCTCTTGTCGGCGTTGATCTTCTTGCCGTCGCTGTTCCTCGTTCCATCGTTGCTCCTCTTGCTGTCTCTGTATTTCTTGGAGCCGTTGTTCTTCTTGTTGTCGCCGCTGTTCATCTTGTTCCTGTTTCTGTCGCTTCTGTGTTTGCTTCAGTTGCTCTTTCCGCTCGTGCTCCTGCTGGCGATGCTGTTCTCGCTGCAGTATTTGATCGGCTTCTCGCTTTGCTCGCTCTTCCTGCTCCTGTTTTTGCTGCATGCGTTCCTCATTCTGTTGCGACAAAAGCTGATTCAAATTCGTCTTTGGTGATCGAGCTTGAGAAGAGTTGGATTGCGTCGCTCTCGCCCGCATATCGTGCATTGCCTTCACCCGGTCATACAAACTCATACCGTCCGTTGGTGCTGCCGCTAATTTCACACCCGAATGTAAAGACTCATCGGCGCGAATGGTTTTTTTGTCCCGCCCGTCATCTTGCTCCGGGAGTTGCCGCTTGCGAGACTGTTCTTGAGCTCCAGTTATTGGCGGCACCGTTGCTGTAGAAGCTGAAGAAGTTCCTGCAGCTCCATTCATAACAGCTGATGTCCCTGTCGGAGCAGCAGTAGACGACGCACCTTCTGCAGACACTGTTTGACCTACAGCTCCATTAACAGCCGCGGTTGCTTGCTGTTCAGTCGACTTGGCCTTCGCTTCGTCCGCCTGCATCTTGTCGTGATAACGCAGTCGATACGCCGCACGCACCATCTCCGTGAGCTCATCAGACCACGCAGCTTCCACAAAATGCTTCCCACTGGCGCCGTCAATAGGGAAGCAGTGGTGGGGCTTGGTGCTCCCGAGCATCAAAACGTGCGGCTTCTTGTGGCAGTTAGCGCAGAAGTAGGCATCGCACTCCGCGCACCACATAACAGGGTCGTTCTTCTGGCTGCAGCGCATGCATTTTCCTACAAAATTGCAGCCCAATCAGTGTTTAAATACACGGTAAAGCCTCTCGACCGCCAGAATGTAGTCTAAAACCCTCAGTAACTCACGTACGCAGCATCTTGTGTGAGTAGTGGCAGCTTACACACGTGTTGTTGTCCGCACGGAGTCTAGACTGGCACTTGGGGCAGCGGTTCGAACTGATGCCGTACACTAAACGCGTCAGACCCGTCAACCAGCACAGTGGTCAGTCACGCAGATAAAGCAGGTTAGACGCTGTAAAGAGAACCCTCGGCACGCACTGTAGAGCCTCCGCTCGCTGTCGCGTCCGCATTTCGCCACCGCGTCCGTCAACATGCTGCTCCAGGCGTTAGCGCCGCTCTCCACACGCGGGTCATTCGCCTCCACCACTGCCATAATTCCCGCCAAAATGTCAAACCCACCTTTCTTTTCGGAAAATCTATGGATAGATGTACCAATTATCTAGATGTACCAATTTTTTTGTGACCTCACAGTATAGTCCGGATCCATTTTCGAGTTCAACCTGGATGAATTGTACTCATGCATCTGTACTTGAGCGCGCGAGGTGGTGTTGCCTACGAGGGCGACAGTCGCCACGCCTGGTACGACGCGACACACCAGAGTGTATTGCTTCTATCCTCGCAGTCGCTTAAGCTGCAGCAGCTTCCTCTGGATGCGTCGCTGGACCCTATGGCTGCTGCGACGGCTGACTTCTCTGCATCCGAGAACCTGACAACGCTATACGACTTCAGCAAGCCAAATGCCAGCGGCGACCACCGAGACGCCGTCCAGCAGCGCAATCAGACTCCAATTATGCTGCTGCAGCTGTCGGTAGATAGCCAATTTCTCGCCATCCAGCGCAGCGACATCGAGGTGCAGGTTCTGCATCGCGCCACACGCGCGTCGTACTGGGTTCTGTGCAAGTCCAAGGCCGGTAACAGAACCCTACATGGGGGTGTGATCTGGAACACACACTCGGTCAAGTCCACAAGCTCCCAGGACCTTTTCCTAATCACGAAGCTGGGGCTAGAACACCATCGCGTCAGCTATAAGCGGCGAAGCTGTGCCCTGCACAGGACGGTGGGACTGTACGTCCATGAGTTCTGGTACGCTGCGTCACATGGAGTGCTGCTGGTCAGCTCTGGGTCGAGAGCCAATGAAGTCGTGCCGTTCTTGCTGCATGGAACAAATGCGGAGAAACTACCCGAACTCGTGTTCTCCACGTCGGTGGGCAAGCAAGATCTGCATCTCGTCACCTTGTATGGAGATCTTTACGTGGTGTATACCGACACACGATCGACAAAGTTGTTGTTGTATTTGGTGGGACGCACAAAGGTGACGTGTGTGCGCTCTTTGAACGTTATGCTGCCGCCGGGGACGGCGCTGGAGTATTCGGTCGTGGACAATTTACTCGTATGTCACAGTATGGAGTTTAACGTCAGTCTGTTCTTTGATATCAAGTGTGACGGGAGTATCAGCGATCCGTTCTCAGCCCCATTGCCGATCTCATCGCGTCCGCCGGGTCATAAACACGAGGGCGTCGTGCCAAGCTTTACCCGTTGGCGCTTTCACGCCCCCAATCTCGTGCAACGATCGTACTCAGTCAACGGGCGCGAACAAGTGGAAATCCGAAAGCTGCAGCTGAACCTAAACGAGATCTGCAAGACCTGCGAGCACCATCGCGAAATCTTGCCATTACTTCTGCGTCGAGGAGATCATGAATCAGCGAAGCAGTTGGTATTAAAGCTAGTGCGAGGCTATATTGTGGAGCACCGAGCGTCTCTGTCTTCAATCGCGCAACTGCTGAATACTGTTCAAACTGTGTGCGGCAGCGAGCAACGTAACAACGTACTGCTGTTGGTGTTTTTGCATGCATGAGCTGCTTTTTTAAGGCTGGTAGGCTTACTTTTTTGTGCTCACGTACTGCAGGGTATTGAGAAGAGAAAAACTACGGAGACTGTGTTGAATAACGATACTAGTTCAGGTCAAGAAGCTGCCGAATACTCTTCAGGGCGGACGACAGTGAGACCACATCCTCGCAACGCTAGAGGCTTCCTCCTTATCCAACAGACAGACTTTTACCGCCACGTATGGAGTGATATACTCCAAGAAGCAAAGGTACGAGTGAGCCTGCTGTATTGAGTACAGCATTATCGTGTCTAACCTTGCTTCAGGTTGTTCACCGGTGTGATTTGAGCGTCTACATAGTCGAATACATCAAGAATTTGCGCGAGACCAAGGTACCAGTGGAGAATATTACGTGAGTATTTGAAGAATCAAAGTGTTTGACGCTGCGAGCTTTGTGGCTAACAGGTTGTTGTCAGATATGTTGCACTCGCGGAGTGTTTTATAGCTGCAGGAGAGCCAAACAAGCTCTACCAATTCTTGCATTACCATGTGCTAGCTGATTCTGTGGAGCTTGCAGACTTGATGGTTCGAAACGGGGAAACCTACCCAGCTTTGATGCAAGTTGGCCTGGACATGTTCTTTCGCTTGAGGGAGATTTGTCCTCTAGTCCGCACCCTTTTGGATCTCGGACAGGTAATTGCACTGACAAGTAATGCGCATTAACGATTCACTGTCTAAACTCACTCTACGCAATATGTGTGCTGGTCAGACAGAGCGAGCAATCGAGATCGCTTGGAGAAATATGGGCTTAACCTCGTGCGATGCATCGGTTATTCCAGGGGTTGCATTTTTTGACTCGCTGGTTCGATCAGGTACGTGACCTTGTTGAGTTTAAATGACGCTAGTATTGACGCTTGTATTTATCTAACCTATTGACTTGTGTGTACAATAGTCACCTCACCTGGGCAGGCCCGTTCACCACTACAGGTGACGCAAATACTGGGGAATTTATTCTTCTTCTTGAAGGTGTGGGATCCTGCTACACTACAGTGCTCAACCACAACATCCCTCTCAACTCTTGCTAGCTGCGCTACTGTACCATTTCCAGACAATCTGATTTCACCAAGTTCCCGCATAAAGCTGAGAGCCGCTTTTGGGTTTGCTGTAGAATGATGCTAAATGGCGACATTGTCCACACTTCGAGTTCGTATCCCGACGCACTACGTGGCTGGTCGCAGAATGACTCGGATGCGTGGGGGGCCACCAGATGTTAGCGGTCGTCGGCGTGCTATATGAGAGCTTGGTGGCCGCCTTGGATTAAGCGGAGCTGCAGTTTTTGCTTCTATCGGAGCACATATTCCGGTCATTGGACGTTTCTCATGGCGAGGATCCTCCTCGTTCTCCATCTGTGGTAGTCGATTTTGAAGCTGGCACATCACGAGCGCTCTTGATGTTTGGAGAAGGCGTGAGATCACGGATGTACTCGTAATCTTGCAGTTTTTTGTGGGTGATGTCACTGCCAGCAAGTTGCCACGTCGCTGGTATCGTGGAGTACGCGGAGTGCATACAATTTCGGGTGATCGACCGCAATCGTCCTTGGTTGCTTCAAACAATGTGGTTGTCACACCGTTTCCCCGGGCAGCACCGTGCTTGCTGGTGCTGCGGACATGCATGGCCAATGCAATTCGCTGTATACACCGAAGAAACTCGCGAAAGCTCAGATCTGCCGCTTCCCGGCGCTCGGAATCGGTGATACTGATGTCCAGCTTGGCAGCATAATACTCACGAATAAGATCAACGAGGCTGATTGGGGCAATAAAAGCGTTACCGGGTGTTTCTGGAGGAGAATACGGGTCACCATCCCGGTCAGGTGGAGAACGAATAATGTCTGATGAGCCAAATAGCCACCGTAAGTCAGTGGATATAGACTGTGTCGGGCAATATCTGAGATACTCACTGAATGCCCTTGCAAACGCGAGAAACTCCTTCATGTCAAGGCGAACTTTGCTATCTACCTGCAGCAAATACCACGACATGCTGTCAGTGGACGAGTTAGGGTATTTTCCAGCTGAAAATCTTACCTCGGCGAGGCTTTGAATTCCAAAGTGCGAGAAAATTTGCTTGAACTGCCATATATGCTCCTTTAGAAGCTTCATGACGTGATTTTGAGAGAGATCTGGAGCTAGCTGCTGCACTCGAATGGTCTTTGCCCGTGGAATAATGTGAGTTTCTACGAGATTTTGCACGTCAGCGTCAGTCAGCGGTCCCTGGATGCCATAACAAGCGTTAGCTTCAAGCACAGTGAATAATTCAGCCCCCCCCCCCCCTCACGCACATTTACTTGCAAATGCTGAGAACGTTTGAGTATCAGAATGCAAGCGGCTAATAATTGCGCGAAATCCATGGCTTTTCCTGTACCGGTAGCAGCTGCGAATATGTTGGTGATGTCTACATCCGTTAGCACTGGAGTGGGAACCATGTCCAGCTTGCAGTCCTTAACGAAGTTGATGAAGTTGGTGCGTGTAATCCAGACCAGATTCATCACGTTCCCTGTCATTGCATAGTACGCGAACTGCTTCCGAAGCGTGGAATTCATTAGCAAGGTTTCCAGTATCCCCTCTGTTGTCTCAGGTGCCGTCGTCGCGTGAACGCGCTTTACTGTCTCGGGTCTCAATGGACAACTGGCGTTGCTTTGGCCCAGCTGAGATGAATTGGTCGTGTTGCGGGAGGTTTTAGAATACTCGTGGTCGAGTGATAAATCCATCATTTTCCGATATTCAGCAGTTGTCTGTGGAGAAATAGGATGAGCATTGCCGCATGAGAAGCAAATTACGAGTAACGCGAAGCGACAGGATATTTACCTTGAGGTTTTCCGGTGGTGCGAGCAGCATGGAATTTAGAATATTGACCCTCTTTCCTTCGCGCTCTAGATTATAGCGAAAGAGGGTGGCATCGCGAAGGTTACAATGCGTGATGAAGTTATTGAGGCACTCATAGACGTGCTGCTCATTCTCATACGTGGCCATGAGCTTTTCACACGCCTCACCAAGCGCGTTGTTGTTATCCGTGATGAGCTCCTTCTTCATTCGTCGGATCTCATGTGTGAGCACCTCAATCTCAATTCGGAGTGCCTCCGCTTTATGGTCAGGGACAGATGAGGGTTTGCGCAGTCGCTGAATCTGTTGCTGCTGTTGTTCCAGCTGCAGATCGATCACTCGAAGAGTCTTTGTGGCGATTCCCTGCTCCATCTTTCGATTCACGTCGTGGATCGTAGCCGAGAAGTGTTCGAAGGTGATTTCGCCTTCGCGGTGGTAGTACTGCCTGCTTTTCACGCCAACTTTGGTGGCTTCAACTGCCTGTGTGATGACTTGCTTGAGCATACCAACACCATGCAGTCCAGTCTGTTCGATCCGATGCAGCACGTCGTGTGCAAGCAGAATACCATCAGCGTCTGTGTCCAGGATTGAGAAAATGCGCTGCAGCTCCATCTGAGTGCTCTCTTCAAGTAACATGCGGTAGTATGCGCGAGTCTGCAGGTATTCCTTCCACGAGAGATGACCGTCGCCATTGACGTCATACTTATTGAAGACGGCTTGGATCTCCCACTCCGACAGCGACGGATAGTCTTCTCGGAAGAGTTTGCAGGCACGAGCTGCTGGCAGTCGTGCAAGTGGAGCACGAACTTTCATGTTGTCGGCGGCAGTGTTGCAATTAGCGAACTTGTGCTTTAACAAGCGGATTTCTTCGGGGCTCAGGACGCTCTCGGGCACAATCGTCGACACATCCAAGTTTTCCAGCGCGGAGGCTGGGTTGGCTGATGGTGGGCGGTGCTGTAGGTCTTCCATTTGCGGGCTCTGGACGCGTAGGGTGATGATTAATGATGCCAAGACCCTATTTTCAGCGTCGTTGAAGACCAACCGAGCTGATTCGTGAGCACTATCATTGGCTACGACCACAAGACTAGTTCACGATACCTATCTAACGGTGTGTTCACCGCAGCATTTCAAGTTGTTGTTCGTGAGAGTTGGGCGAGGATGCCATCACGGATACGTTATAGAGCTGCATGGGAAAGTATTTCTATTCAACTGGCTGTTGTCCTTTAGCTCAGTTATAGCTAGAACGTTGGCTGCTCCTGCGGGATGTCCCCCGTCCAGAACTGGACGATCGCTTCCATTGCCAAGCCATTGTAAGATCCCGCGCAGAGCCCGATGATAGAGCTGAGCCCACCCACCATTCCGGCGACTTCTTTTTGGTACTCGGAGCAAATACTCGGCGCGATGATAATGCTGGATGTGGCGACGTATCCTGTGGTTAACCCCAGCAATAACACTGCCACGATGATTGTAATGTCTTCGAAGGGGTGAACAAGCGCTGCCATGAACAGCGGAAGGAAAGAGAGTTGGAATGGCCATGGGAGGTGAAGTGTCGACACGTCAAAGTACATCGCGTATACAGGCAGGTTCTTCCCCACGAGGTCGCCCAGATTGTAGCATCCAACCAGCACAATGGGGAACCAGTCGCCCAGATCCAGCGTCACGGATGGGATGGCCGAGATGATGCCGGGGAAGCACGACAAGCACACAAAGTAGGAGAAAAACAGCGAAAAGAAGGGCTTGAGCGCGGTGTGTACCACGTTCATGACTGTCGCGGCGGCGGCGTGCTCCTCCAGGTCCTCCTCGATCTCAAATGCGTCTTCCTCATCGTCAGCGTCGTCGTCTTGATTGTTCAGAGTGCCTCCATTGCGCGCGCTCATGTTGTTCGCTAACAGTGGGCTGCGTTCGTTTACCCCATCCCGGCCGAAGAACGCGTTTGATCGTCTAACCGGGCTAACGGGACTTGACAGGGGCGACAGCATCGGTGGACTCAAGGGCGTTTCATGCTGCACCAGCGCGTACTCCGTCAGCAACGGCTGCGCGAACCTGGTACGCAGCAGAGCCCAGTACAGCACCCACGTGGTTGTCACAATAACCAGCGCAACGCCGAAAAACACGCCCATCGACAGTGTAGCGTAGTAATTCTGCTGCTGGAGGTCGCGCCCGTCACTGTCATTGCCTTCCAAGTACCATTTCAGAGCGAGTCTCACTGCGAACAGCAGAATGGCTCCAAAGCCTTTGCCGCCTTCAATGGCTTGGATAAACATGGGACCGAACACTCCCCCCAGTCCGTACATGGACGACTGCATGATAGACGACGAGACCGTCGAGCCCATGAGCGTCAGCAGCGTCAGCGGATAGCCGACATCATGAGGCAGTGCGACCACGTTGGCCAGTGGGAGAAGCAGCACGAAGGACGCGTAGGTGGCCAGAGATCCGTGCATCCTGGCGTCCAGAGACAGTTGCCGCCCCGCCATGACCATGTACAGGCTGATGACAAGCAACGTGGACATGTTGACGACGGGGAAGACGAAGCCCACGCGATCTTCCGGGTATTTCTCGTCGAAGAAGGTGAGACACAGCGTGATGCAGCTCCACATGGCGATAGAGCCCGCTCCGCTGAAGAAGAAGGCGCAGTACGTGATCCACAAGCCCGCGCGGTCGTCCAGGTTGCCCACAGGCAGCGCTGGCTCCATGCCCTCCATCATGGCGGGTGCCTCGAGATCCAGCGTCAGACTCTTGGGCGGCTTCAGCGCCATCGCTTCAACCCCAGCGACTCTTGTAGGCGAATGAGTCCACCACCACAGGCGTTGAAGGAGCTATAATAAGCTCTAGAACGGTGTCTGATTGGCTGGTTTTTGTATCGTCCGCTTCAGCGGTCGTCAGATGGCTACACAAGTTGAAGTGGCTGAAGTGGCAAGTATGTCTATTGTATTAGTGCTGGTTGGTTGCTCCAAGGTGCCTTTGATGTGTGTATGAATGCGTTAGAAGACGACGATGAAGAGGAAAATGACGAGAATCAGCACGAGGAAAATCTTGAGGATCAGGGACCGATTTCCCTGCACCATGTTGAAGAGTTTGAGCAGCTCGCCATGCGCGGCCTCCACGTTGGTTTGCCTGGGTAGACAGAAAGAAAGCATTAGTGCGTCAGAAAACAATGCACAGCACGGCTGTATCCTTTTAACGTGCAGCCACGTACGCAATGTCCATGTCGTCATCGATGCGCGTGATGATCTCTCCTTGCTCAGCGACCATGGTCGCCATTCGCGTGTACATGCCTGTTATCTACAGTATACGAAGCACAATCAGTTCATATGCAGCGTCACCACTCAAATCAACGCACATAGGGAGTGACATACCTCCACGATGGTGCTCTCCACCTGCGCCGCATTATTATACCTCGTCTGGGCGTCTTCACGAGGACGATACTGCTGTTGTTGCATTCCCGCGCCACTTCCCGGAGGTGTTGTTCTCTGCTGCATAAATGGACTAGCTCCAAGATTGGCACGACGACGAAGCCCTGCTCCAGGAGCTGGCGGACTCAACGCTGGCGCAGCACCTTTAGCCAAACAACAACCATAAGTGCAACAAAAGTGTCAGATACTTACAAATACAGCTCCACCGGAGGTACCAGCGATGTTCAATTACAAACAACATTATTGCAGTACCTGGCTTGGTCGGTGTAGGGGCGAGTGGTGCCTGAAATCCACTTCCAGCGGCAGATCGTCCAGGCGGCAGATTCCGCTGTGGCTGCAGGGGGGCGCCATTGCTCGTCGGAAGCACCTGGTGTCCATTCACGCCTGCCGCACCTGTGCGTGAGAACAGCGGCGCATTGATATGCACCATGGGATTGCCACCTCCGTGCGAGAATTTGCTGCGCCTCGTGCTGCGTTCGCGAATAGCCGCAGTATGCTGCTGGAGCGCTTGCTACACGATGCAAAAAACAACAAAATACCAGTGAGTCTCGATCTCTTTAGCCCCTCACCATCGCCACGTACATGGAATGCCTTAACGCTCTTGGCACAGCGCGACTTGAGCGACTGGCAGACGATGGTGAAGTGTGCCTGATGGTGTTGCTGGTGGCGTCCCTGCTGAGCGTTGACGGTCTGCTGAAACATTTGGATGCTGCGTTCGACGGCGCCGAGCTCCTTCTTGAGCACGTCAGTCAGCGTCGCGATCTGCGCGGTCGGGTCATCGCCGATGATGGACTTCTTGCCCGCGAGCTCCTGTAGCTCACGCAGACACAGCTCCTGCTGCCGAAGCTGGTCCGATATCTGCTGCGCCAGGCGCGCATCGCGGGAAAGCGGCCTGTGCGTCTGCGGTCGCGTCTGGCCTGTCTCGAACAGCACCGTGATGCCCACGAAGTCACTTGTACGGTCCATCGTCAGGTACGTGTACGTGTACCTTGGGGAATGCAATTTCGTACTTAACAAACAATCACTTTTGACTTGAATAAAGTATGTCATCGACAATTCTAAACTCGCCAGTTGAGAATCAGAACGTGCGCGACGCCAGACAGCAACGGCGATGGAGGAGGCGACGTTGCGCGCCAAGATTCAGGCCATGAAGAACCTGCTGGAGGCTAAGCGGCAGAGCGTAGGTGGCGCAGCACCCGCAGCTACTAGTTACAGCTACTCACTGCCCAAGTACGGCCAGTATCAGTCGAGAAAGGACGCTGCTTCCGGACCAGTGAATCGCTCATGGAATCGCTTTTCGCCACCTGATGCGGCCGTTAATCAGGGGAACGGGAGTTCTAATAAGGTGTGGAGACGAGAGGATGCGCTTGCTACGACACTACCGCTTGCGTCGATGACTAAGGCGTGGAAAAGACCGGTAAGTGGCCTACCAGAAAGACAGAGAGTGATTGTCACTAAACTGAGTGGTGCTGGCGACTGCAGATGAAGGTGGCGGCCAACAAGAGCAAGAGCATGCAGCTACAGGTGCTACGACTGGAAGATGGCGAGTACGCCAAGGCACACGGCGGCTTCAGTCTCGTCCGGGCTGGAGTGAAAAAGTCAACACCCGTGACCAGTGCCGTTGCTACTGCAAAACCTATGCCGGTGATCCGCTCGAACAGTAGTAAGCTCGACCTTGTTCTCGTATTGTGCTTCATTTCTCGAGCTCAGCTTATCGTTGTGCTGTGTGGTTTGGCTAGATTCCGTTCATATTGGCGGGGTGAAGTATGTCGTCGCGAACGGAGGCAAGGTGTTGAAGCGTTGCTCCACGGAAGAGCGCAAGGCGAACGTCGCTCACAGGCGAGGACCGATGAGCATAATCACCAAGAGCGGGGCTGCTCGCGCCGCGTGAGTGTACCCTGGTGTTGTACTGGTGTTGTACCCCTCATACTGCGGTATGCATGTGCTGACCTATTGCACTATTCATTGTATCCCAGCCTCATCCGAGCAAAAGCCACAATGCAGCGTGCTCGAAGCAAACGCTTCCAGACGAAAAAGGCGGTTAACGTTCGCACAGTATACTGCTCCTTTTACAACCGATTCGGCAAGTACCTGACGGTTGTTTGTCTCAATGGATGTTGCTGCTAATTGCGCGCTTGGTTTACTGAAGTATAGGCTACTGCAAGAACAAAGAGGAATGCAGGTTTATTCACGACAGCCGGCGAGTGGCGATGTGCCGGAAGTTCCTGAAAAACGAGTGCAACGACCCCAAGTGCTTGCTGTCGCACCATCATGACGAGGTGGAGATACCGATTGACTTTTGCTTTGCTGAATCGAGAGGCTTGCGGTCACTTGTGCTGCCTATTGATGGTGTACATAACTTGTTGTGGTGTGTATTTCTTGTTGTTGGATGTGCAGAACAAAGTCCCGGACTGCAAAATGTTTCTCCGCGGAGCGTGCACTCGAGAAGGCTGCAAATATCGCCACGTAAAAGTGAGCGCGACGGCGGAGCTCTGCGAGCCGTTTACGAAGGGATACTGTCCGAAGGGAGGCGCATGTCCGCTCCGGCATGAGCTTCCTCAAATTACTCGCAGTAGGCCTTCAACTGCGTCAGGTACGTTAACATCTCCATGTTCAGAGGCTACGAATGCATCGCCTGCATCGTCCGGCCCAGCATCGGCTAGCGGAAGTCCAAAGAACGGCAACGGGGAGCTGTCGATCCGGCCAAACATCCGCTTCGCCTCCAAGCACAGCACAGGCTTCCCATCGCTGTTTGATGGCCTTCGTCGGTCAGCAAAGTAATCTTTCTGCATGTGGACATTTAGATGGACAGTTTTAGCAATAACAAATAGAACACCTGTTTTGACCATTTCAAATCAACCGCCAATTTTTCGCGCGAAAAATGGTGGAGCGAGTCCAGTTCCTGGCTTTCGCGGCCCAGTCCAAAGGCGCCACTGGCGTGCGCGAGTATTTGCAAGGTACGCTACAGGCCCCCGCTGCGGTGACTGCAGCACCTTAACCACCTGTGTGTTGGTGCACTCAGAGCATCGCCAAGTTGTCCCCGACGTTTTGCTGGAGCTTAGCAGCCCTATTCTTCTAAATGATGGAGAAAGCGCTGAGGATGAAGCGGCTGCAGACTTTGGTATCCGCATGGAGCAACTAACTCTGCGAGTGCAGCGCGAGATCTGGAGCGCGTTGGCGAGCGACGCATCTCCGAGTGCAGACGCCGCGGTGGAGCTGGCACGATCCTTCCTTCGAGTCGCAGTGAGACCACGACGTCGCGCGACTGACGCTGTGTGTCTGTCGCTGGCGAAGATGGTACTGAGAGGAGATGCAGATGAAGAGGAAAGCGAGAACACGACGACCGAAGCTGCGTTCCGACGTCGGATGAGGCGCTTGACCTTGAATCGCGTGAAGTTTCCTACACAGGAAGACGAGGACGAGATAATGTACAAGTCGTTGCCGTCAAATGGTCGTGGTGAAGTACTGCAGGCAACTGAAACGAACTCTACGCGGCTAAACAAGCGGCCAAGAGATGAGGCTCCAGAAGACCTCATGATTGGGCAGAATACAAGAAATAATTCACCAACTTCAGAACCTGGTGTGACGGCGCCGGAACGACCGCCACTAACGAAAGAGGTTCGTTTGGCGTTTACCACAGTCGAGACACACTCGCGTTAACTCGTTGTTTTGTACTAGATGGAGGATCGCGCGTCTGGACTGGCTAAGCAGCTTGTGCAGCTTTCACGTTCTGAAGCTACAGCGGCGGTGGATGATGTCGCTACACGTGCTTTTGATATGCTTGCTGAAGTGGTTAACGATGTCCATACTACATATGCAGCTAACGAACGAAGCTTCCAGTATATGTGTAAGGTGCTGCGTATGGATTCCACCAGCGACGAAGCTCTCTCCCAGATCACCAGGTATAGATCGCTTCCAAAGCTGGCGGAGTTATCGTGTACTAACGCCGCATGCATTTTCGCTGTATGTGCTGGACAGTGCTCTTGTCGATTCCAACTGGAGTTCACGATACGCAGCGATCTTCCTCGAAACCAGTGTGCTGCCGAAGATCCGTGCTGCCGGCTCGGTTATTTCTCGTGTGTTGCTCCAGACGGCACTTCGCTTTGGCTCCAGCTATGCTGGCAGCCTTGTTGACTCACTGTTACTCCCTCTGTTAGTTGGTGGCGAACATGACGATCCCAACAATGCTGTCGGTCCACCACAAGCGGAAGCAATAACGCGAATTCTGCGCAGCCCTGATACAATACCAGCCGATCAGCTGGATAAATTTCTCCAGAAAAGCCTGGAAGCAGTGACCGCCAATGACAAGATGGACCCGCACTTACTCTCAAATGAATCGGCGCTATTGGTGTTCCAGAACATTCTCAACACCAAGCCAGTGCTGTCAGCGTTGACAGTAGAAAGGCTTGTTGGAGCTTGCGAGGCTGTTTTGGAGCGTCCGGAGGCTGAACAGGTTCGAGGATCACTCAAATTTGCCACGGTCATCTTTACTCTTATATCGAAGTACCCGCAGCAATGTGCTGGTCATGTGGAAACTCTTGAAGCGATCGCTACCCAATTGACGTCTATCATGGCGAAGACAACGCTGCGTTCTCTGCAGAAGCTCAAGACCAGCAAGTGATCAAAATTAAGTACGGTGAAGCGAAGCCAAGATTATGAAGGATTATTTTCTGGGTGGGCTACAAAACCAAGATATCAAGAATGCCAGACCTACGGAAGTCGGATCAACACTTGCTGCACTCGTAGTATCGTCCTAGACGATACTGCATCATCATTTCCCGTGCCGCAGGCGGGTGAGTTTTCAGGATCGGATTGCAATCTCCGCCGTGCTGGGCAGCTTCCAGAAGCACTTGAGCTCCGCCGGGATGCACGCTTAGCAATTCTGTCACGTCGAAGACACTGCCATCTACGCGAATCCAACATGAGTGCTGGCTTTGGTGCCGCTTCATCTCGCAGGACGAGTACTCTCGTTCAATGCTGGAAGAGCTGTCGACTGACGACGGCGCGCGATGTTGCCATGCTGTTTGACGCACTGTTGACCCAGTAGCAACCGAAGATCCGGCAAAGGCTACTTTAAGCTGGTATTCTTTCTCGGCGCAGAAGAAGCAACGCTCATTCGTGCACACGTCGTTGCATCCGATGCATGCATCACATTCATTCGCTGTGCGACGTGCTCCAACTGACGCCTGGAAGGGTTTGCGTGCGGCTCCCGGTGACCGAGCAGGTGTGGATATATGATCACTGTTCAGTAGCGGACCGACGGTGTCATCTTCATCGTCGTCTTTGAGAAGATTCGCTCCGACAGCACTACAGATAGACAGTATGGGACTTGTCTCCGGCTGAGATAGTTGATACACTTGGTTGCTGTTACCTGGAGTGAGGCTGTCGTTAGAATCGTGCTTGGCTTGCTGCTTCGATGGTTTCCTGCCGACATTTTTCCTTTCACGCGGTTTCTTGTATGGTTCTTTCTCGGTCGGCAATTTGTATGGATCCTTTTCCAATGATTTCGTGGAGGACTCCGATTCCAGTTGCACCATGAAGTCATCATCACGAATTGAAGACGGTGGCTCGCTTGGATTAAGATGTTCAAGTCTCATAGACCCCTTCGACATGACCGTCCCGAGGCGATTCGTCGTGCCCGGGTTGAGCAGCCTGGCCATTGCTGCATTTGTGGACTCGCTAGTGGCATTGCTAAAGGGCTCGACCGGCATCTCGATCGTTCTCTCGGTGCCAAACATCAGTGATGGAGTCTCCATCCTGCCCTCAGCAACGGCTTGATAGTCATCAAGGAATGAGCCAAGCGCGCCCAGCCGTTTCTTCCGCGTTTCGTAAAAATCTCCGCCATTGTCATGCGATAGCTGATTGTCGCTTGGTGTTTGTTGAAGCTGATTAGCTGTGGTTTTGGTCGCGAAGTGGCTCAGTACAAACTTCACAAGCGCCACCGATGTCTCGGCCATGCGTACAAGGCGGACGTCGACAATAGAATCCATCAGGAATCGGTGCTTGTCCAGTAGCTTACCAGCAAGTGCGTCTGTCTGCTTCTCGGCTGGTACGTCGAGCTTTTGGTGCATTTGTCGGTTGGTCGCTGCAATGTAATTCTGACGATTTCGTGCCACCCGCTGCTCTTTCGCTGCACTTCGCAGACACACCAACAAGTGGTGTAGTGTGAGCAGCGTCTCGTAGAATACCACATTGATCTCGTTCTGCACTCGAGCCTCCTTTGTAAACAAAACGGAGGACTGATTCGACGAGAGGCTCGATGGTGGACCACGTTCAATTTCTGGATCTACCGTCCAGAACGCTGTACCGACACTGGACGAGTTTGCCATAAATGACGAGTCGTTTGAGGCAGCAAATGAGGCTGGGATGAGATCGACAATGGCATGCTGAAGTGTCCCGTGGTGAATAAAGTGCTGAATCATCTTAGCCCGCTGGTCGCCAGCTGCGTTGGAACCAGGATCAGTGTTTGGAGTTCGGACGCCCAAGAAGCATTGCAAAAGCCTAAGGCACCAGTAGCAAGTGAGGACGTCTTGCTGCAGAATGAGCTCGTGCACAGTGTCAAACACTTGGAGGATCTACCAAGCAAACATAATCGTCAGTGCAGAAATTACGCGAAAAAAAAAACGCAAGGAGGACGCACCATATCGTCTGTGAAGCACGCATCTGGATGGTGATACAAGCGCACAAGCGCTTGCAGAGTGGTGATTAGCTCCGAGCTGGTTGTGTCCCCGTATCGTCGCAGCGTCGCTACCAGTGTTACGAGATGCTCGAAAACAAGCTCCATGGCTTTGTTCACCACTTCAACTTGCCCCGGTCCACTACGCGTAAGTTCGTCAAGTGGGAGATTGGCATTGAGCTCCTCCATCGCGATGACAATGCCCACGCCCTCGTTCAAGGACAGATCCGAGTCGATGGAGTTGCGCATTTCGTATACAGGTTCGGACATGCGCTTGTCCTTGTTGATTCGCCGCTGGAACCATCCACGCCCACTTGAGTCGGATCCTGCGGAGTCGTTCTTTCCTTGAGAAGCTCTCGGAGTCGATACACTCGCACCACGTCGTCTGCGAGGGGACCAGATACTACCGCCTCGGCTTCTCCCACCGTTGTTGTCTTCTGGGTGGACACTTGTTTGCGTGATTCGTCTCAGCAGGAACGTTGCCATCGACATGCCAGCAATGCTGCTGTCAGTACTTGCGGTGTCAGCAGCATGGGGATGATAGAATCGGCAATAGTTGAGACCCGAGGAGATTAGGACGACATTGTGCTGTCCTGCTTCGCGACATACTAGCAGTAGCAAGGTGACAAGCTGATCACGGCCATCTAGATCAAGAACCAGCGTATCCTCCTGCTTGAACTCCAGCACCAGAGTTCGTGGATCCCAATCCGGGCGGACGATGGCTAAAAGCGCGCTGTATGGACGCGCGATGACAGTGCGTTTGGAGCGGTGCATCTCCACGATTGCATCGCCTTGCAGAATGAGTTGGATGTCATTATACGCCTTCTTGCCACCGTCACTAGCATCGCTTTCAGGCGCTGCATCACCGTTATTCTCCGTATTCCTGGCCTTCTTCACGTCGAATCGGATGACTGATGCTCGATCCAGCACCTGCGTATTGTGGAGTCGAAGCTGCAGCGCCGTGATGTGCGTCGACGTCTTGTACATCTCCACGCCCGCATCTTTCGCCGCAGCCACGATCTCATTCAGACACTCGTGTCTCTCAGGACAGAGGAAGAACCGATCATGGAACACAGTGGACAGTACCATGCCCTCGGGATGTTTCGTCGAGAAGGCTGCCATATGCAGATAGAGGAATGGCAGGATCTGCACTCGACGGCCGCATTCATCCAAGAAGATGATGCTGGACACTGTCACTTGCAGGAACAGCAGCTTGTGCGACCCATCGGCGTAGTTCTCAATGCAGCGAAAGTGGAGTCTGCGAGCCTTCACGAGTCGATACAGCAGTGCTTTCCCCTGGGCTTGACGACGCAGGCGAGCCAATAGCGACAACAAATGGCCTTGTGCAGCGCAGACGAACTTTAACTTCGCCGAGCGGAAGCGGGCCTTCTCGAGTCTGAGCACGAAGTGGTTTTTGGTTGGGGACAGCTCCACATCCTCGATGTCGGCGATCTCCCACTGGTTGGTGCACTGGAACGTCTCTGGGTTGTACGTGCTGAGCGTGGAGGCCGTGACCACGAGAATGCGCGGGTATGTGGCCCACCAGCTCACTTTGGTTGCCAGATATTGCGCAATGACCGTGTCGCCGCCACTGTTGGAGCTGCCCGACGGTAGAGTGGAGTCGTTTACTGGGGACGCCGACATTGGCGTAGAGGTTACAGTCTCGCCTGGCGAGAAGAAGGCTCAGTCTGCAAGAGACTGAGAAAAAGCTGAAGTGACACCAGAGACAGCAAGAGCCACGATGGGTGTTACGGATGGCAACTACTGGCGTCCAGTCGGCAACCGACGTGCTGTGAACACGGCGAAGTGCGGCAAGTTACTATTGAATTAACTTATTCAAGTATAGGAAAAGCGCAGGAGAATTTTAATACTTTTAAAAGTGCACAAACCAAATTTGCTCGCAAGACCAAGAATTCAAGTGTTGACTTGGTAGCCATCGTGGCCAAGTGCCTGCGTGTCTATTCCACCATGAAGGTTGAACAAGTGCGTGATATCAGCAGTGTTTTTCGTCGTCGATAGCCATCGTGACTGCAGTGTCGTGGCAAGCATCCAAGTCTTGAGTGTCCTGGGTATCACGGGCCACCACGTCGGGGCAGCGCTGGCGCGGTCGACCGAGGCGAACGTTTCCTGCTGATTTGAGAACGTTTCGGATTGCGGTTCGCGAGCAACCGTGTTTTTTCGCTAATGCGCGAACGTCCGGTTTGCCTTCGCTGCCTTTGCGATTCGACAGGATTAGCTTAGCGTCTGCTTTGATATCCTCGATGACACTCTCGTGAGTGCACGATCTGATTGAAGTTGTTTAACGTGGAACTCGATTTGTGAATCCCAGCCGATTGTCGGTGTCGAATAATGCGTCCTAACCAAGTCCTAAAATGTCCTATTTGTCCTAAAAGACACCAGTAAATTACGGGAATCTGTCCTAAAAACGGCATAATCCTCGTAAACAGAATCTGTTTATGGAATATAATATGTCCTAAAACTTGTCCTAAAACCACGAAACTGAATATTACGCGTTATTTAGCGAAATTAAACGTTATAAATGTGTCTGACAAGCGTGTGTTTGGGATTATCCTGCTGGCCATTTCTCCTGTTCGACCCTACTCTACAAGTTGATTCCACTGCGTCATGGATCACGACGGCTACTCGTTCTGCGTCAAGCGCACGTGCAGAGAAACAAGTACTGTTTACTATAGCTGCAAGGGGCGAAAAAAACGTTCCTAATACCGATCTAAACCTGCACTAAATTCACTAAACTAAATTACGAAATAAGGGGCATTTTACCAATCATTTGAAAACTCCATTTTCACTTCGTCTTTCATTTTTGATCTTGCTACCACAGTCACAAGTCAGCCATGGAGTACAAGGGCTACAATTTCTACCGCCAGCGCACCGTCGAAGAATCCGGAACGTCGTACTTCATCTGCGCGCAGTACCGCGGAGGATGTAAAGCCCGAGTTATCGTTCGCAACGACACTGTGAAGGCTCGTAACGACCTTACCTGCGAAAAGGATGTCAAACAAGCCCCCACCCTCACCGATGTGCGCGCCGAGATGCGGGTCTATCTCCAGGAAGCCTGTCTCGCAAACCTTTCTCATCGACTAAGCTTGATTCGGGAGCGTGTGATGGCCTCACTCCGTGAAGCACACCCAGACGATGCACTAAACACGATCCCCCGACTGCCCAGCACCTCCCACACACGAGAGCGCAAGCCACAGGCAGCGACGCATTCCGAGTCATTGAGAGCGTTCCCACCAGGAACGTTGCGGAAGATGACCGCCGACCCTTTCTTCAATTCAATGTGGTCCACACTGTTGGGTGTGAACGTTCGATTTGGTCACCCGGACCTCGTTCGCTTGCTCCGCTACTCAAGTTCCGCTATCTTCATCGATGGCACGTTTAAAATGGCCCCCAGACCGTTCACCCAGTGCCTCATTGTGATGGTTAAGGACCAAGGTCAACGGACTATCACGCGAAGGGGATCCAGCATTAGCAAGGCGGCCAGAGGAGCTGTGCAGCTTTGAGCGCCCAGCATTGCTTCCAGCTACCGAAAAGGCTGCTACCATGCCCGACCAGGTTACTACCACTTCTGAACCGGTTGCTACTGTGCCCTACCTGGGTGCTAACGCTATCGACAAGCTGTTTATTGCATTTATCGCAAGTATTACAGCAGTAATACAGTTACAGTATCGGATGGATATGCATCCACAAAGCGTGCGTGGAGAGTTGCACGCATCACTGATCGCCGCGTGACTCCTCTCGGGCGCCAGTATCGGGTTTTCTGGGTCCGTCAGCGCATTAATAGCAGGCGCTACTATCTCAAGACATGGAAACCAGAGGTCAAGCTCCGAGAAGACGGCTTCGCAGAGGAGATGGACCTTGTCGACCGGTGGAAATTCTCAAAAGTGAAAAAGTTCGAGACTTTCTGGAACTCCGATAAGTTTGGAAAGGACTGCCTTGGCGCGGATACCTCCGGATTGTGCATGTTTAACGCACTGAAGCGTGATGCTGAGCTGGCTGGGGGTCCCGACTTCGTGACACAGCGCGATATTGATGAATTTGTCGCTACCGAGCTGGATTCTAACGGTCGGGACCTCACTAAGGGTACTACGTGGAAGGTCGTGCTGCGTTTCCCCGTCGCCTTCGAGATGATGGTCGTGACTTCGTCTACAATGCTATCGCCAAGAACAACTTTGCTGTTGCAGAACGTCCTGGAGCGCGGGTTTTGGCAGATTGGTCTCGTTGACGGCATCTACTTGGTTGCCGCGTACAATCACAGCTTCGTCGGCCATGGAATCGTACTTACTGTTCAAGGCAACAAGCGGCTCATCTACGACTTGGAGGAAGGCAAGCCTATCGCGTCTGCGGAGGACTGGATTAACTTCTACGCATTTGTTCGTCCGTTCATCGTCTATAAGTTGAGGTCGATGATAGGAGTCGGTAGGGATTTCTGCGGGTTTGCCGTACTGATAATGACATTTCCTAACAATCTGTTGTTGTGTGCATGGATTATGTAGATTCATATGCCTATGTAATTCGGTACAAGACCAGGGAAACCTCAACGAGGGAAAACCTTGTGCGAACAAAAACTAAAATCCCAGTGGGAAAAATAAAGAACGCATTTGAGTAGACATGCTTCATGCATTAATATAATACTCGTACACTTGTACGGATTGACCTGCTTATGCTTCGAGGGGTTTCATCCCGAGCTGGGTCCTTAATTTTCTAAACTGATGCTTATCTAGTGCCTTAGTAAATGTGTCAGCCACCATATCTTTGGTGCTGCAGTATACGACGTTAAATTCGTGTCGCTCGATCTTCTCCTGCACAAAGAAATATCGTAGATGTATGTGCTTCGATCTACCGTGGAGTTCGGAGTTGTAGCTAACTCGTAGCAGCTCTAGTTATCCTCATGAATGAGGTTCGGTTACGTCGTCGTGAATTCTAATTCTTGGAGGAGGAGCTTGAGGAATATCATCTCTTGCATACAGTGACACAGACCGATATATTCTACCTCTGTTGTCGAGAGAACCACTATGTGGTGCTTTCGCGAAAGCCATGAGATTGGACTGTTGGCAATCATAGTCACATATCCACCGACGGATCGTCTAGTGCCAGCGCAATTGGCATAGTCAGAGTCACTGTACGCAGTCAGGTGGTTAGCTAGGTTCTCAGCAGTGATACTGGATGAGCCACCAAGAAGAATCCCGTAGTCTTTGGTTCCTGACAATTACTTAAGACCTCGGACAACTGCGTTCCAGTGATCCATTCCAGATTTAGCTAAGAACTGGCTGACTTCACGCATGTAGAATGCCATGTCGGGTCTCGTGCCCACCATGAGGTACATGATACTACCAACGGCTTCGCAATACGGAATGTCTTTCATCGCATCTTTCTCTGCCTCATTGCTAGGCTGGCTACTAACGGAGAGTTTGGCGTTCCGTTCTGCAGGAGTTGCAATCGGGTACGGAATGTAGTCGCTGAAGTGGTCAATGACCTTCGTAGCGTACTTTTGTTGGAGGATGAATATCGTTCGGCTCTTTCGATCCCGTTGAATGGACCAGCCGAGTAAGTACTTCACCTCCCCTAAATATGTCATGGAGAACCTCTTCTTTAGGGCGGATTTCAGTTCACGAATGAGAGCTGGTGTTGGTGCAATGATCAAAAGGTCATCAACGTACACCGGCATCAATGGTGCGGTGAAATACACAAGCATCTTCACTGAGTTTATGAAAACCAAGACTCGCTAAGAAAACAGACAGCATTTTGGTACCAGACGCGTGGGGCATGCTTCAATCCGTACAGGCTTTTAAGGAGTTTGCACACTAGGTGCTCCTTACCCGGGATTTTGAAACCTTCCGGCTGAGCCATGTAGATCTCCTCCTCCAGGAAACCGTTAAGGAATGCTGTTTTGACATCCATCTGATGGATTTCAACATCGAGCAAGGCTGCGATTGTGAGAAGGAGGCGGAGAAATTCCATTCTGATAACCGGCGAGAAGACTTCATTGCAGTCAATGCCATATTGTTGTAGGAATCCTTTGATCACAAGACACGCTTTGAAGCGGTCGATCTCACCCGTGCCAGTATACTTGACAACAAAGACCCATCGGCTTGTGAGAATCTTCCGTTCTTTTGGAGGAGGAACCAACACCCAAGTATTGCTGTACATGAGGGATTTGTATTCCGCATTAGCAGCTTTGCGCCACTGATCAGCGTGAGATGACCTCATGGCCTCTCGATACGTAGTGAGCTTTGACACATACCGAATAGCTAGTAATGTGTACAGTAACTGCTTGCGTTGCTCCTGCTCCTGTATGTCCTCCTCAGAGTCGAGGGTTACATCTGCGTCCTGTGAAAGACGGGGTCACTTAGGCGCAGGAGGAGAGGGAGGTTGAGAATGCGTCTCCGTTCGAAACGAGTAATGTACCACGTTTTGGTCAAGCGCCTCCCCGAGCGGAGGTACTGGGGGCTGAGTGGCTGCTGCTGCATTTGGAGTCATTGCAAGTTCAGGAGTGTTGCGTCTGCAGATCCTGTGTTGACTGAGATACGGATGTCAAGTTGGACAGAGAGGGAAACTCATCCTCTCTAAAGACTACATCTCTGCTGTATACAATGACATGCGTGTCAAGATCGAGTAGGCGGTAACCTTTCTTGTGGTCAGGGATGCCAAGGTACATGCATAGTCGAGCTCGTGCGTCAAGCTTGTCTCGGTATTACTCAAGGATATGCATGTACGCACTGCATCCAAACACCTTGATATACTCCATAAAAGGAATGCGGGTGTACCAGAGTTCATACGGTGTACGTTCAGCAGTCTTCGAGCTGGGTGTCATGTTAATCAGTGGTCACATGGCAGACACATTCCGCCCAAAGTTGCTTCGGGAGTTTACGTCGAATAGGAGTGCTCTCACCCGCTCCAGTATAGTCCACATGCGGCGTTCAGCAGCACCATTTTGCTGAGGGGTGTATGCATTGGTGAACTGAATATGGGTTCCGTACTTTGAGAAAATCGTACGGCCTAATTTCTCGTATTCTTTCGCATTTTCGGCCTGAAACCGCTGAATGTCATGGTCTCAATAATGCGAGGACATTGACGTCTCGCCTAAAAATATTCCGGGCTTTCCTCCTGAAATCCTCGTAGTTCACTACGATTCTTGGTGGGGTAAGTGAACATGAATCGGGAGAAGTCATCGATAAAGACCAGAAAGTAGCGATAACCAGTAAGGCTGGGCACAGACAACGGACCACATATGTCTGAACGCACCTTTTCCAAGGGAGCAGTTGCACGTTCAACAGTTCTATTAGAATAGAAAGGTGAGCGATGTGACTTCGCTAACGTGCACGCTATGCAGAAGAACTGATCACTACGGTATACATACGCAGAGTCGTCGGGTCCATTGAGGGCTTGGCTCCTAGATAGTTCATGCAAAATACGAGCGTTAGGATGGCCAAGACGTTTATGTAACAGCAGAAATGATCGTTGCTTACCCGAGACCACAAGGGCCGTTGCCTTCGCCGCTGTCTGGGCCTGAAACGGATACAGGTCAGTGTTGGCAGCCATGGGCGCCTTAAACTTAAAGCGCTGGTCTGTTTGCACGACACAGTGCTTCCGATCGAAGCTGAAGCGGTAGTCTTGCTTCACGGCAGCCGGAACCGATAGCAGGCAGAACTGCAACTGCGGGGCGTACTGGACTCCATGAAGGATGAGGTTCTTCTCGTTGCCCTTGGCGTCAACGACGGCCAGCTCAATGCGTCCAATGCCTTCGATTGGGATCTGGTTGTTACTTGTTACCACCAACCGCAATAGATCCGCCACTTGTAGCAATGTCCGTGAACCACTGGGATTCGTCACGTGACGTGTACATCCAGAGTCGATGGTCCAAGTGGGGTCTAGCTACGCATTGGCTTTGGCTGCAAGGCTCACTGGGGGGGGGGGGGGGTTGATAGATGTAGCGACTGCGATCAGTCCAACGTCTTGACGGGCTTGGCGAAACACATTGCGATTGTTATCGCTGCAAGCATCGTCGTCAGAGTCGAATGGACGGTTGTTGCCTTGATTGCGACTGTGATTCTTGCCGTTGTTGCCTTGCTTGCCCTTGCCACTGCCACCATAGTTCTTATTTCTGTGGTTGTTCCCGCCACGGTTGTCGTTGCCGTTGCGTCCATGGTGGAGTTTATCACGTTTTGAGTTCCCCTTAAACGCAAAATTGGCAGGCAGCACCGTGCCAGCCTTCACTTGACCATCTCGCAGATCCTTCTGCAGGCCGCGGCATTGGCGAATGTTGTGATGAGGCCGGTCGCAGTAAGATCACACGTCACTCATACTTCTTGCAGATAAACTGGAATATCAAGTAGGCAGTCGTCTGATACTTCACCAGTCGAACATGCGTGTTGTCGATGGTCTTCATCAGAAACGCAACCGTAAGAGCTTCTCGCCGGCGTAGCTGGCGCTTGCTCAGAGGCTTTCGCTTCTCCTTGTTCTTGCGCTTGCGCTCTTGAGCCTGGCTGAAAGGGCGAACAACTGGCAGGTCCTTGCTCTTGATTGACGTGTCCGAGCTACTTCCGGATTCTTCGTCAGAATCGGATGTCGGCTTGAGCTCCTCGTCGTCACTGTCCTCGTGTCGACAGCATCCGAGTCGACGTCAGCTTTCTCCGCCGGCTTGGCCTTGCGTGCTTCGTCCACGTCAGACATGTCGCTCTCACTCTCGTCACTCTCGTCCTCGGAAACACCATCGTAGTCGGGCTTCATCACGTAGCCAAGAACGTGCTTTCCATCGAGGGCTGCGCACACACGGGTCTTCCATACGTCGAAGTTCTCGGCTCCGACGAGGCGGGGGAAGTCGTCGCTTGAGACTTGGCTTGAGCTCATAGCCTATAGAAGTTGGAGCGGAAGAGTGTAGAGTAGGTAGTTGATGTCAGAAAGCAAAGTGACTGCATTAGAGCTTAACGACCAACATGTAGATGATTGGTCTAGAGGCTATCTACGGTTTTACTGTTTTTGCCCACTATAACTATAGTAGACTAGAGTAATAACAACTTAAAGGGGATTTCCCATCTTAACTATCATCTTTGGTACCTTGTACCGTAAGTAGCATGAACTTTAATAGCAGGAGTTAATGTAGTAAATGAAAATGAAGCGCAAGTGGTGCTAAACTATTTTTCCTATCACTTATATAACGCTTCATTTCTGATCGTGTCATCATTTAAAAGTTAGTGTTCTTTTTATATAAAATAAATAAAAAATGTGAAAGACCCCCCCCCGCCGAGCGAAACGGCATTCTTGCTTGGTCTTATGAAGAATTTTGATCCGGCAGTTGGGTTCTGTCGTGTTCCTCCTGTCCCAGTTGAAGTATAATAGTGTTCTCAGCGCTCGTTGTATACTTGACTGTAGTATTGCATATTCTAGCCTATGTGTAACGGAGACTGCGCTCGGGGGCAGTTCTCTCGCAATCCCAAATCTTCTGCGCCTAAGCCTCAACTTGCGTAAAGAGCCTCGCTCCGCTCGGCCTGTTAATAATAACTGCTACGGTAAAATCTGCTGCAGATTAACAGTAAAAAATATAAATGCCGTCCTCTTTCACCAGGAGCGCCAGATGAGCAAACAACTTATTTCCTCGTTCGCGACATCAAGCTCACTACTGGAACCTAAAAACTCTATCTATGCCATGTGCCCACTTTCTTTCGACGTGACAAAGCGATGCCTCTGCGTCTTCAGCACTACCGCCAGGAGAGCGAAGAATAGCGTGACTCCCGTTATTGCGCTAAAAAATCCGCTGGGAACGTATATGTGGCTGCCATGGGCTGCCATGATGATCTCGTCAAAGAGAGCCTCGTCTTCGTGGCCGTAGACACTCGTGACATAGGTCACCATTCCATCTTCGTGAATGAGCGACATGCCAATCGATACAGGTCCACCAATGTCAATGTAGCAACTCGGGCAGGACGATGTTGATGGCCACTGGTCTCTATGAAGCCTCTTGTTCACTGAATTGTGCATCTTCCAGGCCAACACCACCACCGCGTGTGGTCCATATGAATCACTGGCTGCCAATTCCTCCACTAAACTCTCGGGGTTAGCCTCCATAAAATGCTGGCGGCACTCCTCGCAACCGAAAACATGTTGCATATATTGTCGAATTGCTGCCACGGTATCGCTGGGCTTCCAGGCTTCCACTGCGTTGCCAGACTTGATGTCTCTCGTAGTCATACTGTGGAACAGCGACCACAGACCACAAGTATACGTCTCGCACACCGCCCATTCGGAGTCTTCGTCTCCCCGTGAATCGAACAAATCGCTAGGAAAACTCGTTTCTCTTGCTGTGGGTCTCCACTTCTCGATAAGCTCGTTCCACTCAGCTAGGGGCCAACTTCTTTGTGTCTTCACCCTGTCTACAAGCTTGGCCACAGCCACACGGTTCCCTTCCACTGGAAAGGTAGCGGCAAGTGCGTTCACCCACTTCAACGCAGCAGCATATCGCTCGCCTTCCAGGACTGGCGTTCCGATGAAAAAACTATTTTCGAGAGCAAGCATCGCAGCCTTGCCAGCATCACGCAGTCGCTTGTACTTCATCTGAATCGACGTATCATCATTCAGCACCCCACCTTTCTCATCGACATCATTACGCCGCAGCTTCGTTTCCTCCACGATAGTTGAGATATCCATGCCAGACTCGATACCATGCTCTGCCAACAGCTTCTCCACCCATTCCACCACTAGTTTAGCCTTCTTACGGCCTCTCACCTCCATATTCACCTTCTCATTCGACCCCAGCGGCACATGATGCGCCTTGACAGAAGGGTACGCGTGGACCTCTTCGCGCTGGCAGACGTCCTTGTACTGGTTGCAATCCACCGCACCCACCTGCACGACCTTGGACTCATGATAAAATTCCCCAACCTTCTCCCACTTGGGCGCGAACATCCTGCAGTGAACGCACCAGGACGAGTAATAGTCGACGACCCAGACCGACTCCGAGTCGGCAAGAATTGCTTCGTAACCCTTCACGTCCAGCGAACGCACCACCACCGATCCATTGAACAGCGGACCGCGATCCCGAGGCGAGGACAGAGCTGAGTTAGGTGGGAGCAGCACGGCCAGCGTAACTAGAAGTCCGCACAACATAAGTGAGCCGGGCTTGGTGTCTGACAAGTCCGTTCGGAATTAGTCGAAGGTTATGCCACACTAATGCTACATGAACTGAAGCACAGTTGAAGTACATGTACTTAATTAAGTAGATCCTATGCTCGGCGGAATTGGCGTTGCAACACCGACAGCTTGGCGTCCGACCAGGGTGTACCGGCGTCGGACTCTGGCTGAGGCAGTTTTGGGATGTCGAACTTGACGCGCGCGCCGTTGCCAATGGCCAAAGCGTCCTGCACCACAGCTGCAACTACCGGAGAGAGCCCGTTGTTGGACGCTTTGGGCGTAGGTAGTCGTGACTCGGAGCTGCTCGTTCCTAGTGGCGCTTTCTTCGAGAACTTTGGCACGGACACTGGTGGCGCCCAGTCTGGTAACCCACTCAGAGCCCCAGCGTCGCTTTCCATCTGCCACTTCATGCGCAGCGAACGGAGCTCGGCCGAGAGCTGCTTGTTCTCTTTGCGCGCAGACGAGCGCGTCCAGTCCAGTTTGTTGCGCACGTCGATGAACTTCTCGTCCATGAGACGGAGTTGGTCCTCCAGGATACGTGCACCTTGCTCCAACTCGGCCACTTTTGCGTCCTGCGCGGCATTCTTTCGAGTCGCAGAGGCCAATTTGTCCCTCGTTTCAAGAAGCTCCTTATCCACCCGACGTTGAGCCTCTACAGCTCGGGTCTTAGCTGCTGCTTCGTGCTTCAAGTGCACCATGAGCTTCTCTACATGCTCCGAGAGAGCTGCAACTTTCTCGCCCAGCTCTTTGTTGGTCTGTTCGCTCTTCGCACGTAGTTCCTTCTCGACGCGCTCACGACCAACCATCTCGACCATTTTTTCACGCATGCTTTGGAGGTCGCGGAGTCCAGCTTGAGCAGAGTCCAGCTCGCTCTCGAGTCGCTCAGTGCGCTCAATTAGCCGCTTATTTCGACTTCGAAGCACTCGCATTTCACGTTCCAAGCGTCCGACACCACCAAGGCCGAGTGCATCAAGTGCTGAGAAGTTCTCGACGTTAGCTAAGTGACAGGAAGATGATTCTGCGCTGTCTTGGCCTTCGTCAGTCGCGGGATCAAGAGTCGATGAAGAGGGCGTTGGGCCTCCAGCAAGTTGCCATTCATGCTCAAACGCCTTCAGACGCAGACGTACCAGCTCTTCAAGCTTCACATGCTGGTAAAGCGAGTCATCCATACCTGTGTTTTGACTAGTGATCGTGGAATCAAGGCCAATTCCACGAAGGAGAACGCGACGCACGTTGCCAACTTCCTCTCGAAGCTGTACCAGCTCGGATTTAGTCTTATCAAAAAGCCCCGCCACACGAAGATGCTTTTCACCTTGCTGCACAAGCTGCTCGGACTTGACGAAAACCTCCTGCTGAAGGCCTCGGATTCGTGCAGTATAATCGTTGCCACCAGGACCTGTGAGCGATAACAGTACCAGCTCATCCTCTAGTCCTTTGACGCGAGCGTTGACCTCATCTAGCTGTTCCTGTTTCTCTTGAATTTTTTGCTCAGCACGACGCAGCAATGCACTTTGGTTTGCCTCGCGCACGTCTTCATCCGCTGATGCCGCTTTTAATTGGCTTTCCAAACTTGCAACCTGTGTCTGTAAATCCTCCACCTTGTTTCCACTACTTGTTAGATCCTGTTGCTTAGCAGCAAGAGCGTCTTCATGAGTCTTTTGAGCATCGTACTGGGCCTGCTGGAGCTGATCATACTGTACTCGTAGCGTGTCGTACTCAGCACTGAGCTGAGCGAAGCGATCATCACGTTCATCTAGCTGTCTCTGGAGTTCTGCCTGTTGCTGTTCGTGCGATGCGTCCGAGGCGCGAAGCCGCTCCAGCTCTGCTAGATCATCCACCATCTGAGACGTGCAGTTCTTGACGCTTTCTTCTAACTGAGCTATCTGCTCTTTCAGCTCGGCCTTCTCGGCTGCGAATTGCTCCTCCGCGTATCTTCTTGTCTCCTCGATCTGCTCCTCTGCGTATCGCTTTGCCTCGTCCAAAGCTGCGTAACTTTCACGCCACTGACCATTCTCCTCAGTTATAGCCTCAACGGTTTGTGTTAGTTCAGCAGTTCGCAGTCGCTCCTGCTCCACAGCGGCCTGCATCTGCGCCTTTTCATTCGCATGTTCTCGGTAAAGCTCGTCATTGGCTTGTCGTAGCTCAGCAATCTCCTCCTCAGGTGTCTTCAATGCCATGGATATAGCCAGCGTCGCCACAACACACGAATGGAGGCAAGTTCCGGCAAAGCACAGGGCGCACTTGCGAAAATAGACTGAAAACTATTTTGCTAGGTGCGTCTGCGCCTTGCTTCATCTCCTATGAATGATTTGTCACGCTGGGCATAACGCCCAGAGTTTGGAATTGTAGATCAATATCCAACCACGCTTCGCTCACTTTTGCATCTTCATCCACCGTTTTCAAGGCCGCGTTGAGTTCTTGAAGAATATCGCGCACCTACATGAAGAAGAAGTTGTAACAAATTAGTTTCAGCTACAGCGTTCACATCAACGCGAACTTACATATCGCAGGTGAGTAAGCAGATCACTTCCTGCAACTGCCAAGCTGTTGTCTTCTGGGTGTTCTCTTTTCTCAAGAAGTTCTCTTGCCTTGGCGTACAAGAGCTCGCGAAATTCCAAGTAATTTATGCCGGTGTTCGCACGCATAACTAGTTGACACTGGTCAACAAACTCACGTCCGACAAGTCCCATCTCTTTTAGGTCTTCCAGCTCACGCTCTACGGCGGCGTACTCCTTTTTGAAGAAGTCCCACAATTCGCGGACATTGTACCCGTTGAACCAGTTGTGATTGATTGAGATCGTGTCCTCAAGATTCTCGACTTGGTGGTACCAACCGCTAGGGACGAAAATCGCGTCACCCGTTTCTTGGATGACATACACTGGCTTTGCTTCATGGAAGTGAGGATAGTTCTCCTTGTCGATATTTCCCACCGTCACGTCGGACACGACCAAGCGGCCAAAGCGATCTTTTAGTTTAGATTCCTGTTCCGCAATGGCAACTAACAGCATTAGATCCCATTGGGCCAAACACGGCTTTGCATGCAGTAAGTGTCAGCATGGCACGTACATCATCCGGGTGGTAGAAGACCCACTTTTTGCGGCCGCAAACGTTCACCGACCAGCTGAAAGTATGACACAATTGTTAATTAGCTCAAATATAATACCACTTTCGAAGTGCGAACACAGTCACAAACTCATACCTATACGAACGGAAAACATCTTGATGGAGCGGTGTCCAGCTTCCAGCGGGGCCTAACGAATGCAATGCATCCAGTGTAAGCGTGTCGAGTCGGTTACACTGCAAGTGTGATTGTAAACTCACCAAGATATACAAATCGATAATCGCTTTCGCTCTTCTCTTTGTGGTCCCACCACCTGTGTAACAATTGCCGTGCCAAAAGTTGTAAGTCCTCATCTCATCCTGCAGTCCATAAGGGCTCGAGCATGATGAACAACCCTACCAGTTCAACCAGTCGTCCTTGAAAAATGGTGGCGTTCTGCAATCATCCACAACAAATCAAGCGAATAATACTTGTTAGCAAGTCTAACAAACAAGTGTTCAACGCCATCCTAACATCTCCCAACGTACACGTAGACGTCGTGGCCGAAGGCGTGGACGAAATGCCAGTCCTTGAGATACTTCTTTCCCGCCGTTCCGTTCTCGATCAGGTCCAGATATTCATCTACACCGCATCAACAACCTGCTATCGGTAACAGTCCCCCTCTCAATTGATGCAGCCAACTCCTCACCGAGTCTCATGGTCCATCGATCCTCAGCCCCGTATTCCGCCACATCGCCACTCACCACCTAATTGACGCGCAACACAATACCGTCTAAATACGTCGAAGTATCATACACCGCCCAATAAGTGTCTGCACTTCCTACCGGTGCCAATGCCGCGCCGTAATGCTCCTTCAAATACTTAAAGTTAATTTTTCGTCCATCACGCCACTGCCTCGCCTTCGAAAACCACGCGTCCGTGACGTTTCGCAGCAGCACGGGGCGGTTGGGCGCCATATAACGGGCGCAGAAGTCCTCGTAGCTCAACGTCATTGCGTCCTCCACGTCCATCGCGTCTCGTTTGGTGAGTGTTCATACCTTTTGGAATCAGAAGATTGGAATCAGATACTAGAGAATAAAGTACCGTATCAAAAATAAAACACTTATCTTCATAAATATTGTTTTCAACTTGGGCTTTCCAAAATCTTGATTTTCTTGAATTTGTATATGCTCGCTGTTATTGTATCAAATATTCAGCGTTTTCTTCTGTGTTGGGCGCTCTAAAATGCCGTCACGGATTCCCCATACAAGCACCGTTATTTCTGGCGTAAACGAAAGGCTCCTACGAACTTGTATGCGTCTGACGCAGAAAAACATTACCGTAAAGTAGGCAATTATGTCCGATATCAATAATCGTAGTGCACATCCACGGCAGATTCGTAAAAAAAAAAGTCAGATTGATACAGCTTATCTACTATTGTAGTTGCAAAGGGTCGGTCTTAGCCAAAATCGTTAGTGGACAGGTGGCTTTAGTGGATCGTACTTTTTCGTGTCCGTTGTGGCTGAAAAAGAGGTTAATTTTTGTGGACTGCTTAGTGGATCAGCCTTGAGGGGACCTTGCAATAAGTAATTAGGATATATTTATCGCGCAGGCAACAAGTCGAAGCTCACAATAGATTGTCACTTCTAACGTTTTCGACCAGCCTCCAGATACATCATCACTACACGCTTCTGCTATGAGCTCACTGGATACTCTCGCTATGCTCACCCGACTTCGACAGCAAAGAAGACCTCGAATCGGATTGGCATTGCTTTTGGTCCTACTTCGAAGATCGCGTGGTGTGCGTTACTCTCGTCGACGCGTTGACCCTGATGAGGAGATAGCACATCTTCTCAGAGAAAACTTGTTTGAAAGAACGTTTAGAATGTCCATCAAAAGTTTCGCTCACTTGCTCGACATTCTCGCACCTCGCCTCGAGGTTGATGAGCGCCAATCTAGCAATTCCAGTGGTGAAGAGCCGATTTCACCGTGTATAATGCTGATGGCTACTTTGCGCTATTTGTCTGGAGGCTCTTACCTTGATATCCACCGTACAGTGGGTATTAGCAGGTCATCTTTCTATCGAGTGATTGATTTAACCATGACAGCCATTATATCAGTGCCCGAGCTACGAATTCGTTTTCCAGATTCTGATTCTGAAAAGGAAGTCGTCATGGCAGATTTTAGAGCCATTAGCTCGGGAGGAGTTATGAATGGGTGTGTGGGCTGCGTGGATGGATGGCTGTGCCGAATCAAATCTCCATCAGCTAGAGATGCTGGAGATGTCGGAACTGGCAAGTACTTCAGTGGACATTACTGCTGTCCAGGTATTAACGTCCAAGGCGAGTGTGACGCCCACTGTCGATTTATCGCGGTTGATGCTAGTTTTCCAGGAAGTACCAACGATGCATGAGCATTTCGTGACACCGGAATTTTCAGAGCTTTGTCAACTTTCAAATCTGGTATGTATCTTATAGGTGAAAATGCGTAGAGCATTTACTTACTCCGTTCACGCGAAACCAAATTCAGGATGAGTATCACGACTGATTTAATTTTCATGCGAGTCAACTACGTATTCGAGTTGAAATGCATTCGCTTGGACCTCGTTTGTATCCAGCTCTTGACGAGAAGGCCACCCGTCGATCTCATGGAAGCGGTTTGAAAACCGGTCTGAGAACATCACATTCAGCAGACGCGGCATGCAATGGCGAGTCTTGCGTTCGCCAGCAAGCGCAACATGCTCCTTGGCAGGTCCACCCTCCAAACCAGACCTCTGCATCTCTGCGAAGCTTCGCTTCAGCTCCAAGAGGAGAGTAACATACAGCCCGATCCTTTCTTGACATTACGAAGTTGACGAAGATAGCATGCTGTCCTGAGTTGTTTTGCTCCAAATGTCAGCAGCACCGCCTCCGTGTCATCGATGCTCTTTGCGTCGTCGAACAGCAGGTCCTCGATAGTCAGAACCGGTGCCTTATTTCCGCTCGTGGTGTCCGCTGAGGTCTTGTTTGCACTTGCAGCGGTCTTGTTTGCGTGCACAGTGTCTGGCGTAGCACTGCTGCTACCAGTGTTGACGGCAGATGTAGCTGAGTGAGACGGCATCGCAGATATGTTGGAGGAGTGAGCGCTTCGATACAGTGTCTTGGACTTTGGGAGAAATAAGTAAAATACACTTCGTTTTGCTAGGACGATCGAGCTTTTTACTATTCCGCACGGTGGAGGGCGCGTCTGCTCTCCTGTCCGCGTCCACTGGGCACCAAAAAGCATGGTGGACGTGGATCTGATTCCACGTTGGTGGCCGCACCACCACATGCTTTCAAGCGATCTCATTGGGGCACTTGGGCCAAATCCACCATTTTATTTTGACTAAGACCGACCCTACGCACCCACATCGGAATTACGCCGACTTGCTCTAATTTCTTGCAGTGCACTCGCCCACTTGAGTTCGTTTTTGCGGCGCTGACGATTGTTAGCAGTGACGTCACGGATTGGGAGGTCCGGCAACACCCCCAAAAACATTGATCACGCTTCTTCAATAGTAGGACGATCAATCCAAATTGCTTTTTCTGTCACTTTAGTTTGAACTTCCATCATCAGGCATCTGTAGTGTAAAAGTCTCTTACGCTTTTTGGAATTCGAAAGGTCTTGGCATTCCAAAAAATAATACGGTCCATATTCACCCGATGGATCACCACAATACCAATGCTCCCACGCACGCTCTAGCGTCATACTGGGAATTTCAAAATCGGAGCAAACGCGAGTCAACCGAGAATTTACCAACCCAATTTGTGTGATGGGTATGCTCGATGCCTCCTGGCTAGTCTGTTGCACGTCAGCCCTTATAGCTGGACTAGTCTCGCTGGTATGAGATGGCTGGGAGCGGCTATGCAAGGCAGCGGATTGTAACAGCGAAACTAATCCACACTCGTTAAGCGCACGGGATATGCTAGCGTCGAGTACTCGAGGAGATAGTGAATGTAGCTGAGTTGTCATTTCAGATTTCAATAGAGAAATCACGGTTGAGGCCATCGAGTTGACGGAAAGCATCAATTGTTTTAGCTGCTCAGCTTGACTCTCAATTGCTGCCAGCATGTGGACATGAGGGGGGACTCCTGGGGGCCAAATCCGGTCCATCGGCGCAGCTGATCTACATATTATGCGCTGGTTTGGCTGCGAAATGAGGCCGACATTCCCAAAACAATGCATTCTGGCGAAAGGAGGGACTTGAATGAAGTGTGGCCAGTAGATAATCATGATGATGCACTAGTGAGGCAAGTAAAAAACTTCCAGCACGCAACAGTCGGGAAGGAATGTTAGAAATACACCGATGAATCGCATCTTGAATCGAATCATCAATATCCGGGAAGAATGGGGGCAGAACTGCAAAACCGGTCTCCTCAAACGGTAATCCAGCCACATACCTCCCAACTATTCTATCTCCCCCAGCTTCGAAGCGAATATAGGTATCTTGAACGCCAGGTAGAGTCCACCCTGCTCGAGTACAAATTGCTGCGGCTGATGGTCCACCATTGGAACAAGAAGAGACATAAGTAGCTGATCCTTTGCGAGCTGAATGAGTACCAATGTCAGACGGCTTTAAGCCCTCTGTTAGCAGTAAATTGGTCATGTTAGGCTCTTCCATCAAACGTCTAAGTATTTTTGAGAAGGGGTCGTATTGATTTCCCCCAGCAAACAGTTTTGAATTACCCAACCCAAACACAGCAGCGTAGATTGCTAAAGAAAGTATCGGGCAGATTTCAGGTAAGAATCGGTTGGCGTAAATGTGTCGTGCATCACGAGGCCGTGTACCATCTTGGTCATTTTCCATGTGTTTAAAACGAATCGATAAAGAATCTTCTTCCCAGCTGATGTGACCGGAATGGATAGAAGCTGTGTTACCAGCCCGACACAAGAGATTCCAGCTCATGAGTAAAAAGGTACGCGAGAAAACGAACTCGTCACTTCCATGCTCCATCATAGATTGACACAGCGAGCGTAGTAGCGAGAAAGGAAGAGTGTCCTTTCCCTCTGTAAGCTTCTCACCACTGTCGTGGGTTTGACGAGCAACCGTACGCTTTAGACCCTTGAAAAATACAGTGAGATCAGCAGCAAACTCCATGCTCATAGAGCGCCCATATCCACGATGTAAACTTAACCGCATAGAATCGTAAACAGGTTGACCAGACTTTCCTCCATTACGGGCTGTTAACGACATTAAAAACTTTTCAAAATCGTCCGCAGCGTGAAGGTCGTGCTGGATGGGGGGCACCGTTGTATTCTCTCGCATAAATTGAAGCACCGCGTCCTTCTTAAGAGATCCAAATCCAGCCTCACTATGCCTCCTCATTATTCCCCACAACTTCCAGCAGCTCATCACTCAGGATGCTCCTCTTGTTCTGGCAAAGCCACACCAGGTAGCGGCTAATTCCACGCAAATACATCTTGACTGTCTTCTGGCCAATCACATTGTACTTAACGGCCTCCACTTGGCTAGCGATATCTGCTTGATCGTTCGAAGTGCTGTTAGTGTTCATGGCTGCTTCAGTAGGCGTGTAAGGTGTTTGTACTACAGAACTTACTCCACTAAGTACGAGCAGAACAAACGCATACAAGTTCTTGCTACATATGATTATTACTTCGAAGTAATTTATTTTACTAAAATAAAATGTCTTTTGATAATTTATTGGTGGAATCAGAACGTAGGTATCCATTTCGGACTCAGAAAAGTCGAAACAAGTACTTTTCCGGAAAAAAAGTGCACACTCCTTTCCGTTCACTTTTGATTCTGTCAACGTAAGCCTATTTTCTATCGAGGTACAAGGTACCAAAGATGATAGTTAAGATGGGAAATCCCCTTTAAGTTGTTATTACTCTAGTCTACTATAGTTATAGTGGGCAAAAACAGTAAAACCGTAGATAGCCTCTAGACCAATCATCTACATGTTGGTCGTTAAGCTCTAATGCAGTCACTTTGCTTTCTGACATCAACTACCTACTCTACACTCTTCCGCTCCAACTTCTATAGGCTATGAGCTCAAGCCAAGTCTCAAGCGACGACTTCCCCCGCCTCGTCGGAGCCGAGAACTTCGACGTATGGAAGACCCGTGTGTGCGCAGCCCTCGATGGAAAGCACGTTCTTGGCTACGTGATGAAGCCCGACTACGATGGTGTTTCCGAGGACGAGAGTGACGAGAGTGAGAGCGACATGTCTGACGTGGACGAAGCACGCAAGGCCAAGCCGGCGGAGAAAGCTGACGCGACTCGGATGCTGTCGACACGAGGACAGTGACGACGAGGAGCTCAAGCCGACATCCGATTCTGACGAAGAATCCGGAAGTAGCTCGGACACGTCAATCAAGAGCAAGGACCTGCCAGTTGTTCGCCCTTTCAGCCAGGCTCAAGAGCGCAAGCGCAAGAACAAGGAGAAGCGAAAGCCTCTGAGCAAGCGCCAGCTACGCCGGCGAGAAGCTCTTACGGTTGCGTTTCTGATGAAGACCATCGACAACACGCATGTTCGACTGGTGAAGTATCAGACGACTGCCTACTTGATATTCCAGTTTATCTGCAAGAAGTATGAGGGTGCCGCCTTTCAGGGCGACCCGTATTTCATCCAGCACTACTTGATGGAGATCAAGTACGAGGAAGGATCTGACTTGATGAAGTTCTTTCTCAAGCTCGAGAACGCGATCGAATGCCGCGCAAGAAGCCACCGACTCGGTGATGACTGAGGCACAGAAGTCGATCTATCTTTTTCACTCAATGCCCAGGTCGTGGAAGGATGATCTCCGCATCTGGAAAGATCAACGGAAGTATATCCCGTACGAGAACCTCAAGCAGAGCATTGAAGGCAAGGTCTGCGACATCCAGGCTCAGGAGCGCTACACGCTCTCGAAGGGAACACCCGAGACTAGCGATACTAAGAACGAGCGGGCTCTAGTAGCCACCGGACCGCCCCCTATTTTGGAGATGCTACCCCGTGATTTAAAATTTCGGGTCCGTGTGTCAATGGTTGGCAGCATGACACCAGGACAGGCTGCTATTTGCAGGAAGCGGTACACACTCAATGTACCCCTTACTCGAAAGCAACTCAAATTTCTCGACCATTACAATCGCGAATATAAAATGCGATAGCGACTGATACATGAACCACGTACCGCAGATCATTTGGGGCGGCAACAGAAACCCAGTTTTCTGGTGGACTGCGCGCTCATATCGCTGTATGGCTACATGGATTCCCATCTACCCCTTTACAATACAGAGACGAGATGGAGTTGAGCCCCGATTTTAAGCGTCGCTTTCTTCTGCTTGTCGACACGGTGCTGTGTACAAAACCTCCGTGCCTCGCGACCGATCGAGGATGTCCTACTTGCTCAGAAGATAATACTCTGGATCCCGTGCTCCCTGGTGTCGACGCCTTTCGTAGGGCTGACAATATAATCTACAAGACAATAGCATTGCTGGATAGCAATTATTACTACAGCGTTTGTGTGATTTTCTCTCACTCTCGACAACCGTTGCTTTGTTTGGCTTGGAGTGTTCCGGATATTCTTTCGTGATTTTTTTGTTAAAGTTGGCACGTCCATGGCCTGTGTGCAACTTTATTTACTTGCTAGTGACGAAAAGTCTGATCGGGACGATATGACCTATTTTGTATACTTTCCGTTACAGATTCTCTCGCTCACGAATTTCTTGGGAAGTCTCATGGACGCGGCAGGCGCCAACCGAGAAGATGCTTTAGACAGTGAACATGAAGCTTCTGCAGCGGTGGTTCTAGTCAGTTACACCAGCTGTGTAACCTGCACCGGGCTGGAAGTCCTATTGTAGACGCCGCCGTGACGGAATTGGGTCAGCTATATTCGGAATATGAGCAAGTTTACAATGAAATGGATCGCGCAGACGCGCGTTGTCTACAAGCCGTGCTAGGCGATATGCGAGAGCAACGAAAGCGTCGTAGAAAACTGCACGAGGAACAACGTCAGTTAGTTCGCCTGCAAACGCCAGCTCCCGCTTCTCTTGAAGCAGCCACGGGGAACCAGGTGACGTCTGCAGCGGGCTCGCACCCCCGAACACGGTCCGGTAGCAGCAGCCCCCTACCAAGACTCACCAAGAGCTTGAATTGGGGTGGTACATGCCCTCCCGTGTTAAGCAATGCTGGGGTACCTAGTACATAGGGTGAGGAGGTAGTGAGGAGAAGGAAGAGGTGGCGTGCGACGATGTGGCGGCCGAAGATAATAGTAGCTTTGAGGATAATGAGGTAGAGAGTAGTGATGTGGGTAGCCGTGAGGAGAAGATTGAGTTGGAGAGTGCAGAGTCCGAGGAGGGTGCGAGGTGACAAGTGGTCATGGTGGAACCGAAATGCGACATAGCTGAGGGGTCGAGCAGTGAAAAAGGAGGTGAAACGGCAAGCAGTAGCCCGCATGATGATTTGGAAAGCAGTTGGTCGGTCGGTGAGCTCGAAAGCGAAGCATCTAGCAGCGATTAAGTATTCTGTTGAGAAAACGAAAGTAATTTCGAATGAATGCGAGTTTTTTTTTTACAAGGTTTAGACGGTTCTTACCTCATAAAATTTAAGTTTATAGCGCGGCAACTACTGCTGCGTTAATCGCTGGCCAGTTGGTAGGACCATGATGACCGGTACTAGTTTCGGCACAAATAACGCGAAAGTTTGATTTCTAGAAGTACTACCTCTGGTCGAAAATGATGGATACAGTCTGGTATCCGTAGCAATTGCGTGAGCCGTAATTACGTTAAATGATACCTGATAGGCTTAAAATACGCGCGCGAGTGTCACATATTGGCTCGTAGTCTGGTGCGATCTGGGAGCCCTCTGTGGGAAGAGCCACCCGCCTCGAAGTACGCCGACTCCGCCTTCCTCATATACCAACTTCCCGCCGAACTCGCACCAAGCACTATCACCACGCTGCAAACTCTCCATGACCAACCTCTCCGATCTCCAGCGCCGTTGTGTATCGACGAGCTGCTGAAGAGAAGTATCGACGGCGAGCTGCCGCATGGAGCGCAGAGAGCCGTCGCTCGACATTTGGATCACTCTTGCTCCGTTGTTGGTAAGATTTGGGCACGCTACACCCTCAGCATAGAGGGAGGGATCGTAGGAGGCGAGTGGCAAAGCCGAATCCAGCAAAACTCCGGTCGGAAGCGGAAGGACCGCTCCGAAATCGTCAAGCTGCTGCAGGCGCTCCCGATCGAAGATCGCTCCGTTGAGCGGTGTGCTGCTTCTCTCGCAGGTGTCTCCCTCCATCTCGTTCGTTCGCTAGTGGAGGAGGGTGGTTTATCGAGAGTTACGGCGCGCATCCGCTCAACCTTGATGGCTGGAAACAAGTTGTCTCGGGTTGATCATTGTCTCATCTTCATCGACGACTCAACGCTCGAATTTGAGTGTATGGACAACGTCGTCCACGTGGACGAGAAATGGTTCTATGAGGACAAAGACAAGCGTAGCTATTTGCTGTTTTCAGGAGAAGAGCCCCCGCACACGCGACGCGTAAAAGCAAGCGGTTCATCCCCAAGACCATGTTCTTGGCAGCCGTCGCTAGACCACGGTGAGACCTGTAATACTTTATACAAACTGTTTTTTATTTATTGTGTCAACTTATATTTACAGATATGACCCTTATCGACAGTGCATTGGGACGGAAAGCTAGGGCTGTGGCCATTGACGGAGGAGTATGTAGCGCAGCAGTCGTAATCGACCGGCGCCGCCCCATCATGATTCAACAGGACAACGCCAAGCCTCACGTTCTCCCTCATGACTCGGATGTTGTGGCGGCTGGGATGGAAGGTGGGTGGTGCATTCGCTTGCTGCTCCCCCCCCCCCCAATTCACCTGACCTCAACGTGCTGGACTTATGGCTGTTCAATGCAATTCAAAACATTCAGAACCGTGTCCCCATTCACGGTATCGACAACCTCATCACTACCTCCAAGCTGCGTACAAGAACATGAGCGCAGACACGCTGGACAACATCTTCCTGACACTGCAGACTGTATGCGATGCGTCCTACGGCAGAAAGGTGGGAATCAATATGCTTTGCCGCTTATTGGGAAGGCCAAGTTGCGTAGGAAGGGGATTCTGCTTAGAGTGCTTAGTTACGACCAGCATTTGTACGATAGTGCGAAGGCAGTGCTCGCTGAATCCGACCGCGGCAGCCTTGCCTTCTTCGAGCCTGCCGAATAATTAATAACCGTCTAAATCGATCAAATCTGTTTTGCCTCTTAATAAAGACATGTTTGAGCCCATCGACTATCATATAGCATTTTATTCATCATTTTCAGCCAGAGGTAGTATCTCGTAGTTGTGTGAAAACTGATCTTGCCGAGTACGACGTGGTATCGATTTAATACGTCTGGTATGTCTTCTGACAATGCATAAATAGTGTCGACTACAGAGCTAGTAGAGTGTGTCCACTAGTCTATAACTTGTGCTTTCACTCGGAATGGATTAATTGTACTGCTTTTGTGGCTGAAAGAGCCGTGTGCTCATCATTGTGTCACGGTCCACAGCTAGATGGTGGACTCGCGATCCTCGCAGAGTGCATTCAGAAGATCTGCTCGCTGCCGACTCAGCGCACCACGTTCAAGCAGCTTGGTCACCCGGAGCAGTCGTCGGCGTTCCAAGTGTGACTTTGCACGCTTGTCGACGATTTGTGACAACGGTATCACTCTGGACCTCCACGTAAGAGGGATCTGCAGAGTGGATGAGAGCCTCTCGCTCATTAGGAGGTAAGGAAGCAGTAGCGAGTAGCTCAGTCGTGGTTTTTCCTTCTAACACGAAACACAAGAATATCAACTTTATTTTAACTATCCACCTTCCTACGTCGGCCCAAGACACACGACCCCGACAGAAGAGGAAGATCGCTACAATTGCAACAAAGGTGGCAAGTCGCAAGTGGCGACGTGAGAGTAGCGCTTGGTGATTCTGCACTGACTGCCGAGGCGGAAGTGATGGTGTGTAGCGTTTACCAACGCAAACTGGCGGAGGCCGAACGCTGTTATCGTGGACGGAATTGACTTGCAAAAAAAGGGCAAGCTTCAAAAACGCGTTTCCGAAAAAAGTGCACACTCCTTTCCGTCCACCATAGTGAAACAGAATCAAAAGTGGACAGAAAGGAGTGTGCACTTTTTTCGGAAACGTACTTTTTTGTAACAAGTTCAGCTTGTTTTTTTTTTTACAAAAAAGTACTTTTCCGTTGGAGCAACACTCACTTTTGACTTGCTATTTCTATTCCAGAATACAAATCCATGTCAAATTGAGTTGTCGCGCGAATGTTTGCAATCCCGATGCTCGTCATTCGACCTGATACGCGACTTCGTTCACATGGAGCACCAACCGCTGCGCCAACCGGATACCTCGCGCTACGGCAGCGTCCCCGAGGTCGCCATCTTCAGCGCCCCAGCTTCATCTCGCACATTTATTGACAGTCTCTGCACCTTCTTCCGTTCTAGTCCGCCGCTGTCAGCGCCAAAGCCGCCAAGCAATTCGACGTCTTCGCCAATGCCCGCGATATCGAGCGCGTCAGTCGGTCAGTGTGTTATTCTCAGCATGGATAGATGCTCTAAGGCGATCGAAACAATAGCAGTCTAGTGCTGACTCTTGATCTGGTGGAGAGCAGCCACTTGGACAATGGGAACCTCGGCGCCGCCATCGACTCCTTCATGGCGTTGGTGTCGGTCGTCTTCGCTGGCATGTACATCGCCAATACTTACATCCCATTCAACAGTGTACGTGACCTATCACCCCATACTATACAATGTTTCTTTTTTCTAACAATACGCTACTGTCTGTAGCTGCCACACACGATCTGGGTGGTCGAGTTGATTTGCGCCTCGCTCTTTACAGTTGACTTCGCCTTTCGAGGCGTCTATCTTGCCGCTAACCGACGTCGGGACTATCTGCTGTCGCTGACGACGCTCGTCTACCTCGTCAACATTCTGCCTGTGCTTCCAGCCTCGTTCTTCATCCGCTACCAGTTGAGTCTTATTCACAAATACTGTTTTGGCCTATTTCTCACACTCTAACTCTTGTTGCGTGTAGTACATTCTGGTACGGTGAGTCGTGGTGGCGCTTTGTCTACCCCGCGCGCTTTGCCATGTGCTACATGACGGGCTCGGCGGTACTGAGTCGCTGCCACGCGTACCTGAACCCAGTGCGTCAATTCGCGTTCCTGTGCTATCTACAGATTACGTGCATCTTGCTTGGAGCCGCTGGGATCATTCAGATCGCCGAGACGATGGATGGCACGCTCTCGGTCAAGAATCTCGGCGAATGGACTTTTTTCAACTCGTTTTTCAACTCGGTGATGACTTTCGTGACGATCGACAAGCCACCGTCGGAGAACGCCTTGTCCAAGGTTTTCGTGGGCGTGCTCGTCTGCATTTTCATCCTGGTCATCCCGTACCAGATCTCAAACGTTATGGACCTGAGTAACTCCGTCTCACCGTACGAGGAGGCCAGCTACAAACCTTCATCCAACAGCAGACACGTTGTGCTCTGTGGAGATCTCACCGCTTCACGCATCCGCCACTTCTTCCACGAGATTTTCCACAATGATCACGATTTCGTTGGCGTCCACGTGGTTGTACTGAGTGAAGAACCCCCGGCCACATCGCTCAAGGCACTGCTGCTCGACCCTTTCTTCGCCAAACGAGTGTGGTTTATCCAGGGATCGCTGCTCGATGTTGATGATGCCAAGCGCGCAGCTTGCGACTCAGCTGATGCTATTTTCATGTTGACAAGCCGCGTGGGCGACGAAGAGTTTTCGGTCAGTGACCACCGCACTCTGATGCGAGTGCTCGCAGCGAGGCGTCAAGCTCCAAAGGCGCACGTTTTCGCGCAGCTTCACCGCTCCGTTCACTGCCAACTTGTTCGCGACATGGGAGTTCAAAATGTGCTTTGTCTTTCCGAGGTAACGCTGTCTTTACTGGGCCAAAACTGCATTTGCCCGGGCTTCTCTACCTTTATGTACAGTCTCACGTCGACTTCGAGTTTCGATGATGACAACGACGAAGGGCTGGGTAGTGATGCCAAGCGTACTAACCGATCTACAGCGGTCGATAAGGGCGAGGGCTCCTGGGTGGACAGATATTTGCTTGGAGCGAGTCACGAGGTTTATGTGGTCGAGCTCCCGCCGGCTTCTGTGGTTGCCGGTAAGACTTTCTCTGAGTTGGCTTCGCTCGCTTACTCGCACTGTAATGGGATTATCGTCTTTGCTGTTGCTGACGGACCCAGAGGAAAGGTGGTTCTCAATCCAGGCGACTCATACTCGTGTGTGGGTGGTGAGACGGCGTACGTGATCGCTCAGACCCAAGCCGATGCCAGTGCCTTGACTGAAATGTCTCCAAATGCTTCAATGCCGCTGGCTTGGAGAGAAATGCAAGTGTCATCTCCTTCCTCACTAGTGCGCAGTGAAACCAGTTCAAGTGACGAGCTTGAGGCAAGAACTCCTCTCAAACGACACCAAGCACGCTTTGTACGCTGGCAATTTGGAGACTATGAAACCCCAGAGCCTGAGAAGGAGACGGAAGGGGAAGAACCTATCGATAACCCGGTCGTTAAGAAATCCTCCAAGTCCGCTAAAGACGCTGTTATCGACGATGTGGAAGAACTTGGCTTTGGAGTCGCTCCGATCGTGATCTGTGTGACTGCCGAGGCAGCTTTTGCGACCGATCTGGAGCACCTTATCGGCCCTCTACGCGCTCGTTCGCTCAAGCAGTACCACCCGGTGGTGATTCTATCGGCAAAGCTTCCCGACGACGATATCTACGATGGCTTTAGCCACTTCCCTGACGTGCACTTCGTAATTGGTGACCCATACCGTCACAAGACCTTGAACCGAGCTGGAGTGTCCGAAGCCTATCGCGTGTTGATCTTAGGTACTTCCAACTCTGCGTCGGAGGGGAACGCTGAATTGCTCCAAGATGCGGTACGTCGTAGCATTATCATGTTAGTTTTGACGTTGCCACTAACTACTGCTTTGTTGTATAGGAATCTATCGCGCTTCACAGGTTTATCACGAGCTACATCGGTGTGAATAAGGCCCCGCGAGTTATCACTGAGGTGGGAAATCGTGCTAGTGTGCACTTTGTGGCGCAGAATCTGTTGGCGAACGGCTGGTTCCCTGGTTCTGACGGAGACGATGGGCTCACGATGTTCTCGTCAACGGAGACGTTCTCGCGCAACTTCTTCCTCTCACCGGCGTTCACTTCTGGACTAACTTACAGCACGTCGCTGTGCGATAGTCTGCTGATCAACCAGTTTTTCAATGGCCGCATCAAGAAAATCCTGGGCGAGTTCATGTTCACGTCCCGTGCTAGCGAGGCGTGGGCTGCTTTGCGTGGTGATAAATCCAAGCCGGACCTCCAGCGCAGCTCGCTTTTTGCTGTCGAGGTGCCGCTCGATTTTGTAGGGCGATCGTTCGAGTACGTCTTCCACTATCTGCTATCGTCGGACGACATTTTGGTGATTGGGCTTTATCGTTGCCACCCGTATATGAATGCTGCGAACGAGACGGAGTCCAAGGCACGAATTGAAGTACCGGAAAAGGATCGCAGTGTGCCATTTGGATACGTGTATGTGAACCCTCAGCCGTTTGAAGTCATCACGGGCGACGACTTGCTCTACGTTCTGTCGGACAAACAACCCTGCTGGGCTGAAACTCAGAACGCATAGGCTCGTGCTCGTTTCTGGAAGTATGTTGCTACCGATTGGATGGATTGTCAACACACGTTGACATTGAAACAGCACAACCGCGTTATATTCATCCGCCTATGATTTCGTCTGCACTAAAGTGACATGGCTACAGCTAAACTGATGACACCGTAGGTAATATACTGCAGGTTGAATGGAGCAGCAGACGACGTAGTCGCTGCAGACGAGCTAGACGACGCTGACGATCCTGTTGTTTCCTGTGCAGAACTTCCCGTCGTACTACTGCCACTACCCGTTCCAGCCCCGCTTCCTGTAAAGAATCACAATAAAAAACCACTAAGGAATATGGCTTGAGATGCAGCACACAACTCAACGTACCTGAGGTGGCGTTCGCCCATTCATCAGCTACGTCAACTGGTTCACTCACAGCAGTACCCGCGGCAGTATACACACCAGAAATGGTCTGCTTCGGGAAACTCACCTCGTCTTCTTTCTTCCACATGGCACTGGACGGTTCTTTCGTCGCGTCTGAAGCTGCAGAACCCCACTGCCATTCCAATGCATCTTTCGTTGCTGTCAAGTAGCCATACCCGTACTTGGGGATCAATGTCTTCCACTCAAATCCTTCAATGTTAAGTTCATATTCCTCGCGAATGTACTCGTTGTTGCCTGGACTACCGCTGATGATGATTGGGGGGATGGTGTAGCCTTTGAAAGTCGACGCTTCGAACATCAAGTAGGTGTGTTCGTGGCCTGCAAGGTACAAATCCACTTGGTACTTGCTCATAAGCGGAACGATCTCCTTTGCGAATCGATTTCCTGGTTCGCTGAGTGCTTTCGGCGTCTTGAACGGTGGGCGATGGCCGCACATCACTACGTACGGCGTCTCGGAGCGCTTCGCACGACTTAGATCGTACTCGAGCCATTTTGCTTGGGCCGTTCCTGCCGCCGTTCGTGCTGCTTCATCCACTTTCCACGTGCCGTCATCCTGCAGCGCCACATAAGCTTCGTCACCGTACACTTCCGTGTTGATGAACACGAAATGGACGAGCCCCGACGAAAAACTGTAGAACTCATTGGATGCTGAGCCACTGGCAGCACCCGCACCGAGTGTGATTCCTTGGAACCTGCGGTAGTAGTTTTGGACGGAGAGTGAAGGTGACAGCGCGTATTGGTACTCATGCTGCAACGGCAAAACACAATACAAGTTAGCAAGCCAATTTGCAATCAAAAACCAGAAGTTCAGTGCGTACGTTGCCGACGGTTGTCATCATGGGCACTTGGGATGTGATCGGCTCGAGCTCGTTCATGTAGTTCTGTCCGTTGGAGCCCGTGAGCTCGTATGACAGGTCTCCAATGTTCAATACACCGCTGTACGCTATATCGACCGAGAGTGCGTTCTTCAAAGCCGGCAAAGAGACTGCAGCAGCGTGTCCCTGCATGGGCGCCCCCATATCACCAAACACAGCCCACGTGATCTCTCCGTCCGGTATTGTGAAGTTCATGGTCTCGCTTTTCGCAGAACTGTCAGACTTCGACAGCTCATCAAAGTTTAGCGAGCTAGTGGTCTGCTGCGTTGCATCGGACTCGAGTGCGTAGAAGATCGTCGAGCCTGGCTCCAGATTGGCCAGCAGCGCCGACCAGCACGCCACAGTCTCACCCGCCGCCTCCATCACTAGACCTGCAAGTTTGCCGTCGATCTTGGAGCTCAGCTCGTCAGCGGACGTGCCAACTGTGAGCCGGGACGAGTTCACCGTCGATGCCGTGACCCAATCTAGCATGTAGTGCACCTGTCCATTGTCGTCCTTCTCCACAAGACTCAAGTGGGATTGAGACGCCGCCGACACGGCCTCAAAGGTGGCGAGGATCGCAGCGATGCGAACGCAGAGCCGCATGACCAAATGTAGGCTCAATCAATCTACCTGGTCTGGGGTGAGAATCTCGGAGAATGACTAAAAAGCAACATTGCTGTCCGTATCTCTGATCTGACTTCATGGTGTGCCGGACACAACATATGGTGTACCGTCCACAAAACTTGGCACGAACTTCAATTCGCAACGTCACGATCGACTATGCCACGTTTTGTTTGTATCCACGGCACGAACGATGGCACGCAATGCATAATTACTGCACGTAGAGATACACTGTAGCTTCACACTTGTGGCATTACGCTATTTGATGACTTTGTTTCTTGTTTTCTCGATCATACACAAATCTGCGAACGGCATCTATCCTAACGAAGCGCCCAGCAGGCGCGCAAGTCTCTCTCTTTCGAGTTCTGCGCTGCGTACTGCTGCCGCCACCTTCTTTTCTGTCTTTTTTTCCTCCTCTCTGTCTTCTTGCCCTCTGTTTCTCTCTGCATGACGTCAGTTGCTAGTTGGGGGGAATGAACTTGGCCGTGTGTCGCCGTCGTCAGCTTGAGTGCGCTTCGGACATGTGCTCTAGACCGTGGACGGCTTGCATTTCTGCTTGTGGGAGGCCTTCCAGTCCTGCTTCTGACACTCAGCACCGCAGTATCGCACCACCTTGCAGCGCGAGCACACGAGTGTGGACGGAGACTTGCACACGCGGCAACGCAGGGCAGCCTCACGCTTCTCGAGCAGCTCCTTGTCGTATCTGCAATAGTGATAAGGAAAACAACGTCAATATAATGTTGCAATGGATAGAGAAAGAAAACAGAGCCATCGTACCCGAGCTTCTTCATGTCCCGCCAGGTCTCCATGGGCTCAGCGCTAGACTGCGTGTGGTACATGTCCTTGAAGCCCTTGAGCGTCAGGCCCTTGTTCTCATCGCACTGGAAGTAGGTCTGAATCTCCTTGATCTCCTCGTCCGAGAAGGGCTTGCCATCGTTACAGATCTTGCTGAAGTCCTTGAGCTTGTCCAGCGTCAGGCTCTTGTCCGTGGGCTTCTCCAGGAACGAGATGAAGAGCCGCGTGAGCACGGCCTCGAAGTCGCGCGTCAGGTTGCCGTCCTTGCCGATAAGCAGCGTGCGCACCTCGTTCTCAGAGATGCCGACGTCTTCCTGGTGGGTCTTCTTGGGGGCCATGGTGACTGTGTATTAAGTTTGGGGCTTGTAGGTGCTGGGGTGGGGGTGGTGACCAAACTCGAAATGCACGCGTGCGTCTAGCGGACGGATGCCCCACGTAACGGCTAGCTTCGAGAATTGATGCCCTGTCGAATACATTTGTCCAATAGCAATTGAGAAGGTTTCATTTCTGCGGTTGTTTGGTCGGACTTAACTGTGGAAATAAATACTTCGATAGGACAATTTGCTGAAACACGTACGATGATTGGACAAAACGCTGAACCCAAAGATAATACTGGTGTGGCACAATACACAAAAATGCCGCGTGGCAAGATCGTCACGACGAGTTGTTCAACAACTCGATTTGCGATGGAAATCCTGCTGCCGGCACGCGCACTTATCGAAGACAGAGATCGCTTCACGATGGAGTCCACCTGTCAAATGGCTTTGACGTACGGTTCGCAACCTTTTCATTCACAAGACGGACGAAGTCGTTGTTCAACAGGCGGTTGATCACACGGTGGACCACAAGGCGGACTGCCACTTTCCTTGGTGAGACGATCGCCTCGGAATCCGCTCGCGGTGTTCTGTATCTGCAATGTAGTGTGATAATATCGAAGGTCTCACTTGCGTTGACAACGTGACCGCAACAAATGCAAGGAGAGTTGCGTAGTGTGCTAGTTTCGCCGTATAATACCGGTATCAACAAGTAGTAAATGCTTCTCAACAAGCGCTGACCTTAGCAACTGTAGTACTTCTCCGTTCCACATTTTTACGGAGTAAGAAGCTGCTGACACGAAGGTGTGGTCCACACATCAAAAATTATTGGTTAGAATAGAGCGCTAAGATTTGACATCTAAAACTAAGGCCGTCCAGACTCTAATATCACTCGAGATCACTGACGCAAGTCACTCCCTCAAGCCATGCCACGTACACCCGGATCCAAGAAGTTGACGCCAGAGTAGAAAGTCACCGTGGGTCTCTTCCTGGCGGACCTGGCCGCACGTGGCACACGAGCGGTCGATGCGGTAAAGAAGGCCATGGCAACGGCAGTGAAGCGACCTTTGATCGAATTCCTTCTGCAAGAATTGACAAATGCTTCGTTACGCTTCAAAAAGTGTTGCAAACCATCATTATACACTGAGGTGACAACAACTACAAGCTACCACGGGTTAGCAAAGAGCACATTCGCGGAACGTCGATGCCACGGTCGCTGTTATTTGAAAAAGATGCTGTAGATTACGGCTTTTCGCAGCCTAGTTACTCGTAGCTTAAATCATAGTGTAATCGATACTAAATCTTAGGATTTGTATCAACTCTATCATTATTGGAGGAAAATAGTGCTCTATTTAACCGATTTGTGTGAGGTTTCGACATAACACGAGCAAAACTATCCCACCAAAGCGGGGCGTTTTAGCCTTAAAACCGCCTTCTGTTCCCTCTAAAACCGGGTGTCCCGCATTCCTAAGACAGGGGAAGCGCCAAATACAATTCTGACCTCGTAATATTGAGTGAATTACGGTGCGAAACGTGGCTAGCCTCAGAAATTCGTGTCAGACTCGCCATGCTATCTTCTACCCAGCTTCCGTTACCCACATACAAAAAATATAGGGAGAAGGCCCTAACTGTGTGCTTCATTATGCTACTTAAAGCGCCTAGAACGACGGAGTAGTTTCGACGATGGCCTCATGTTGGTATTTACTCCGTAAAAATGTGGAACGGAGAAGTACGTGTACTAGCGACGATCTGAACTGGCCGTACCCAGTTATATATACTTAAAAGTATTCTGCTGGTCTGCTCCTTGGATCAAGCAGCACTTCACGCGACGATGAGCAAAGCAGGCCACAGGTATCGATGAAAGTTCACTGCAACGGCCATCAAGTCAGAATGAAGCCAGCCAACGACGCCTTAAGACGTACTTGTGCGGCTGCAGACTTCCAGGCAGTTGAAACGAGCGTCGCTCCTTTTCGCGCCGATAGTCAGTGCTTGCGGTTTCGAATTGCGACACGTCTATTGGCCAAAAGCCCGTTTTCATACGAACCTAAGGCGCACTTAGCGTCAGGTGCTTCCAATCAGCCGTCACAATCACGAAGAAGAGGAGAGGGAGAGAGCGCTCCATTAGCATCGATTGACCTGTGACCGGCTGGACGAGAGCTTTCGCTTCTTCGACGCTGGGATCATCACCATCCGTAGCAGCTTCAGCGACTCTACTGTCTCCGCTTGCGTCGTCCTTCTCTGACGCCGCCAGTGTCAAAAGCTCCATGGACGAGGACAAGCGCCACTTCCCGCTTTCGGCGCGTTCCAACGCCTTGTACAACAATTTGAACCTGTCGGCGCGATCTCGACAGGCCATGCAGTCCGGTAGCAATGCTGGCAGCCGCTTCCCGGCCACGGAGCGCTCGAGACAGATGAATCTCAGCCAGGTTTCGACCATCAGCTCCGCCACGGGCTTCGAGGAGATGAGTCGCGTGTCTCGCTATTCGTCGGCATCCTCAGCGTCTTCTGCCTACTCGGCCACGTCGTCGGCTGCATCATCGTACGGAGGGGGCGACCGCTGGGCGCCTCAACACGCTTCCAACTCGTGCAACTTGTGTCACGAGAAGTTCTCGCTGCTGCGACGCTCGCACCGCTGCCGACGGTGCGGCTACCTGTTTTGTGCCAAGTGCTCCAGGTTCAAGGCGGCACTGACGGGACACACACACAAATCCAGACTCTGCGAGACGTGCTTCCCCAAGGTGCTCTCTGGCAGCAAGCCTCCCATGAACGCCTTCGTGCACTCCAAGGCGTGGGTGCCGCGCGGCGTCTTCACGCACATGTTGAGCTATTTGAACCACGTGGACTTGTGTCTGGCCTCCATGACCTGTCGTTTCTGGTACAAGCGAGCGCTGCTGGACATTACATGGCGTCCATTATACATCAAGGAGTTCGGAGACGACGAGAGCAGTCCCCAGCGAGAGTCTCTGGTGGCGTTCCAGCGTGACGTAAACGGAATTGGCTTCGAGAACCTGTCATGGTATAACAAGTTTGCTATCCGCTGGACGGCACGCAAAGCTGCGGAGAAAAAGAAGAGCTTCCTGGTCATGTCCAGTCTACTGGCGTCGCTCAAGCTTAGCAAGTACGCGGCGCTCTTCGAGGCAGAGGAGATCGACATTGAATCGCTGTGTCTGATGAACGCTGGCCACCTACGTGATCTTGGTATCCCGTTCGGCCCTCGCATGAAGCTCCTGAATGCAGCAGCGTGTCTGGCTGACTTTAACGAGGACGATGATGACGAGCGACCGTCGATGGAGTCCAAGCCTATCACACCAGTGGCTCGATTCAAACAGAAACGCGCGGAGATGAAGCATTTCCGTGCTGGACTGGTGCGTCGCGTACAGCAATCGGCCGTTCGCATCGCCATTCTGACGAACGAGGGCGAGCTGTGCAATGTTGGTTCTGGTATTATCATTCACGAGGACGGTCTGATCGCTACTGCGCGGCATTGTCTGCAAGGAGAGCAGTTCGACTGCATCTACAGCGACGAGTATATGATTTTGGTGGCACCCACAGAGTCTACGTCGCTGCCGCCGTTGTGGAAGTATCACGCGCGTGTGATCCCCGAGTGCTGCAATGAGGAGCTGGACTACGCTCTGCTCCGCTTGGATTGCGAGGTGATCTCGGACCCGCCTAGTGGTTTGTACATTGGCGACGTGACGGACCGCATGATCGCACGAAACTGGACAGTGACGAAGCTGCAGGGCACTTCTCGGGAAACGATCGGAAAACTGCCGGCAGTTCGTATCGGCAATTCTAACAACGTGGAGCCTGGCGACGAGATGTGGATGTTTGGTTATCCTAGCAGTGGCCACAACACCATCACAGTGCATCATGCAATATGCTCCGGCACAGACTCGCAAGTGTATGAGGGCGAGGAAGTCGACAAGGCGATGCTCCGCACAGCAGCGCAGCTGGACAACGGCTTCAGCGGCGGCGCTGCTGTGGACAAGAAGGGCCAACTAGTGGGTCTGATCTCCTTCAGTGTGCTGCGCCAAGACCGTGTGCGTGCCATTAACATGGTCAAGGGAGCCATCGAGTACGCCAAGCGCGAGTATAACTTCTCATGAGGTGCGCAACCGTGACACCTTTAGTAAGAAAGAAAAAAACAGTCGAACGCGAAGACTGCCCGTGTAGTTGTCGCAGAGCGTGAATAGTGTCGTAGTATTCAAGGTGGAAGGTGGTTAGTTTTTAATGAAAATTGCAGGCTAGCGCAGCTAGCAAAGGTATCATTCATGCAAGTACATGGCCAGCGCAACTCGTCTTCAACTTGCACACCACTTTGTCAATAAAGTCACTAACACGAGGTAAAATGGTAGTCGGGGGGAGCAGTGGCCAATCCATTTGCCAAAAAGCGTCGTGGTCGACGTCAGGAAGCTCCACGTGCTGCGGACCCAAGGCAGCTACAGTTCAGGTCTCGTATTAAGACACCAAGACTTGTGCAAGATGGAGGAGAAGGGCTCGGACACCGTGGGTGTGACGCTCTACCCGGCGGACTACGAGGCCGTGGAGATGGTGACGGACCAGGGCAAGGAGATTCTCCAACAGTAAGTAACTCTGTCAATTTGTCGCTGAATACTGCCAAAAGGACGTCATTCTGACTGTTACTTGCTGGTTTTTATTGCTGCCAGGGAGTTTACTGAGGCGCAGCTGTTCCTGCACTCAATCCAGGAGCTGGAGCGCGTGCGCACAGAGCGCAAGAAGAAGAAACAAAAGACGGACGACGCTGCCGATGAGCAGGTCAATGAGGTAAAGACAGAGGACACGGACGAGTCTATGGAGACTACTGAAACTGTGGAAAAGCTGGAGGAAACGGTAGAAGATGCAGACGAAGAGGAGGACGTCATCGATCCGAGAATTCATTACCGCCCGATGGTGGCGGAGCTCCAGGCGGCAGTTGCAGAGCTGCACCAACTGATCAATTCAATCGATTTGATCCGTCGTCGTGACTTCCTGGAAGAAATGCGCTGTATTCGGGAAAATACGGCGCCCAAGAGAGAAGAACTGGAACATCTTGTGGAGGCCAAGGGAGCGCAGGTGAAGGAGAGTGGCACGATTTTGCTGGATGGCGTGGAAGCGCTGGCCAAGACGGTGGAGAAGGAGAGTGTGTTTTTCCAGGGTATCACACAGATGCTGCGGAAGTGGAAGATCTGCGCACCTATCCACGGAAACATCCCCAAGCCGTTTCGTGCGGGCGAACCGCTGGCGGTGGATTGCAGCTACGGTAGCGGTGAGTGAGCCAGTGGTTGGATTTGTTTTTTTGCTAGGTGTAACGGGATGTGTCTGATACTTTAACAGCGGGATCCGTTTTCGTGCCACAGACCCGATCCATCGCTGATCTCGCGTATGCTGAGGTATATCAGCAGCAGCGACAAATATTCCTATTCACTACTGAAATATTGTTATGCTATTGCTGCTAGCTGAGCCGCACTGAGAAGGGACTTGTTCGCGTGAAGACACCTGAAGACTTCCTGGCCCGCACGCTTCAGGTAAGAATACTGCTCGCCATTTTGTGTAATACGTCCTGTATCTGTAACTCGATTTTATTGCTGGGCTTAGATCAAACTAGAAGCGAAGGATACTGGAAAGGAGGGGACATTCACATTGCCGTCACCACATCTTATTCATATGTACGATTGTGTTTGCGGTGTTAATGAACGAGGTATGGCCGCAGTATTGACGTGGAGGATTCTGATGTATGGGAAATGCAGGACCAAGGCTGAGATGGATAAACTCGAGGATACGCCTGAAGACCTCAAGACCCTGGAGGAGCGCAACGTGTCAATTCTGAAGGCTGTACAGTTCTCTGTGTTCTGCGAAGAACTCTTTTACACATTGATGAAGGAGGCGCTTCAGAATACGTCTAAATGGACAGACACAGCGTACAATATCAGCAACTATGTGGTGAAGAAGCACGGCAGGGACGACAGCTCAACTGACACACACATTTCCGTTCTGCAAGTGCTGGATGATGAGATTCAGCTCCGCGTGAATGAGCGATACCACTTGACTATCAAGCTTGCAGACGTAAAGAGTTTGTCGAAGAACAAGGATGTGACGACGGAAGAAAAGATGGCGACTGAAGCGGCAGCTAGTGATGAACAAGACGCCGCAGATGTGAAGGAAGAGCCCCAAGTAGATGATGCTCCGTTGCCGACAAGCAGTCCAGGCAAGCCACGACGTGCGGCATCCATTTCATATTCAACCCCCGCCGATAGCGACGAAGCTTTCCTGACACAGACCTGCCGGTATACGCTGTTGCTGCTGCAGCAAGAAATACGAACTCGCCACGGTCGAAAGGATATTTCCCGGGCGTTGTTGTACACAGGCTTGGATATTTCGACAACCGCTGGAGGTGGTGTGAACTCTAGTAACTCGAGTGGAGGTGCTGCAGGTATGGGCCCTGCAAGTGAGGCAGACAAGCACGACAGTGCTCCAGGAACGCTGGCAACAGTCTTGACTGTCCTCGCGCATAACTTGCTGAAAAACGAGGTGGCTCGGTACCTGGATAAAGCCTCTTCGGTGCTTGCCTTCCAGAAGCTACAGGCATCAGCATCAGGTCGCGTCTTGGACGATGGTTTGCTGCAGCCAATTTGCGATTCGGTGCGCGGCGTATACGTGGGACCTCGGTGGAAAACGTGCGCGTTTGACTCGACACTATCAGCCTTTGACTTGAATATCGGCAAGAATTTCTCCACAGAGGTGCTCATTTCTGGAGCTCGAATTCTTCTCCAGACCGGGATAGCGTCCCAACGCGAGGTGTCTGGAGTCGAGGGCCTACGCGAGTTTGTGGAGACGACCGTGTGCTCTCAAGTGGCGCTGGCACTGCACCATGACGCGTTGTCGTTCGGACTGAAGCAGAGCTCGATGAATTTGGACCGCACAAGTGTCCGCCTTGTGGTCACGGGCGAGTGGGATGGCAGTTGCATTGGCGAAGGCCGTGTGTCCGATACACGTGCAGTTGGCTCGATCTTCCTGGAGCCGTACTTGGCAGGTGATGGCAGCTTGGCCATCAACTGTTTACTGCAGGCCGTTGATGCGAGCAAACTAGCCCCCGTACAAGCTACACTATGCCGCTCTGCATCTGGAGAGGTGCACAAGGTGGAGTGGAAGCGGATACCTGGCTCGAGTGACGCGGGCAAGATGCTCTGGCTTATGCAAAAGACCGGCGTGCTATCAGACCCATTCAAGGGGCTTACTAAGTCGAAGACAGCGCTATCTAACGGCAACTAAAGTGCCGTCAGCTGTAGAAATCCGACCTGGGTATCTCTAGATTAGGCACTAACGCAACAGCAGAATTCCTTTTTGACGTTAGAATCCGGTGTATCTGTCTTCAACGAACGAAACAGCAGAGTTCACTGTACAGCAACAGCTTAACTGCGAGCGGGACGCGGGGCCGGATCGGTTCCCGACAGGCGCTTGAAGATGGCGTCGAGCTGGTCGCCCACGAGCTCGTAGCCGCCGTTGCCCTGCAGCGCGCGGTGCACCTGCTCGTTCAGACCGCCAGGCGTGGCAGCCTCGTCGGCCATCTCTCCAAAGCCCTCGTTGGACTCGGCTCCGGCCGTAGCCAGCGCATGGAAGAAAGATGCAATGTAGTCGCGCGAAGCCTGGTCGCCTGTCAACGCAAAGATTCGATTAAACACATTGATTCCCAATGAACAATTAAGAGAGCGACACGTACCGACGCCGTTATTGACACACCACTTCTGCGTTGTGTCGCACGTGGCGTAGAAGAAGGAGATGAGGGCGGTGATGCCCGTGAGCTTGGTGATCTCAGCCTCCTCGGCCACCATGACGGGCGTGCCGATCTGCGCGAACAGGTCACGAGCAAAGGCGTTGTCCGGGTAGGCCAGGATGGGACCCGCGCGCTTGGCGGCAGCGGGGAGCGGCACGGAGCGCACGACGCTCTCAGTGGGCAGCTTGACGAGCTGCAGCAGCTCGTCGTACGGGATGGTGGCCATCATGGACACCACCTTCTTGCCAGCGAACGAGAGCTTAGGCAGCTCCTCGCGCGCTACGTTGGGCAACAGTCCGATGAGGATGACGTCGCTCTTGTCCACGATCTCCTGGTTGGATGCGCCAATGCTCACGCGGCCTGGGAACTTGGCCACCAACGCATCCGCCTTGGCCTTGGTGCGCGCGGAAACGAACGCGTGCTTAGGCTGCCAGCCGTTGTCGCTGCAGAAGCCCGTGAAGACGGCCGAGCCGATCTTGCCCGTGCCCAGAAGGCCTAGCGTCGTGTCAGCGGAGGGAGCCATGGCGGTGGTGATAAGAGGAGGAAAGGATCACTTGGGTCTTCGGTCGAAGATTGGCGAATGACGTACGTTGAGGGCGATAGGGGTTATTTTCAAATAAAGTCCAAGAGTTTCGGTCTCTCTAGCATCGAAAAACCCTGACTTTATTCATTTGCGACATTTCGGCATCCATCAAAGTGGGATTTGAAGTGATGTTGGGTTGAGTGTTGCTTTAGGAGTTTGATGCTTGCTGTATTGTTGGTTGTTCACATTCGTGCCTGCGTGATCGTTCGCATGCCCTGTATTCATTCTAACTACGTCCGGCCCCTCTTCGTACATACAATTGGTTGGCTCTGCGAAGTTACCGCCCATGCGCGTCGCTGGTTCTTCGCTCGAGCTGCCGAGGCAAAGACCCATCGGTGGAGCTGTTCAGGATCTCCAGTACCGTCTCGAAGCTTGGTCGTTGCTCGGGGGAGCTTACCCAACACAGCGTCATAAGCTTCTTGAATAAAGGTGGGCAGTTCTCAGGAACTGTCGGCCGCAGGTTGTTGTTCAGCACGCCGAGTGCCGCTTGGATCTGAGTGAGGCCCTCGTACGGACACTGCCGTGTGACGGTCTCCCAGACAACGACACCGTACGAGAACACATCAGCCTTCTCAGTATACTTCTCGGCTGCCAGCACCTCAGGTGCCATCCACTGCGTGGTGCCGCAGTTACCGGTCATTGTCTGGAAGTGCGCACGAACCCGTGCCAACCCAAAATCAGAGATTTTGAGCGCATATGATGAATCGATCAACAAGTTGGGACTTTTCAAGTCACGATGTAAGATCGGTGGCTGGAAAGAATGCAAGTAGTTCATACCCAGTGCCGTATCACGCGCGAAACTGCATTTTTAGCCACAAGACCAAGTGTTAGCGCCAACATCGCGCTAAAATTCCTACAACCAGCTTTGACAAAACCTTACCTGTACTGCTTGCCCATATCGATGACAACATCTTGACGGAGGACATTCCAGAGCGAGCCGCGTGGTAAATACTCGATCACAAGACAGCGCGTAGGTGGCTCCAAACACGCGCCCATCAGCAGGCAAATGTTAGGGTGCCTAGCGAAATAGCGACATTTACCAAGTTAGTTACCGAGTTCACAGTCGCAGCGAGTTGATAGCCAAGCATGCGACGCAAACAATACCTTAATATGCTCATGATCTGCACTTCGGCCTCGAATTCTTCCAGGATGTCGGCCGTCAGATGCTGGCACACCAGAATCTTGACGGCTACCGCAGTTCCGCGCCATTTAGCGCGATGCACCGTTCCGAACGCTCCCTGGCCGATCATCTCCTCAATTTGCAGCTCCTTGAAGTCCACGTGCAAGCTGTCATTCTTAGCCTTGGACAACTTCGGCCTCCTCCTTCGAGAATAATTTCCAGCCGCAGCGTCACCAGCTCCTGCTCCTCCAGCCCCAGCAGCAGGATCTGCCTGCTCTTCACCATTTCCAGCAGCCTCTACTGCTTGAGTCTCCTCCACTGCAAATTCAGCTGTAAACTCAGCATCTATCTCGTCAATCAAAGGTGTAGCCGATGTCCTGACATACATTGGCGAGTGAAGGAACAACGGGATACGAGCTTTTCGTGCAACCTCAAGCTGCATTTGCGCGGGTGGGGCCACATCGCGCACAAACTGGCGCTCAATATTCGTCTTCAACGTCTTCGCATCGGGAGAAGCCTCTGCCAGATCTGTTGATTCCAGCAAGGCGCCTCCACGATATTGTTCTCCAATACGAAGCGGTTTGCGGCCACGTTCAGGTGTGTCTGCAATATTCAGCAAATGATCTTCGGGAAGACGGTTCTCCAGGTCGTAAAACTCGTCGCTCTCGGCTTCAAAAGACACACTCTCGAGCGAATCATTCGCGGCATCTGCATGTCGAGGTGGCGACAACAATCCCATCTCTTCATCGTAGTCGTCGAACGTGATGCGATGTTGGTTCCGTCCAGAGTCCTGCGGTTGTCTCTGTTGTCTGAACTGGTCGTAATTAGCTCCTTCGTAGATGGTAGTAGGCAATTGGTCCATACTGTGATCTCCTGCGTCTGCAGCTACTGCTCCGCTCTTGATCTTGTTGCTTGGTGAGGCGGTAGACGTTGCTGTAGCACTGTGGGTCCTCCTCCTCATTGGCTGTTTCTTAATAGGTAAATAGGTAGCTCCTGGCGCTGCTGTAGCATCCACACCAGCCGCCACCACAGCTGAGGACGCTGTCTGTCGGCTCTGTTGAAATCCTGCGTACCCGTGATGAGGTTGCGGCTGCTGCTGTCTGGACGTTTGTTGCTGCTGTTTAACCAGTTGTCGCCCCTGTCCTGCTCCTCTCTTCTGCTGCTGAGCCTGTAATCTGCCAGCAGGGGACGCTGGATGCAGGAAGGGCATCGTGTCATCTCCGTCCACGGGGCTACTCTTATGATCTGATATCTCCTCGTCGCTCCACGGCTGTTCGCGGATGAACTTGAGGTACATGGCGATGGCCAGCACCAAAAAGCACAACGACCCAGACAGCACGGGGTCCATGCCGAGCATAAAGGTGAACCTCTTGACGGTACGCGCCGCAGCCAATTGAATACAGATTGGGCTGAAGTTAGGGCCGAATGCGCAGTATCCGGTGCCCCCAGTGCGGCTCCAAGTGCCGCACGCTCTGCTCTCGCGCTACCACCTTGGACGGAAGTTGCTGTCTCGAAGTGACGCTGCTTCACTATGGGTCTAGTCCCCCCTTAGAATGTGGCGTGGCAGACACAAAGTACTACTGATGCCGGTAAAACGGTTTATTAACGGTTAGAAATGGCTACACTTTTTCGTCTACAGGCTGTCGGCCTTGGCGCCTGGCAGCTCGAGTGACAAGATGTGGTGCAGCGCGGCCTCGAACGTAGCGAGATAGTAGCCGGACTCGCTGCGTCGCTTTTCAGGGTCACACAGACGATTCAGCAGTACTTGTGTGAGGATTGGGGCCTCCAGGTCGCTGTGGACGATCACATAAATAAAAATGGGCAGGAAGTCGTCTCCGCTCAGCACGTCGTCCTCTTGGGTCTTGGTGGACGCCTCGCTCTCCCTTGCGTCCTCTTCATCCTTCTGTTCTTGAGCCCCTGCATTGATTTCAGCAGGGGCCTCGGACTCATCCCCGACGGTCAGGCCCCGAGACGATCTGTTGGAGCTGCTGTTCGTCGGCGACAGCGTCCGGTTCATCGACAACGGAGACGTCTGAGGCTGCAAGAACGAACCTGCCATCGGCGTCGAACGCTGTCGGCGGTGGTGCGGTTGTGTTTCCAGGTACATGGAGCGTTCGACCTTGTACAGCGCGTGAATTTGGTGCGCTGTAGCGACCAGCTTCCGCATCTTGTCCAATGGCAAAAAAGCACCGTCAATCTCCTTGATGACGTCCACCACAGACCGCCAACTACTCAGTGAGATCTTGTCCATCGGGATACCGAAGTAGCTTTGCGGCTTGCCTTTCAGCTGGAACACGCGCTGGCGGAATTGTCGCTCTTCGTGCTGCACATGCCGGCGAATATACTGCGTCAAATCCCACATCAACGGCACGCAGATGCGGTCCTCTAGTTCATGTCGAATTGCGTCCGACAGTAGCTGCTGTAGCTTGTCCTGGTTGCTCACAGCATCCGTTGTCATCAGACTCACAAACGAGCTGTGCCTGCCTAATGCCGGATTGCCAGCATTACCAGCAAGAATCTGCTTCATTAACCGTTGAACAATCAGCTCCATCTCCTCAAAGCGGTGTTCCAGCATATACTCCTGCACACCGTCCAAAATTTCGCCAATTTCATCCAGCACATTCTTGCCAGAGTTGAAGCCATTCTGCTTCATCTTCGTGAGAAACTTCTGGCAAGCCTTGCCCTCGGGAGAAGTAAAATCATTCACAGTGTGGTACACGAACACGCGGAGTTCACGCGAGATTGGCTGAGTGCGGTTTCGCTCGAGAATGCCAACGTGCGGTACATCCAAAAACTGTTGAAGTTGCTTGAGAGCGACACCATGTAAAAACGTAAGAGGCGACGGAGCCACAAGTGCCGCGGTAGTACGCAAAAAGTTTTCCAGCACAGGTGCTCGGTCGTAGGCAAGCTGATTTGGCGAGTTTCTGCCGTGGCCACGGCGAGTCGGGAATACACACTCATTTACCTGTCCAGATAAACGGCTCAACTGCAGAAAACAAGAGCGTTAGAAGCATTCTTGGAAAGCAACTCACTGATATAACTCACTTTGCGGTGAAGCTTATAGAGTTCGCGAAATCGCTTCCGCGTAAACCACACGACGCCACTTTCCACATCTACAACGCGCACGATATATTCCTGTAGGAAACAAAATTCGAACAAACATGCGTAAACCAACAAGCAAGATAACCTGAAATGAAGATACGCACCATGTGGCCACTGTTCCGGGCAGGTTTGCTTTCTTCGCGGAAGATTCGGATGCACAGCGCATGGCGAATTCCTGACAACCAGGCAGGTTAGCTCTATAGCACTTTTTATCAGGCAAAAGCAGGCAACGTACCTTTCGCCTTCAAGATGAGCAGATGCCACTCATGATCTGAGATCATGCCGTTCATATTCATCGTCATGTCCATCAACTGGTACACGCGAAAACATCGACGAGTTAGCATGGGATAAGACAGCCTGATTCCACATAACTGGAGGTGAACGTACCATCTTGGTAGGCTGGATCCTGCACAAGATCATAGAGCGCAGATAGTCGAGCTCTTGGCTCGAGATGACACCACTGCGGTAGATCTCGCTAGCTTTCGACAGCAGCTCAAACACCAAATGCGGCTCCCTGTGGCGAATGCGCTTCTCTGCTTCCGATAGATCCAGCTTGCTCTTCTTGATGACATCAATGTGCGCAATGTCAAAAATACTCGAACGCTCATGACGAAGCTCCACCGGGAGGAACTTCTGGTTCATCGAATCGTCGACCATCTTCTGCTTGGCAAGCATAGCTGCATCATCGAGCACAGGGGTAATCACCTCGTCGGTAGACGCAGTGTCGTCGTCAAACTCCTTCCCGTACAGCGTGCCATCATCTTCTGCCAGAGTGCTGTTTGACCTGTCCGAGCGGTTCTCCTCCACAGCGTCTGGTCTTACAACCACTTCAATTTTCTCCTCAAAGCCGCCTTCTTCCTCCTTGTCACTCTCTTCACACTCCTCTTCATCCTCTTCAGCAAGACCTTCCTCCGACGGCGCATACTTCACCTCTTCACTTCCATCATCATCTGGCAACTGCATCAATTGCAACAAGCAGAAATTAACGCCATCAACTCAATAGGATAGCCCACTTCGTCACTGCAACGCACCCTTAGAAAATCATCGGGCAGTGGGTTTTTAACGGGCCAGTTATTGCGGTCAGCAACATCCTCCCCGCCCCCTTTTGAAGTCTCCTCGGCTCGCTCCATGTTCAGCACAGCCGTGATTGTGTCCTCCATAATGAACCCATTGGCTTCCAGCACGACCTGCAGCGTCTCCTCTTCCCACTTGGGAAACATCGACTGCAGAATCTCGACGCCGCGCGCCACCGCCGCTGGATTGGGGGCTGGTGGCCGTCGGTTGGCGTTGGGGGAGCTGGAAGGTGGTCCGCTGCTGCTATTAGGGCTCTTCTTCTTTGAAAAAATGGCTTCCAAAAGGCTCTTCTTGCCATCCTCGCCCTTCTTGAGCTTAATAAGACCGCCGCGATCTCGTCTCCGGCGCGGCGTGCGACTGTCCGTCGAGTCCCCGGTGCGAGGCGCCGAGCCCCGCATGAACGCAGGAGACGGAGGCTGGAATTGAGACATGCCTGGAGCCTTCGCCGAGCCGCAGCTCGCAGCGAGGAACGAGTCGAAGGGTGCCAGCTGAAATGATCGATACGTTCTACAACCGACACTGGCATATAACGCACAGGTACCTCTATATAATCAATCTGCCAATCAGATACATCCAATAATTCGTTATTAGAAGATATACCTTATATAGGTATCTGTTGTATAACAACGTCACATCGCCCCCTCTTTTCCGCACTCACGAAGTCGTCGGACACGAGGGCGGCGCCATGTTCCTGCCGTGGATCTCCAAGTGTGAGCTGGTGCCGGTCTCCGCCGACTCCTACGTGCTCAAGGTAAAGTCTTCTTCTCGTGGTCCTCGAAATCCTACCTTCCTGCTTCTAATCCTATTGTCATATTCGTAGAAATTCTCGGACAAATGTCAGCGCGGAATGTGCTCCATGGTCGTGGGGTACCTCACAGAGGAGAACGTGGACACGCAGACAGTTCTTCCCAGTGGCCACCACATCCGCTGGGCTATGGAGGTGTTGGGCCACTCGTACGCTTTGCCCATGGAGGACTCGGATGTCATTCAAGGCTCACTAGGCATCTACCAGCGCTGGCTCGGGGTGGACGACGAGTCTCTCGCTGCTAAGGGCAGTAAAGGAAAGGACCAGAGACCGCCTTGTATGCAAAAGGTGGAGCAGACCTTCATTCAGGATATGCTGGGCCAGATGACGCTGCTCTTCGAAGAACGCTCCAACAATGGCGTCCCCAGTGGGAGTCTTGAGAACAACATGGCTACACACGTCGCACTCTGCACCAAGTAGGCGTTATGCTTTATTTATTTTTACTTGTTCTGGCGCCTGGTATTAAATGTTTTGTAATTTTGTTATTGTTGACAGAGTTTTGGAGACTTTTGATGCTCTGGTGAAGCATCGTGGAGTTCAGCTTTCCAACTCGACGTGGGATCGGTTGATCCGCCTGATTCTCGGTGCGGCGGATGGATTGCTGCATAATCTACGCAACCAACTGGGCAACCAATTGTGCGGACAGCTCGTGAGGATCCTGTTTGAAGTGTATCTGCAATCACTGCCACAGTGCGGACCAAGAGGAGAGTTGTGGAGTCTGTTGCAGAAGTTTTGCCGGCGGTGGATTCACCGCGCTTTGGTTATCGAGCAGTGGAACGCTGCTACCCTGGGACTTACGCGTAGTCTGATGAAGCAGATCCACGATCGGAACGCGTCTAAAGAGATCGAGATTATTTGGGCGGACAACCGGCAGCCGTCCAAGTTTGAGTTGGAGAGTCCCATGCTCGCCTACGCTTGGTACCGCCTGCTCCGCGTGATCGGCCATCCTTCTGCGATTTTTGACCCAGACGTGTACCTCGCTGCTGTAAAAGGAGTGAGTCGACTTGCTGACGAGCTTGCGCGCATTGAAAAAGTGCCGCGCGTGCAGTGGGAACACGTGTTGGGTGCTCTCAACCAAACGCCGAACCGCGACAGCCCAGTGTTCCAAGGAGTACAGAATGGTGATGCCGATGGGTCTGAAGACATGTCCACAGCAACCTCGTCGACTATAACGGAACAACCACGAGCTCCGCCTGATGTCAACACAATTTTGCGGCTGCTTGGACCCTGGCTGTTCGACGCCTGTTTGACTCGCAAACCGCGCTTTGCTGCAGGTCGTAGCGAGGCTCTGCGGTGCCTCGGAAAACTTCTGTGTCATTACTCCAATGGCCGCTCCAAACGTGTTAACTGGGCCTACAGCGTTCGCAGTTTGATGGCTCTACAGAACGCGCTGCTCGACGATGACGAACGGATCGCTGCGTCTGCAGTGTACAATTGGTCGAATGTTTTCAGTTTGTACGGAAACCACACACTTCGTGGCGCTGGCGTTGTTGCGGGACCATTCCACAAGGCCATCGAGCGGGTATTCCGTGCTGCAGAGCGTAAAGATTCTTCGTCGTCTTCAAGTACGAAGGCCGATGGACGACGTGGAGGGGATTCCTTCTTTGTTCAGGATGATCAACATATTGGTGGAATCCCGATTGTACTGCTCCGACGTGCTAGTATCGAGGCCTGCAGCTCGCTTCTTACTATCCATTCCCACGTTCCGCGTAATCTGATCAAGGAGGCCGAGAAGGAGATTGTGGCCTCTTCGATGGCTGACATTCCAGGACTGTATTCAACCTTACCGAAGTACACGAGCTCGAACGTTGTTGCCCTCCTGATGACAGCGATTAAGACGGAGACAGACCCCACAAACCAGCAGATGATGATGTGGATCATGACAGTGGCCATCCAGCAGGAGGCGGCTTTCTGGACGAACGGCTTGGCTTCGAGTCGAAATTCGCAGGTACCTTTCACGATCCTGCTGATTTGCTCTATCATCAGCAAGTCACAGAAGTACAAGCCGCCGGTGCTGTTCACTGCATTCGAATGCCTGCGGCATTTGTCACTGGTTTGCGAGGAAGTCTTCTTTCACCACGCCAACTCCGTTGTCCACTTGGTGAACGCATGCTGCGATTTCATCAGCAACAGCGCGCCGATTCTGCGCTCAAGAACAGCACCATTTTATCTGGATAGCCTCATGGCGGCAGCGTATCACTGCATCATCGAGTGGATCGTAGCCGCGCCTCTTTTGCTGAACAAACAACAAGTCATTGCCAAGATCATCACAACCATTGTGGACGGCAACGAGCGGTTCCAGTCTTTGTCTCCCAATATCACGAACATGGCTGTGCGCGAGGCTGCGCAGAAGTTAGTGAACATGCTGATGAAGCATCATGTTTCGCACACCAGCAATGCTGGCTCGATCGGCACGCACTCGTCCGGACTAACCGAAAAGGTGAGTACGACTAACAGCGCATGGGACGGTTTTGTAGCTTGGGATGAAGTCTGATCTGTTATTTTATTGCTTTGTTGCAGTCCGTGCTTACACAATTCTGCGAGCTTAACGACTCGACCGACATCTATCGCCATTGCCGGTTCTTCTCCGTGAACAAGAACTCCATTCTGACAGTCATCGAAAAACCAGCGAATGCTGCACAATCGGGTGAAGCGATCTTGATTATGCGAGACTCGACAGGCCGCTATGTCTGGCGCTCTAAACCTCGCCACCGTGACGGACCCCGCCCCAAGAGCATTGCTGAGTTCGAAAACTTCTCTGAAGATCCTAATGCGCTTCGACGGGATAGTGACTTTGATTCCGATGCTAACACTCATGACGACAGCGATGATGACGTAGATTATGAAAGTGATGAGGAATCAAGTGTGGAAGATCCGTTGCTGACGGCGATCCGTGGCACTCACGCAAAGAATCCAATGACAAGCTGGCGTTCGTCACCTTCTGGTGGAGTTGAAACGGACTCGGACCCCACGAAGGTGTTGTCTGGCGAAGGTAACTCCGGAATGACCACGATCGAGCGTAAAGCACAGGCCGGCCGCGACGATGCTCGTGGCACCCAGGACGCCGTATTCATGAGTTTGCTTGTGTCACAAAGCCAGGAGGATAAGCTTGCTTCCCAACCGAAGGGATCGGCACGTGGTGTGAAGTGCTGCAAACCGACGCCACCGGAGAAGGACCCTGCACTCCAGACGTGGGAAGTTTCTCGGAGAATGATGAGTGAACTGGGTTTCCTATCGGTGCGTAACTGGGGTTCTGTCTTTGCGATGGATGCAACTGTGACTACCGATTTCCTCCGTGATCTGGAGACGCTGGACAAACTGCCGGAGCGGGAGACTTTTGATTTTTCTGTTGCGTATGCATTCACTGGCACTTCCCGAGGCGGCTACGACCAGATTCACTTGGCTACTTCGACGGATGTGCGCGCTGGCTACGTAGAGCTTTCAAAGGACTACCGACTCTTCCTCTCGTCCATCGGTGAACAAGTTGGTGATCACGATCATACTGGATACTCAGGCTTTGATGCTGAGCTCGTGAAGGGCCGGATGCTTTACTATTCGCACTACAGCCACGAGGCTTGTATCTACGTGCCTACGCTACTGGTGGACGGAGAGGAGGACAGCGACAGTGACAGTGACAGTGATGCTGAAGACACGGAAGGCGCGAATGCTAGGACGCTATTCCAACACGCCAATGTACTCATCGTTTGGAACGAGTGCCAGCAGACGTACCGCCCGGGCAGCGTATTATGGGATGCTGTATTCAAGTTGCCAATGCCGACTTCTGGTGTGGTGCTGATCATCGACCCCCTGGGCAACGACCTCTACTGTGTACACGTGAGCCACGAATCGTCACCGCTATTCAACCAACGCGACGTTATTGCGAACCAAGAGGACTATGTGGACGAGGCCGACGTGTACACTAGCCGTGTGCTGGGTCCGTTGCTAGATGGCATGGTAGTCAACGGTGCTTGGCTCGCTCCATTGGTGCGCCAAACAGCCATCAACGCCGCCATCCTTTCACGGTCCTTCCATCGTTACCAACACGACATCGGTGCAGTTTCGTCTTCACCTGTGGGTGCAGAGGCCAACCGCAGCAAGGTGATTTCATCGTTCGTTGAGAAGCACATGCGTCCGAAGCTTCCTGGCGAATTCTATGGTGACTTGTTTGCAGATCTTACCAGCGAGAGCTAAAAGCAAGCACCCGTAAGAGAAGGTGATGTCAATGTGTCAGCAGTCCTGTTTTACTCGTTTAGTTTTGTATTGCTTTTCAGCTTTCCTGTTTTAGAATTTGTTTGATGGAACCACGACTGATCTCACTCCAGTTCTCGTCCTGTGGCTCGAGTGCTATGTTTAGGCAAAACCACCGGTCCATGCAAATTGAAGGCACAATTTCCGATCACTAACTCATTTCTGCTTGACAGCAGGGAGCGTTCTTAAGTTTAAGTGTATCGGCCGAGTGATCGACCCATGAAGGCAGTCACGAGGAGCTCGTTTCTGTTTTCAAGATCTTCTTCTAAGAAGTTGGAAACAGATGAGGACGAACGCCTTCATGTACAAACCGACACTGGGGAGACTGCTGGACAAGACGACACAAAAAAAGAGTTGAGCACTCGCGGCACCGAATTGAGCGACGCTGCAGCAGTTAACTCTGAAGAGCCGAACGAACGCAAGATTGAGGGGTTTCTTGTGTTTCGTAAACGCGCGCGTCGACGGCGCTACTGTATTTTGCTAGGCGAAACGATGCTTGTGTTCAAGACCAAGCCAAGCGACTCAGCATCACCCGGTGTCCCGAAAAAGCAGATCAGTGTGGTTGGTGTCAAGGATGCAACGGAGCTTGAAGCGAGCGTGCGAGTAGCGCTGTTCGGGGGAAACGGTGCATCCGGCAGCTACGACAACACGCTTGTAATCAGCTCGCACAAGTCGAAGCTTGTTGTGGTTGAAGCCGATACCCTCACTGAAAAGGAGCGCTGGCTGCACGCGCTGTCCACAATCCACACAAGCTCTGGCGACAGCGAGAAGACTTTTTTCCTGTCTATTCTTTCGGCCGATACTTTCGACGCCCACATGGCTGTAACATTGTTGCACAAGTACCGCTCCAACACTGTGGCAACCGAACTGGTACTGGATCGCCTGGCCACCTACGCGGAGGAGAATGTTGACGATGTGGAGTTCTACATCCAACAGATCGTGCATTTGACCGTCAATACTGAACTGGTAGCAACGGAGAAGCTGGTGAACCTGCTGCTCTCGATATGCCGGGCCAAAGGGTACGTCGAACACCTCGGCAACTGCATTCACTTGGCGTTGCAGCTCTTCTGGCTTCTGGAAGCCAAAATCGCCGACAACGATCCGAAGACGTACAACTTGTGTGCCAAACTCCTCATGTCCATCGAGGCTAAAGTTGTTAACCAGCAGTTTGAAGTGCCTAGCACGCAGACGGCAGAAGATGTTACACGTCGGCTCATGGATATTCCTCAGATGATGGAGAAGTTGGAGCAAGTGTCTGTCGAAGAGCAAGGGGGGGCCCACGGCGAGGAAGGGAAGTCGGGACCTGCTGAAAGCCTGCCACCAGCACAACTCGAGATGGGTAGCGTAGCATCTCCCATGACGCCCAGCAAGACGGGAAGTCAGCATGCATTGCTGTTGCAGTGGATGGAGAAGGAGCGTAAGAAGCGCTACAAGTATTTCCACGAGCAGCGAGGCTTCGTGAAGGCACTCACAGATATCTCGGAACGAATGCGTGCTGTAGACCCGCCTCAAAACCGCAAAAAGCTTCTTCCTGGAGAACTGAAGGCGTTGGTGATCCCGGACATGGCGTACGTGCCTCTCGGTCGCGTGTCAGATTCGTTTTGTCGCATCACTCGTGTACTCACAGATGAAGGAACAGTATTCTCTACCCACAGTCGAGCACCGTGCTTGCTCTGCTTCGAGGTCATCGAAGACCAAGTCAACTCTGCTGGTCAACGCAGGCTCTCAACAGAACAAAAGAACCCTTACGGACTGCTTCGTGGATCCACGTCTGACCTAGCTCTGGTAAACCTGGAAGCTGAAGTTGCCAGTCTTGTCAAAAAGTTTGCCATAAATGGGCAACTTATTTGTGTTGAGAACCCGTCCGGTCCCGATGAAAACGAAGACGATGGCGCTGATGCTGAAGGTGGTCAAGACGAAAATGAAGCGGCTGACAGCGTTGAGGCAGCCGTTTCCCCTCTGCAAGACATGCAGAATGCCTTGAGCTCTCCAACGTCAACGGTGGTGTCCGATGATTCAACTGACTCGACATCTGAGCTGAGCAGGGAAGGCTCGCAGCAACTGAATCTCATTCGTGGATACTCCAAGACAGCTTACGAAATGGGTCTTTCCAAGCTGCTTAGCGCAAGTGAGGTCTTTGGGGAGGGCTGGGAAGCGAAGAAGGAGCGTATTCGTGCTTCTTCGCCTCATGGACATTTACCGGGGTGGAACGTCATCTCACTGGTACGTACACTGTACATGTAGGTGCAGTTTTCAATATTTTTGGGTCGTGTACGAATGACTTCTTTCCCGTTCATGCGTAGATCTCCAAGAGTAACGATGATATTCGACAGGAGGTCTTTGCGATGCAGCTAATCACCACGTTCCAGAACATATTTCGCGAGAACGGCCTGCCGTTGTGGCTACGACCGTATCGGATTGTATCCACGGGTCGTACCAGCGGCTTGCTCGAGACGATCACAGACGCGCAGTCGTTAGATGGTCTCAAGAAGAGAAGCGACTATGCAGGCTTGCGAGCTCACTTCGAGAGAACCTACGGTGTTGGTGATGCTTTCAAGAAGGCTCAGCGCAATTTCTTGCACAGTCTCGCAGCCTACTCCGTGGTTTGCTACTTGCTTCAGATCAAAGACCGCCACAACGGAAACATCATGCTCGATACGGAAGGCCACCTCGTTCACATCGACTTCGGCTTTATGCTCGGCATTGCACCCGGTGGCAATTGGAGCTTCGAGACGGCACCTTTCAAGCTGACGAAAGAGATGGTCGCAGTGCTAGGCGGGGTGTCGTCCCCACTCTTCGGCGAGTTTGTGCAGCTCGTGGCGCTAGGTTTGCTAGCAGCTCAACGTCAATCTGAACGGGTCATAGCGCTTGTCGAGATTATGATGCGTAACTCAACGTTCCCGTGCTTTCAGGGACGTGACGTGTCTCGCGACCTGCAGAAGCTTCGCAGACGCTTCCTGCTTCAAAATTCCACTGAGAAAACAGTCAAAGCGGTTGTCAAGATGATTCGCGTGAGCTACAAGAACAAGTGGACGAAGCGCTACGACCAGTTCCAGAAGATCACGAACGGTATCATTCCGTAGGATTCATGTGCATCTGCTTCGCCAAATTAGTTCATTCATATCCGAGTCTGCGAGCCCTTTTCATTCCGTCGTTAGATTCGTGTTACGACCGCATTTTCTTGGCAGGATTGCTGTTTGCCACGTTAGGATCGTAATCGAATTGAGAGAGGCTGAGGTCTTCCATGTTGTATTGTGCGTTCGACTGAGCTGTGGGATGCTCTGTCTTGACGATTGTTGGCGGGTAGTTGGATGCCATCATGCGCGGCGGGGGTGGCGCATTTGAAGACACCAAACGCTGCGGCTGCGGACGGAATGGACTTGAAGAAGAACTTGCCGTCGCTGTCGAAGTAGAGGCTCCATGCCCAGAATTCATACTACCACTAGCAGCCGTTTGCATCTGCGAAGCCCTTGAATTGGCCGCAGAAACCCCCTGCGTTTGTTGCTGTTGCACGGATGAATTGTTATTCGTTGGATGCGGATTACGCACGACTTGGGGCGGCTTCCATTGCTGTGGTTGCTGTGGTTGACGTTGTTGGGGTTGGCACTGTTGCTGCTGCTGCTGGATCGATTGCTGGGGCGTCTGTGCTCGTTGCTGTTGAATCGGCTGGCGCTGTTGCTGCTGAGGTTGCTGCTGCATAGGCTGCTGAACTGGTGGCTGTTGTTGAATAGTCTGCGGAGGTCGTTGTTGCTGCGCTAATTGCTGAGCCTGGGGTTGGTGGTTCTGTGGAAGTGGCATAAGTCCATTCTGCACTCCAGGTTGCCTATTGACCACAACAGGTTGTGCAGCTACTGCTCCCTGAGCGTGCTGTTGCTGCTGCCCTGGCAGAATCACGTTCGGCGCGGCCGCCAGCGGAGCCATGGGTCTGTTCGAGTTCACATCCTTGATGTGGTCTTTGTCATAGCATGAGTTGCCCAGGTACTCTCCAAACAGCCTCAGAGCTCTTTTCCTCGCATCCGAAATACTCGCTTTCTTGGCCTGCTCCAGCGCCGCCCCCAGGTCTCTCTGTCCGTCCGACGTGCCAAAACCCACGTCCTCGTGACTCGTGCCGTCCTTCAGCTCAATACGCACCAAAGAGCTGTAGCCGATGCTCCATCGATCGCCCTTCTTCTCCTTCTGCACATAATACCCAATACTCAGCACTTCACGGCCTCATACCCACCTTCACATTCACGTACATATTCCTCTTTGCACTCGACGATATGGCATGACCACCCATTAAACCCGAACGCACGATTGGCCAATTCGATGGCCTTGCAACTTTCGATGTACGTCAGCTTGCGACCTCCAGGTCCAGGCCTGCGGGCCAGACTGTCCTTGCCCAGTTTCTGGTGGAGGAAAGCATCGACACCCTGTTGCTCCTGCTCCCCGAAGGCCACGCGCCCAAACCGCACCGCGCTGCCGCCTGTAAGTGGGGCCAGCAGTGCCGTGGCTACTTGCTGCGCCACGAGCGTCGCCACCGTCTGCTGCAGGTCGTCAGGCTCGAGTTTGACGTCCTTGACGTCTGACGTCTCGCTCAACCTTCGCTTCATCTTTTCAAAAAGTGACTTGACTCCAAAAGGCGCCACCTGCAACTTTTTGAATCGGTGTACCAGATTGCATGGTACAGTATGTATACCACACCAAATCAATCGGTGCATAAACTAGCCTTTCGACACACGTGGCATTAGCTTCGCTTTTTAGCCAATACCGCGTCGTCAAAACCTCTGATTGGATAAAAAGACGTCACTTGCGATCCGGCGAACGCCGCGTGGCCCGCACCTTGTCATTCCCCCGTTTTCCCTCTAGCGCAAGGACATACACTCTCGCACCTTTTGCAGCAATGTCGGACGTCAACGCGCTCGTGTTCCAGCCCCTGAACCAGTTCTTCAAGAACTCGCTGCACCTGATCAAGAAGTGCAACAAGCCCGACCGGAAAGGTGCGTCCTCGTAGCTTCTGTCCCGCTTGGATTGCCCCCAATCGATAGCTCACTGTATTCCTTTGCCTCTATAGAATTCGCCCGTATCGCCGGCGCCACGTCCGTGGGTTTCCTCATGATGGGCTTCATCGGATTCTTCGTCAAGCTCGTGCACATCCCTATCAACAACATTCTCGTGGGCGGCAGCGCTTAGTCCCGCGGTCTACTGCTCCCTCCTTTGGAGTTTAATATGTCGCCCAGCTTCTGAGCCCGCGTCGATAACTCAATAGACAGTAGCTTTATGTACACAACTGCCTAACTGTTAATTCAATTAATGATAGAGTACATAGTTTCTATTGCTACAGGCGTCAAGTGAAGCGTCGCGATGGAGCTACTGGACGAGACGACGCCGGAGCAGGAGGCGAGGGCCGCGAGGCTCGAGAGCACGCGACTGCGCCATGTGAACGGCAACCCGCTGACTCCCAGAGCCTTCGCAGCCGACCTGAAGATGCGACGAGCTGCACCTCGAGGGGTTGACGTACGTGACTCTCAGAATTGGAGTTTTTAACCTAATTATTTAAATCCTTCTGCTTGTAGAGCTTCCTGGGAGCTGGAGATCTCGCGTTCCTGAGTCGGAGCTCTATAGATGGCTGTTTACCAGCGGCTCAGACCAGTGGAGGGTTGCTGCCACTTCAACGTGCCATCGAGTTGGGGGATGTCGACTCACTGGATCAAGCATTGAAGACGGGGGATGGCAACTCACTCACCAGAGCGTGCAATGCATCGGGAGAGACGCTACTGCATACTGCAGTACTCCATCAGCAGCTTGGAGCTGTGCAATTGCTGCTACGTCATGGCGCTTCTCCGCTCACGAAGCTTCCGGACAACCCGAACCGGCCACCAGTCGAGTCGATGCTGGAGAGCTCAGCGCCACGCACCTCCAACTTCCGCTACAGTCGCATGCTGGATGCTGCAGAGGCCACTGCGCTGCATTACGCCTGTGCTTCAGGCCACGTTGACATCCTCAAGCTGCTGCTGTCAGCCGCTTCGCCTTTGAATGACGTTCCGAAGCGTTGGCGACCTGGCAGTTTATTGCTGTGGGCTATCACGAGTGCCCAGCCAGAGGTGGTGGAGTTTCTGGTGCTTCAAAGTCGTCTAGAAGCTGATTGCTTCGATGAAGACGGGAACAACTCGGTGGCGATCGCGGCGCTGGTGCTGGCTACTCCAGAGACTCCGGAGCGACTCGCAACACTAAAGACAATTCTTAAGTTGCTGCTACGACGCGAACCTGAAGACGGAGGTGCCGATGTGAACCACAAGAACATGTATGGCCTCACATCGGTCGATGTGGCTGAGACTCCAGCTTCCAAGCAGATTCTCGCTCAACTCGGCGCAACAACCGCTCGCGTCGTGCCTGTGGAACGAGTTCTGCGTTGGGATCGTGATCGATTCCGAGACGAGATCGAGTACTTGCCACCTCCTGGACGTCGTCGCGTTATACTTCGAGAGCAAGCAGACAAGCAAGACAAGTAGCAAGGCTCAGTTCTTTGCCGATAGGTACAATCGTTTGGGAGAGGATAGTCTCCGCTTCTTCTTCTTCTTCTTGGGCTTGTCAGCTGCAAGTTTTCGCAGTCTATTGGCCTCTTGTTGCGCTACAAAGTCGTCCAAGCTCTTGACGACGTCCATGTTTTCAGCGAAACGAGCAAACGTCATTGGTGTGAACCCGTAGCAGTCTTCCACATCAAAGCGAGCATGACGGACCAGCAGATACTCCACAAGGTCCGGGAATCCCTTGAAGCACGCGATGTGGAGTGGAGTCCAGCCCATTGCGTCTTGGCGATTCACATCAGCACGAGAGACTTCGACGAGCTGTGCGACGATCTCGAGATACCCACGTACGGATGCCCAATGCAGAGGCGTAAACCCTTCACGGTCTGCGAGCTCGATATCGGCCCCAGCTTTGAGAAGACGTCGGAACAGAGCTTTGTTGCCCATGATGATGGAGTTGTGGATCGGTGCTAGCAGAGAGAAATCGTCTTGCTGGTTCACATCCGCCCCACGGTCGATCAAGAGTCGAGCGATGGGTTCATGTTGCTGTTGGATGGCAATATTGAGCGCCAATTGGCCTGTCACGACGTCACGCATATCGACATCAGCTCGTTGTAGTAAGTGCGTATGGACCTGGAGGATATCGCCATCCCATACAGCTTCAGGTAGGGAACTGACTACACAGGGAAGCCACAAGAAATGGCGACGCAGAATCAGTCGAGACAGCGACTGACAATTCCATCGCATGCGAACGCGGAGCTGGTAACCAGGTCGCGACTTCAACGTCATTCGTTCTCGGATATTATCGACAGCCTCTTGTCGGCGCTCGAAGTCGTCCCGAACATAATCTAAATGGACGAGATCGATACGAGGGCCCTCTGCCCAAGCGCGACCAATCTGCTTCTGCTGCGTGATCCTTAAGCCATTATCGCTATCTGCTGGTCGTTGGGGTTTTGGACGGACTGGAGGGATGACGTACGATGCTGCCCCACCAGCCAACACTTTGACCGAACTACTTGGAGGTTTTGACATTTTCTTCTTGGAACCTGCTTGGTTTGGTTCATTATCATCACTTTCAGTACCATCGTCTTCGGTATTATCTTCTCCTTCCTCTTCACCGTCCTGATTATCGTCTTCAACATCTTCTAGAGATTCTTCTTCATCACTTGGTTCATCAGGACTCTCTGGCTGACCCGAAGGCATTGAGACCTCACTCCACCAGCGTATTGTGATCAAGAAAAGAATAGGTCAGTGGTGCGTTTCAAGCTGAAAAAAAGTTTGAAAACGTGTTTGGTCCTTAAAAAAAAGACCATGCAGTTCCGAGTGAGAGCGCACGAAGAAATCCCTGCGAAGAACTTTGGGCTGCACCGAGGTGAACCATTCCAAAGCGAGGATAGCATAGATCATTGCACCGATAATAATGACACGGAGCGACCAATTGGAACGGAGATCGAGTGGCATATTCGGCCAGGGGAACTGCAATCGATCCGTCAATTACAACAGCTCAAGATTCATAAGCAGGTGGAATTACAGCATACAGTAAACCAAGGGCAGGTCAAGTCGCTAAGCCCAACGAAGAAAGCGGTGACCGATACTGGATCAAAAAAGGTGAAGACAACGCTCGACTTGGCACCGGAGCCCATCAACTACATCAAATTGCGTCGTACCGAGCAGAGTAAGCGCGCTTCAATTCGTAATCGAGGTGCAATTGCCAGTGTGATCGCTCAAGAGATTATTACACCAGTTTCACCCCAACCTCCTCGAGTTGCTGCTACGTCTTCGACCATCCCACGTCAAGAATTTCGGATGCCATGTCCCAGTCCACCAACACTCCCTGTTCCACATGTACCGGTACTTCTGCTCAAGCTAGAGGATCAACCAAAAGGACGAATTGATACCAAACCACTCGAAGCAACTATTCAATCTCTCGCTCGAGAGCAACATCGAGTGCGTCTTGAAGCATACCAGGAAGATACGAAAGTCCATGCGCTTCTAGCGGACATTCGGGCCTCCAGTCTATCCAGTGTGTACAAATTCATGCCACTATTCAAGCTCGATGCTCGACGTCGACTGCGCTCGCGATGGCGCGTTTGGCGCGAGTACGTGGCTTGGTATGTTGAAGAACAACAGCGTCTTGAAACACTTGCTCCATTCGCAATTCACATCCAGCGCGTCTTCCGCTTGCGCAGTCAACGCTGGGCTCGACGTCGTCAAAACTTGGAAGCCTTATTTGCTCAATGGGAAGCAGTTCGTACCGTTCAAAGCTGTGTGCGTAAGTGGTTAAGACGTCGAGAACACTTGCTTAACCTCACAGTCTTGCACGCAGCACGACTGCAGGCAGCGTGGCGAGGTCGAGCGACGCGTAAACAGGTAAAGCGTGACCTCCAGGCTCAATTGAGACTGCTACTCGCCTCGATTTCTCCAACTGGGAACCTCCATCGCCTACACGAAATAGCTCGTGGAAATCGTAAATTAGCCGCTAAATTGAACGCTATGCTGGCTCTTGTCACGGAGACGCACGTTGCTGTAGAAGTATCTCGAGGTCAGCAGCGTGTTGCGAAGAACGCAGCGATTGCAGCTCGAAATGCTGCTCGTCCCGTCGAAGCCACACGTCGACAGCTTTTCCATGCTGTGCATGAACTGCGTCAACTTGTTGCTAAACGTGAACGAGAGCTACAAGCAGCGAAAGAGAGATTCTTGGAAGCAAAACGTGCTCGTCGTGAGCAAAAGCGTGAGGCTCATGACGAGATTTTGAAGAAGGAGCTTGCACAAACTACGGATCGACTAGCCCAAGCTCGTGAACGTGAACTGATGCATCGTGCAGAACTGGAAATGCGCGAGTTCATTCGAGCACTGCGTACAATTGAGGAGGATATGAGAATTCGTCAAAAGCTAAAGCGTCGACGTCGAGAGCAGGAAGAGAACGCTCTCATGTTGATCGAAGAGTATCAAACGCGGTACGTAGTGGCTGAAACACAACGTCGCGAGTTTGAAGCTCGTGATCGGCTCATGGAAGTGTCCAAGCGGGAAAAATTCTTCCAAGAACGAGCACAACAAACACTACGAGAAATGGAAGAGATCATGCGTGTAGACGCAGAGAAGAAGAATGAGCAAGAGCGTCAACGATTGATAGCACGTGAAGAAGAGAAAGCGCACTGGGCTACTTTGTCAAAGGCAGCGAAGATCGAAGCACAAGAACGTTTACGACGACGAGAGAGGAAAGAAGAGGAGATACGATGGCGTTTAGAAGCTGAACAAGATGGCGAGCGAGCGAAATTCAGAGAGTTGGAACGCCAGAAGGAAGCACTACGTCGACCAAAATATGAGGAGATGAATCGAGAACAGAAAGAACGAGAACTGATGGACGAAGCTGATAAGAGCAGTCGTCGATGGCATTTTTCTTTGAAAAGGAACGCCGCAGCAGAACAATGGGAAACGAAACGTGAGAAAGAGAGGATCAAGTATTCTCTTGACCCGCTACAATTCGCCAAAATGGAGGCACAGAAGGCGCTGGAAGAGCGTCAACGTCGTGAAAATACTTTAATGCGTGATGAAGATTTACTAAGCCGAGCTGTCGAAGAAAAAGAGCGCAAGGAACAGTATTTCAAGCTTTGTCGAGAGAGAAAACGTCTTCGAGATACCGAGCGTCGACATGAGGCCAATGATACTTGCTTGATGCAAATTGAAGACGAACGTGACGAGAAGATCAGGAGGACACTGCAAAAAGCTGAGGAGTACAAGAAAACGCTAGAGCAGATGCAGAAATTGGCTGACCGAGTGGCGAACAAGCAGAAAGACCGACTACAGGAAGCGAGAAATCGCAAACTAATGTACGACGAAGAGACTCGACAGCGACGAGTTCAGCAAGCCCAACTCCAGCTCGATCGTATTCTTGAGAAACACGAGCGAGAAGCCATGGAAGACGAAGATCGGAGAGCTCAAAACCTCGATGTGATCGAAGCTCGCTTGCAGGATAAACGTGCTAGAGAGAAACGCAACTTGAGTATGATGCGAGAAGATGTAGTGACGATGGAGCGCCAGGCCTGGGAAGACGAAGGCACACACCTTGAGAGATTATTGTGGTCTCCTCAAGAGGCAGAAGCGCTGCGTCACATGGTGATGGACTATCCTCAATTCTTGAGATTGAACGTCGAAGTGTTGATGGAGTTTGTTGAAAATCTGAAGAATCCACCTCTGGATCTGGACTATGAAGCTGTTGAAGCTCATTTGGCAACCGAACATACCCTCACCGAGGATAAAATTCCTCCAAAAAAGAGGAAAACACGTCGATTTTTCTACCACGAGTTTTTCGAGGAGGATCCCATCATGGAACAGATTCATCGTCGAAGGTTCCCAGAGCCTAAGCCACCGACAACCGGTCCTGGAAGTACGAATCAACTGACTCGTGATCGCTGGAAGCGAGTGGCTGCTCATTTCTTGGGTCGGTCGTGGGGATCAGAGGCATCTCGAAAAGGATTTCTGCTCATGCAAAATAAAGACTACGAAGCTGCTTGTAAATGTCTTCTGGAGGCTGTTCACAGCATGCAGTACACTCGATTCGAGGATCCTTCAGCAACTTGTACGTATCAGGATGTCCCTCCTGCTTTACTTCGACAACTCGGACGATGTCTTCTCAAACAGTATCAAACCTGTTTCCAGTGGGATTTCCTGAACAAGTCCTTGTTCTTCTTCCAGAAGGCAAGCACACACCTGATGTTCTTGAGTAATCCGTCTTTCTTGCAAGAAATCGCCTTCGCTCTTGAACTGAACGGAGACTACCGACATGCAGCTGAAATTCTTGGCGGGGTCATCATGTGCTTTCCTCGATATGCTCGGCTGATGGAGGTTATCTTCCGTGCTGGCATTGTTATGTTTTCCCTCAAGATGTTCCGACAAAGTCGCGAATATATTCTCCATACGATGGATGCTGCACCTTTCGGCTGGGAACCTATTGATACCGTGCTTCTTGCGGCTCGCATCATGGAACTTGAGGGCAAATCCAGTCGAGGATTGTGTACTGTAGCGTACGAGGATGCGTACCGTAAGTTTTTGAGGGGGTCTCAGCACCACGTGTACTCCACTTGGCAGGACTGGATCAAAGCTCCCGAGACCTGGCGAGAACTTGGGGACCGATACTTTAACCGCCAGGAATTCGTGCTGGCAAAAGATGCCTACCTGGTGATGAGGAAGCGGCAAACGCACAAATCTTCCGAGTTGACCACTAAACGCAAAGCTGTAATGGCTGCGCTGCGACGACAGCAAACCCAGACTGAGGTTCCTGTGTCGATGTTTGACGACTCGGACTGGATGCGTCTGAGCTGCACTTTCGCGATGTTGAATGACCGACCGACAGCAGTCACTGCTATGACGAATTGGCTTAGGGTAGGCGGCGGATACCGGGCCAGAGTAACGGAGCGCTTCTATCGCTGGCCGCTTGTGAGATGGAAACTCTTGACCGGAATGACTGTACCTGCGAAAGTAACTCGATGGCTGGAAGATCAGCGAAAAATAAAGACCGAAACTGAAGCTCAGCTTCGATTAGAGCGGGCAGCTAAGCGTCAAGAAGTCCTTCAACAACGCAAAGAGCGCTCTTATCTCAACATGCAGGCCTGGGGGCAGCAAGAAGAGAATACACAACACTCGGACGAGCAAACCCAACAAAAAAGTACCTCCATTGCTACCGAAGAAACCGCAATCGGGGATAATCTGGTCGAAGAAGACGACGCAATTGTCGTAACGGGGGTCGCAAAAACTGATACTTCAGACACCGGCCGAAATTACTTGAACACTTCCGTGCTCTTGCCGATCACCGAGTGACGAACCGCAGTTGTGATTTGGTCCAAGACCGGATTCGGCAGGAAGCTTCGCGTCATGGATTCTTTAGTCTCAGGGTGTTCATACTCGAGTGATTTCGCTCCCAGCACCAACCTGGACGTACTCGATATAAAACATCCCTGCCACTTGTCCACGTCATCCAGCGTCGGAGGCGAGAGCTTCACGGGAATCCCATTTTCCGCGCAGACCTCGAGTACTAGGGACCTCACCGTCCCCTTGAGAATCCCCTCCTCCGCCGTATACACCGCTCCGTCCTGGATCGTATAGAAGTTCGTTTGCGAGCCTTCCAGCAGGTGTCGAGTTGCTGGGTCCATGAGGATCACCTCCTCCATATCTGGAGCCATCCTGTCATAAATTGCCCTCCGCTCTCTCACCCAAGCCGAGTCTTTTGCTGCAGCATTATGACGCGGCAGACCTGCCACCTCCAGCTTCACCATCTCGGAGCGTAGTGGAGGGAGGAAACCCACATGACAAAACACGTCCGTGTCTGCCAGTACCTCCCCCTCCACTTTTTCACCTTCCGTAGGACATACCAGTACATTGATCTTGTACTCTTGGCCCTTCTGCACCTCGTACAGCCCCTTAAATGTCGTCATCGCGGCGATTATCGTGGCCTCGGTCCTTGGTCTCAGTTCCTTCTCCACGGCACTGGGAGTCAACGGCTTTTCACTCTGCATGGCGATCGTTGAGTCCACTGCAGCAAGTATATTAGCCATCGATATAAAATATAATTGGTATACTATTGTTTAAGAAACTACGGACCGAGACGACGGATATGTGCCTCATAGTCGAAGATCTTGGTCTGTAGCACGGTGCGGGCGGCGGTGTAAGCTCCGCGAGGGTGAGCCAGTAGGAACGCAGTGGCGTCCAAGTCACATGGGATGACCAGTCCGTTCTTGGCTGCGGCCACCAGCAACTTCTTCTCCGCTTGACGCGCTGCCATTACCCTTGAAGTTTTCCCTTGGAAAATGAGGTTAACAAAAGCCTGTGATCACTGATCACTGATCAGGGATTGATAGTAGATTGAGAAATAGTACTATTTCGTTATTTATATATATATTACTATTACATAATACAATATCCAAGGAAAAGTGATAGTAATATCATTCAGATACCGTAACTCACAAAATAACGGATAATGCCGATTAGTGTACGGTAAATTATTCCTGTACTATACCGTTTAGCTGCAAAAGGTACTCAATTGGAACGGTTCACTATTTTTAGTGCTAGACTGACTCGCTTTCCCAAATTGAAAATTCATCCAAGCAGTCGTCGCTAAAGGCATCACCATCGTCACTCACGTCTTCCGCAGCCTCGATAACACGATCCCTCCATTTCGTGCAAAAGATCTCGCCGTAGACGTCGTGTCTCGCCACATGCCAGTCCACATGCCAGTCACCAAACCTCGGAGAAAACCCAGCTGCTGCTACCGAGCGCTCGACAACTTCATCTGACTTGGGCATACGGGACGAGGGCATCTTGGTAGGTGATGGATTGGTGCAAGTCTGTAGTAGAACCTTGAAAAATTGAGAATGGCGTTAATCAAACGAAAAAAAAAACGTGAAAATTGATCGGCTCTGGATGGAGCGGTATAGTAATCGGTACGGTATACTAAATTAGAGTACCAGCCACAGGGTACACAATTAGGGCTAGGTACATTTTGGAAAGGTATTCTAATCGGTATTATCCGTTGAATACTTAACAGGAAAAAAAAGCAGTTCAGTGGTTTTCGCGTGTATTTTTTCTGTTTGAAAGGTTATTCTTAGCACAAAAAGTAGCAGATTTTGCTTCTTCGGAACAAAACTAAATTTAGCTTCAGGATAGAGAGAGACGCCTCCTAAGCATTTGCTAAGCAACTTTCTCGTCATCACGAAGAAGTTTTTGCTTCAGAACAAGTCGAACGAGCCATAGCTGAGAGCTCAAACGACTTGGCCTAGACCCGCGTACTACAGATACAGAACTCTTCCAAGAGCACATCGCCTGACTAAAGGAGAACGACCTGTACAGTACGCTGCTCCAGAACCAAAACGCTGAAGATCTAAACTGATTGAAAGCTTTCATTAATACATGCCTACACTTTATCAGTTCCTTTGCTGCTACAGCTAACATTCAGACAGTCTACATCTCCCGTGATGGTATTTGACCAATTATGACCAATTATTGACCAATGAGAATTTTGTTCTTTCGCTACCAAATCTTAACACGAAAGAGCAGTTCAGTGTGAAATGGAAGATATTTTAACGTTAAGATGACTGCAATCGAGCATTGAGCCAAAGCATTTATTTTGTGAGGTACGGTGTAACGGGGTTACACACAAGTGGCTACACATAGCCACTTGGTTACATGGAGGGTTCTCGAACGTTGGTGTAAGACACACCAATGATTACACTTTGCAGACCGCTGGTCTGTATGCATTTAGGCTTCCTATTGGTAGATAAGCATTTCTTTCTACCAATTAGATTAGCAGGGTTCTGACAGCCATCGGATGACAGAATACCTTTCATATAGGATATCAGTTTTAGGAGGAAAACCAGTCCAGACATAAATCATAAATAACAGTTCTCATTTTAACCCAAAACGGCTTTTAGCTTTTCTTATTTTAGTAAATCTATACTTTCGTCCGGTTAACTATACTTTCGTCCAAAAGTATAGTTAACCTAAGTCTAAGCAAACTACGCTTCCTCGTACACGTGCGCTAACGTGTAAGCCGAAGTAGTGGGCACAGAGTTGGCCCACTACATACGGTAATACATTTATTTCCGTTCAATATTAATAAAAAACTGATATTTTGGATCTGACCATACTTAGAGAGAAGATGGGCGCTTTCAACGGGTGGCTCTCCTCCTTCGATCAATTTCAGGTGGTTTCGCCACCCACTTCATCACTTGGCGTTTGGAAAGGTGGAGGGTCACCTTCCTAAATCGTGCATTCAGATGGGAATAGCTTTACTCCTCGATCCTAGGATAAAGCGATCAGCAAAAAATTACCTCAGAATACCCGACACACCGAAAGCACACACAGACAAAATCATGATGGATACGAAGGAGTTGCTATATATAGAACATCATGTAGCGTACAGGCTCAAGCATTCAAATTCAAGCCGTCTCGAAAGCTCTGCAGCGTTCCCCACTATGACTCCCCCGCGATACGAAGTACCCGACGCTTCTGAAGCCGAAATGAGTATGCTGTGTGGAGAAGAAGTCAGAACAGAGCTTGGCCTATTCTACACTTGCGAAAGAAGCCGACGCCGTAATGGACAAGTGGCTGCATCTTCGGATAGGGTGGGGTGAAGCTACAAAGAGGCAGTGTCCCGACGCTGACGAACAAACCATGGTGCTGGGCAAGCTAGCGATGCCAGAACCTGACGGCAAATGCGTTTGGAATGTGAAACGTCTGTGTCAGTATATAGAAGTTCGCCGTTGGTTCGTTGAGACCGGTGAACGGACGTTTCTGACGATCTCAATGCTCGCGCGGATTTTGGCTTGACCGGAGCTCCTCGACTGCGTATCAAGAAAGAGTCTTTTCAACAGGGTCGTTTGTGACGACGCCGCTACGCAGTCGAAGTGGAAATGAAAGAGCCCGAATACAACTCATTCTGCACCACAATCGACAGGAGATAGAGAAAATGGCGGCGAACAAGCGAAACCTGTGGTAGGTAATATGACCTATCGTATGTCATTTTTATTTTAATATTAGTTTTATTTAGTAATATGACTTTTTGTCCTCTTGTTAGTAATATCAATACATTTATTAAGATTGAAGAGTCACTCCATTTAGTAATATGAATAACGAGCCACAAATTTATTCTACTATCAATCCCTGTCTGTGATATTGGATAGTTATTTTACTTACCGTTGTGCTGTTTAATACTACGTAGTACTTTTGTCTTACCGTTGACGACTATTACTTCAAGAAGTATTAATAATACGGTAGTAGTACTACGCAGTACAACTTGTACCTGCACGTTGCCGGCGGCGATGACGTTTAACTTTGTCTGAAGATCACTCACTACCAATTCACACTGTCAGATTATTGAAAGTGCTCATTAAGGTAAAGTAAAGATATCACTTCTTCAAAGCTAAGCTTACTACACCAGAACAAGTTCGTTTAACATCTTCGAATTGCACAAGCCAGACCAGGTAGATGGCATCGCTACTTTTTCTTTACTACTGTAGTATGGTTCACCTGGCTGAATTTAGGCAGACAAAGTCATGCATATGGTTAGTTAGTCGGTCTTTTCGGTCTTGGAAGCCTTCTTCGAGCGCAGCATGAACGGAAGCATCAGCAGCGCAGCCACCGCGACCATCGTCACGGAGCTGTATCGCTGCATTATGGACATAGCAGCCACCCACACTCCATTTGAAGCGGCGTCAAGGAAGAAGCGATCCGTGTCTTTATGCCCGAAAACGCTCGAGACGTAAGCCAGAATTTCCTCCTCATGTAACCTTGCGGGGTTCAGGTTCAGCGGCTCACCATCGTTCACATAGCACTTGGGACAGTTTTCCAGAGTCGGCCACTGGATGTACTTCAATGCCTTGTTAACCTTGTTGTGCATCTTCCAAATCCAAATTGCGACTGCACGAGGACCCTCCGCGTCGCTCTCTGCTAGCTTCTCAAGTAAGCTCTCTGGATTGGCCATCATAAAGTGTCGCTGGCATTCTTCGCAGCTAAAGAAGTACTTGACAAACAGTCGAATCGCAGCCATGACCTCGCTAGGCTTCAACGCGGTTTCCGACTTGACCTCGCTCACACTAAGTGTGTGGAACAGCGTCCACACACCGCAAGTGTACGTCGTGCAGTACGCCCAGTTCTTCTTTTCGCTCGATTCAAACAAATTCACGGGGAAGCTTGTTATCGTCGTGTTCCTCTTCCACTCGGTCAGAAGCTTGTTCCAATCGGCCTGTCCCCATTTGTTCTGTTTCTTTATCATATCTACCAGCGACGATAACGCCGCACGGTTTCCTGCCATCGGGAAGGACGTGGCCAGCGCCTCGACCCACGTCACAGCAGCGTCATATCTCTCTCCTTCCAACACCGTCGTACCAACATAGAATCCGTTCTCAAAAGTGGATACCGCTGCGATTCCTGCATCGTGCAGCCTCTTGTACTTCATCTCCATGCTCTGGTCGTTGAACGCATGCTCGGCGGTCTTCGAGACCTTCGCCGTGTTAGTGACAGTGCCCATCTCACAGCCATTGTTGATCTTTTCGATGTGCACGTCGATGTCCCCCGTGTCGGCGCTGGTCTTCATACCGTGTTCTTTCATCTGCTCTTCCACCCAGGCGATGACCGTGTTGGTATTTTTGCGGTTCTTAGGGGGCATTTTGACGGGTTCCGTGCTCTCCGGAGGCACGTGGTACAACTTGATGGTTGGATATCCCATTATGCCTTCTTTGTTGCACACCTCGCTGTTCTGCGTGCAGTCTACGGCTGCGATGTTGATATCGGCGTTGTCGGCGTAAAAAGCTGCGGCCTTCTCCCACGCCGGAGCAAACTGGCGGCAGTGCGGGCACCAGGGAGCATAGTAATCCACGAGCCACACGGTGCTCGGGTCTGCGAGCATGGTGGCGTGACCCTCGCTATTGAGTGTGCGAACTTGGCATTGCTCTGTGGTGAACAGCGGGCTGTTGTCGCGTGGCTGGCGCGCTGATGCCACGGCAGTCATCGTCGCTGCCAGCAGCAGCGTTTTTACGGCCATTACGGAGGTTGGTGCAGGTTACTGTCGACCTTTACTGGTGTCTGACGCGTGGTGCTTCCGACCTTTTTGATACTGTCAAAAGGCAGACATGTTGTGGCGATGGCGAACGTCTAGCGTACAGATACGCATCATCTCGGCTTCAAGGACACGTGCTTTCAATTTTGCATCGTTTTGAGCAGGTTTACGTACCTAACACGCGTAAATTACGAATTTATAAAACGTGACGTAATTTGTTTTCATCGAAGGAGCACTCCATAATCACGCCCTTGTCTCCATCAACCATACGCAATCTCAACAAGCTTTTGGGCACGAGTCACAAGAATGTTTGTATGTATCTACCATGCATCTACGCAATATGATCTCGCATCATCAGCACCTTTCGGTCAAAACCTCGGTGCCTTCTCGTTTTATAAGCTACTCCGAGCAAAGCGAAGAATCCCAGGATCATCACCATTGCGCTGAAGCCTTGCGTGGACGACCACAGTGCAACGAGTTTGCCGTTGTGTGCGGCATCCATGTCATAGATTTCCTCGTCATCGTGTCCGTAAGCGCTTGTAACATACGCTACGATCTCGTCCTCATGAAGCCGCACTGGATCAAGCGATATGGGCTCGCCATTTTCTACGTAGCAGATTGGGCACGCCGTCTTTGACGGCCATTGCTGCTTCTTGAGGGATTTATTCACCGTGTTGTGCATCTTCCAGATCCACATAGCAACGGCATGGGGTCCCTCTTTGTCACTTGCAGCAAGTTCAGCGATGACGCTCTCCGGGTTGGACAACATGAAATGCTCCCGGCATTCCTCACATCCGAAGAAGTTCTTGACATAAAGCCTGATAGCTGCCATGATCCTGCTTGGCTTCCACGGTTGTGTCACACCTTTCTTGCTGGCTTTGACGTCACTCACTGTAATACTGTGAAACAGCGTCCACAGCCCGCATGTATACGTCTTGCAAAAAGCCCAGTTCGTATCTTCGCTCGACGTGAACAAATTCACGGGGAAGGTCTTGCCAATCGCCACCTCCTTCCACTTTCTCAGCAACACTTTCCAATCCGCATGGTTCCAATGATTACTTGTCTTCATCGACTCCACCAGCATAGCCAGCACCTGTCGATTTTTTTTCATTGGGAAGGATGCCGCAAGAGCTTCCACCCACATCAGGGCTACTTCGTACCTCTCTCCTTCCAGCACATTTTCCCCCATAAAGAACCCATTTTGAAAAGTCGATACCACTGCGATTCCCGCATCATGCAGTCGTTTGTACTTCATCTCGAGCGACTGATCATTGTACATCATCTCCCCGTCGTCGCCTTCCGCAACGCCAGCATTTCTAAAATTCTTCAACTGCGCTGTCAGATCCTCTATATTCACGCCAGACTTGATGCCGTGCTCCTCCATTAGCCTCTCAGCCCAGTCGATTACGGACTTGCTGCCCCTGGCACCTCGTGGCATCATCACTGCCTTCTCGGCGTCTGCCGGTACGTGGTGGATCTTCACACCTGGATAGCCGTGGATGTTTTCATTATTGCAGATCTCGCTGTTCTTGGTGCAGTCCACAGCTCCTACTTGCACTTTGTCGGTCTTGGCGTAGAAATTGGCGACTCGCTCCCACTCGGGGGCGAAGTGGCGACAGTGTGGACACCATGGGGCGTAATAATCCACTAACCACACCGTGTCGGATTCCTTCAGCATTGTGTCGTAATTCTGCGAGGAGAGCGAGTGCACCTGGAACGACTTGGTGAACAAAGGGCTGGTGTCGTGCTTCATGAGGGAGAACGCGGACGTCGTGGACAGCAGCAGGAGGAACGCAACCGTCCAAGGCACGAGCACCACCTCCCGCTTCGACGTCATCTCTTACTCGTCAAAACACTCGCAAACTGAAAAATCACGATAGATGGAAAGCGATATTTTATGTTTCATCACTTTTATGTTTTTTTTTAATTCCGTTAGGGTCATTAAAAAATACTTTGAAGTAGGTTTGGGTTATTTTGTTATTTGGTGGCAATGACTCGATCCCTTTCGTGCAAATGCTGTACATCTATTGATAAGCCTGTAGTTCTATGCAATGTGATCGCGTGTTTTCAATGCTTTCACTCCAATCAAGCGGTGTTTGTGCTGCTGGAATGTCGTGGCGAAGATCGCGATTAGCAGAGCGACTGCGGCCATCGAAGTGAAACCACCCAATGTTAGCCATGTCGTAGTGGTAGTGGCATGCTGTCCAAGTTTCAAGGTGCCTTCAATCTTATAGACACCTCTAATGTATGCAACAATGTCTTCTTCGCTCAGCTGCGCCGGGTCCAAAGACTGAGGCTGATCATTGGCAAAGTAGCAGTTGGGGCAAGACAAGTTCGTTGGCCACCTGGCTTTGCCGAGAACCTTATTGACAGTGTTGTGCATGGTCCAGATCCAAAATGTCACGGCGTGAGGACCATCTTCGTCCCTAAGCGCCAGTTTCTTAATCACACTCTCCGGGTTTGCCTTCAGGAAATGATGCTTGCACTCTTCGCAACCGAAAAAATGCTTGACGACGAGACGGATAGCTATCATGATCTCACTCGGCATCAACTGACCGACACCATTTACCGTTAAACTGTGAAACAGTGTCCAGAGACCGCATGTGAATGTCGTGCACAAAATTAAATCGTCCTTGCTCGCAAACAAATTCGTAGGATAACTCATCGCATTGGCCGTAACTTTCCACTTGTCCAGCATAGTGTTCCAGTCTGCCTGCTTCCACCTGTTCTGCTGCCTTATCATACCCACAAGCAGCGCAAACGCAGCGCGGTTCTCCTTCATCGGAAAAGCACCCGCCAGTGTCTGCACCCACGTGACCGCAGCATCGTATCTCTCCCCAGCTAACACCGTTGTGCCCATAAAGAATCCATCATCAAGCGTAAACAACGCTGTGGTTCCTGCATCCCTCAACCTCTTCAGCTGAATCTCCGCAGACCGATCGTCGTGCAATGGCTCCACCGGGTCTCCGAACTTGAATTCCTTCTTCTTGAGGTCGTTACGCAGGGTGTTCTTCGGGTATACCTTGTCAACATCAATTAATGGCCCCATACCATTTTCCTTGAGTGTCTCCTCGATCCACTTGGCCACGTGTCGGGCGTATACGTTACCGGCATGTGGCATCTCGATGGCTTCATTGATTTCGGGCGGCACGTGGTACATCTTGACGGCGGGGTACGAGTGGACATCCTCGCGGTCGCAGATCTCGTTTTGTCTCGTGCAGTCCACAGCACCGAATTGAATTGAGTCGACGTCGGCATAGACGTTTGCCACCTCCTCCCATTGAGGGCCAAACTGGCGGCAGTGAGGACACCACGGGGAGTAAAAATCCACGAGCCAAACGGTCTGTGTGTCGTTCAGCATGGCGTCAAAGCTGCCAATGTCCAGAGTGCGCACAGCCTTCGAGGTGGTGAAGAGCGGGCCGCGATCGCGTCGCACAGGACCGATTGCTGAGATGGGGGGAAGCCATCCCGAGACGACCAACGCCGCCATCCCGAAAAGCCTCAGAGCTGGCGGCATTTTCGATTGACTGCGTTGCACGCGTGTTACCCATTCCATACCGGTATATCCATTCCGTACCGGTACCATACCGATTTCAAAACTATGTTTTGGCACACGACTTTCCGAGCACTTTGAGTTGATTTCACTATGCTGAGGAAAACGAAAAAGTGCAAGCTTCAAACAAGCGTTGCGAAAAAAGCGCACACTATTTCCGTCCACCATAGTGAAACAGAATCAAAAGTGAACGGAAAGTGTGCACTTTTTTTTTCCTGGAAAAGTACTTTGTTTTAGCAAACAAAGCGCTTTGTTGTAGTTAATGTGCGCCACACTACCTTGCGTACACAATGTGTAAAATGCATTTTGACTGAAACAATGTGGATAATTGGCTAGAGATGCTGACGGCAAGCAGCAAAACGCTAACGTTTATTTTAGCGACAGCAGAGTTGTGAAGCCTGGGAGCGTTTGCAATCAGATCTTGCGTCGAGGTCAGGTTTCCTTCAACCACTCAACAACAAGCTGCACTGTTGCGAGTATGGCCGGTGGGAGCTCTGGTGATTATCTGAGGCTTTCGTAAGCAGCTTTCGTTGACCGAGGATCTGCTACGTGCAACCACACCTAGCACGCCTCGTGCCCGGCACCGGTGCCACGACTACATCGTTCAAGTCCGAGCTCTAGGTACGCACCAGGCAACCAGCGCCGGTGATATTAGCGTAAACCCTCTGTGCTTGGTGATGACCAGTACCCAGTACACGCGATAGATTCTACCGAATGGGGGGATTGGGATGGAACTCGAGCTAAAGAGATCATTTCTTCAAATTCCTCCAACCACCCACTCCCGGCCCAAGACTTTGCTTCTAGCGGCTCATCGGACACATCAGAGATGGTTCACTTCGGGCTTCGTACCATCGGATCAGTTCTGTACTGGTGTGCTGCTCTCTGCGCTGCCACCACTGGCTCCTCGTGCCCTTCCTCCAGCAGCATCGCAACCCAGGCGCCGGGTTCTTCCAGTGCTAACTCCACGACGAAGTGCTTCCCCTCCAATTTCCTCTTCGGGTCGGCCACAGCATCTTACCAAGTTGAAGGGGCCGTGAACGAAACGGGCCGCACGCCCAGCGTCTGGGATGCAATCTGCGGTGGCGACGCGCTCCCCAACTGTGCCAACGTCGCTGACGACTTCTTCCATCGCTACCGAGATGATGTTAACACGATGAAGAGCGACGGGTACGGCTCGATGCGATTCTCAATCTCGTGGTCGCGTGCCATGAACTGGAATAGTTACGCTTCAGCGTATGCAGCCAAACCCCGAAGGTCTGGCATTTTATCACTCCCTGGTGGACAACCTCGTTGCAAGCGGGATCGAGCCCGTGTTAACGCTATTCCACTGGGATATGCCCATCGAGCTTTACTCCGCTGGGGACTTCCTAAACTCGACAATCATCGATCACTTCAAGGACTTCGCGGAACTCGTTTTTACCGAGTTTGGTCACAAAGTCAAGTACTGGTCAACGATCAACGAGCCGCTTTCGTACATGCATATCTTCTACATTTCCGCCGGAACAGACAGTGACGAGTACGAGGCTGCGCACAATTTACTGTTGGCTCACGCTGAAATGGTTGCGCTTTTCCGAAGTCTCCAAAATCAAGGAATCGTCCAGAGCAGCGCACGCATTGGGCTCGTTCTTTCAGGATTTGGTATCCCGTATGATGACACTGAGGCCTCAGACGTGGAAGCAGCTGAACGTTTCAACCAGTTTAACTCGGGCTGGCTCCTCGCCCCACTCGCCACCGGTGACTATCCGCCAATGATGCGTGAGCGTGTTGGAAGCCGTCTGCCAAATTTCACGGGCGAGGAAGCTGCACTCGTCAAGGGATCGTACGACCTCATCATGATCAACCATTATTTCTCCAACCTGATTACCTACTGCGATTCGGATCACTCAGAAACGAACTGCTCTAGTCTCATGGACGGATACTTTGCCGACATGGGAGTTGATAACACGCAAGTGCACAATGACTCTGTTATCGGATCCGGTAGCATCGCTAACCCCACCAGTTGCACCGACCACTCCGGTTTCCCACCTAGCTACATTGAATACATCCGTTGGGCACACGCATACGATACGAGCACGGATATGCTGCTGACGGAGAACGGATGGTGCGGGAATGAGACCATTGACAATCAAGACCAATTGTGGTATTACCGCACTCACCTTGAGATGGTGCACCATGCCATCTACCAGGAAAATATCCCTATCATCGGCTACACGTCGTGGAGCTTCGTGGACAACTACGAGTGGGGCTCGTACGCACCTCGTTATGGTCTGTACTACGTGGACTTCCCGGACAATATTGGCGATAAAGACGTGTACTCGGTCCCATCGACATATTTGAACCGAACTGCTCGTACAGCCGCGAAATGGTACGCGAATTTAGCAACGGCAGGGTGCTTTGAGACGGAACCGGAGGACGAGAAATGGCTGAAGTACTTGTAGACGGTTGTCTCTTCAACGATCACAATTGGCAGGGTGGCAAAGTTGGTTATCGTGAAATGTTTCTGTTCTTCTCAAAACAACGTGTAAGTGTTGACAATTTGAACCGGGCTAGGAGAATTGTGTAGGGAATCTTCGACAAAAAAACTAGAAACTGTCGAGATTTCAAAGAAACGAAAATAAAAAAAGTAAAGTTTTTTACTCAAGTATTATCGGTACGTTAGGAAAGTACCGTGACGTGCTCTCAAGAGAGAGAATAAGTTCTGCCAAGATCGCGCCGTACTTTTAGAAAACGGTTCTAGAACTCTGGAGCACCAGCGCTAGTAAGATCGTTTCCACTGACGAAATACTGCTGGGTTGCGCTCGCTTTATCGACCAGTACCACATCGCCAACACGAAGAGAGCTGAGTGGAGGCTCTGGTGCATTTGCCGTGATACAATCTCGCAGATGCATGTGCAGCATGAACGGAGGAAACTTGCCGTGGTCAGTGATTGCTTCGACGACAGTACTCGCTGAGCTGTACTTGAGCAAGAATTCATCTTCACGTTTCGCCAGAACTGCGACGGCAACACCCACTACCACAACAGCTATGCAGTCGATTACCGTGAGCAGCAAATTTGTCCATGGGATTGAAGCTCGGACATACATATCCTGAGAATTTCCCGAAAACGCCAGAGATGTTTTGCCGTTGTGGACGCTAGCGTTAGAAGGAAGCTGAGTGAGCACCATGGCGTTCTGGAAAGTGAAGTACAGTCCTGCCGTGTACGCTGGTTGAAGGGTATGCTCAATATACAGGATTCTTCTCGACTTGGTGGATATGTCTGTCGATGAACATCTCGCAGCTGCTCCATCCAGATTCGTTCATATATTCCGTGAGTGTCGTATTAGCAGTCTCGAAATTCCGCGGCAAAACCATGAGTGCTGGTCTGGTCTCTGTCGGTAGCGCTGCTCCACGTGTCTCCTCCATTGTTGATGCTAATATCGTCCATTGCGTTGTGCCCACAGAGAACCAGTTAATATTCATGTTGATGGGGCTAAGCAAACTTGTCGGAATACCAGTGTCACTAACCAGTAACATGTCGCCGGTTGACGCGTTATCGGACTTTTCCAAAGGGAATCGGATGCCGTCACAACCATCAGCACTAGCGCAATTTGCACCATACACTGAAGCCAGATCCTCCACTGTCCACGATAGACGGCCCACAGTAAGCGAGTACACCATGCGAGCGTTGACAAGTCGACCAGCTCCCTAGACGCCAGTTGAATCTGCTTCAAGTGCATCACCTTCAATGCGTTTTCCAATACTCACAACGACCATGGATGTAGTCGAGCGCTGTTTGCAGGACTGCATGACTTCGTCCGCCCGATAATAAGTGAAATCCACAGTCAGGTCCTCGTTTCCGGCGTCGTTCAGGCAAATGGCAAGAGCTTGAACGCGTGGGTAAATCGTTGTCGTAGCTCCACTTCCTGTGTATTCTTGCAGATTGGGCATCAGGCAAACCTCACGATTGCACAGGAAGCCATACATCGTCTGGTAAAATGGGTTTGAGCTGGACGAATTGTCATCCTGAAAGCCAATCTTTTGCAGTGGGATCTCAATCGTAAGAGCATCAAACACCATTGTCTCGGACACATCAACACGCGAAAACTCCAACTTCGCCAAGTCGTCTGTGGTGCTTGCATTCTCAGCCTTGTTGTAGTAGTTCACAATAACTTCGTGGGCATTGCTCAGGAATGTAGAGTCACCGGACGAATTCGTGGTCAGGTTCAAGTAGTCTGCCATTACAAGGGGATCTAATTCAGAGGATACGTTTACAGAGCTCCAACTCCATACTTCGTCGGCACTTTTCCACCACCCAAGAAAGGTATTGCTCACTACCAAAGCATACACCGCCAGGTTGGTCGCGATAGACATGGTCATCGGAAGTTCTTCATCGGATGGGATCTCGGACGACTCAGTATTCAAAGGAACCGACAGTGTAACTGTGGGTTATAACGCGCTAGAGAGTGCACGTTGTTGCCAGGCTCGAGAAGGAAACCCGTAGCTGGCATGGACATTCTTGAATGGATACTGGTAGTCGTCAGTTCGATTGCACCACGTCGGGACTTCCTCCGTCGGTATCAGCAGTGTGCGCATAATGGTGTTAAGAACACTGATTCCAGGTGTACTCTCTCGATACTTCGCGTTGAACGTCGTCGTAAACAAATTATCCCCATCCAGCGGTTGAGAAACTTCGTGATCGTTTTCTACGATGAGATCGGACGCAAGAATCGTCGGGTGAATTTGTCCCGGGTCACTTGCATGTTGAGCGCACTCAGTCCAGTATTCAGTAGATAGCCCACGACGGCAATTGCTGCTAGAACGATATACTTGCTCCAGTTTCTGTGATGAACACTGGATTCCGTTGCGAAACACAGGACTGCGACAGCGACCAACATACTCAGCAGTACATCCACAGGTTTCATGAGTAGTACGGTCAAACTGCCAGAGATCGAGTTGTACCTGTCCAGAAGGCGTTTTTGTCCCTCCTCATCCAGTTCAGTCGATAGGAAGGAGCCCACTCGAGCACCATTGTGTGCAAATGGCAGTATCGCACCAAGAAGCACACAAGCCATCACCAAGGATCCAGCGACCACACGAAGTCGTTGCACTCTAACGTGAAGCGAGTAAGTGGAGTGGGAAACTTCATCCGTTAGCGCAGTTGTCAGGTCTGACTCGTTCTTCAATTCCTTCGCGTTCGACATTGCTCTGTGTTCAACTCCGCAAAACGAACAATGACGGCAGTATTGCGCTTCTCATTCTTCTAATTGCTACATAAGTAGTTGAAAGAGCCATGGACCATTTACCCATGGCCCATGGGTAAATTTCAAAACTCAGTTTAGCCTTAGCTCTCACCAGTAGGACGAATTGGGAGTTGCTGGGCTGATGCGTCAGCTGTACCCAAAGTTCAGCTCCACTCTACCGCCCCCATCATGAGTATGAAACTCAAAAGGTATGACTCGTAGTGTACGAGTTGTAACCTACCGATCATAGCTGATGTCAGGCTATCACTGAGGTTGCTGATTCATGCTGACTCATAGTTCATGTTTGGCTACCTTGTAGCCAACTTGCCAGGGATGGAAGCGATATAGCAACTACTCAGTGTTGTGAACGATCGTTGGTGCTAGCAGAACACATTTAATTGAATAGCTTTGCAGGAATCCCAGTTAATCAAGAACAGTAAACTTCTTGAACTTTTATCCCAGTTTTGACAACAAGAGAATGCTAATTATCCGCCGACTACGAAATGCTCGTTGTCATCTGTCGCCTTTACAAGGACCACATGCTTGACGTGGAGCGAATCCAATGATGTTTCTGCCATGTCGCCGGCGATTCGATCTCTCAACTGCAAGCGTAGCATGAATGGAGGAAATTTGTCCGGGTTTGAGATCACCTCTGCTGCCGTTCTTGCTGTCCCATGTTCAAGTAGCTCTCCTTCCCCACGTTTTCCCAATACAGCGATGATAATACCAGCGAGCACTACAAAAATGCAGCCAGCAATTGCAAGCAACATATTTGTTGTTGGAATTGACGCTTGGACGTTCATCTCTTGGATATTCCCCAGAAAATCTAGTGATGTTTTAGTTGAGTCCACACTAGCGTTAGAGGGGAGTTGTTTGAGCACCACAGCGTTCTGGAAAATGAAGTACAGTCCTGCCGTGTATGCTGGTTGAAGGGTGTGCTCAATGTACAGGTGGTTCTTCTCAACGTGATTTATATGCTTGTCGATAAAGATCTCGCAATCCCCCCATCCATACTCTTTCATGAAATTTGTGAATGAAGTGTCAGCACGCTTGAAATTTCGAGGTAGAACCACGAGAGCTGGCCTGGTTTCTGTTGGCAATGCTGCCCCACGTGTCTCCTCCATTGTTGAGGCCAATATTGTCCATTGTGAAGTACCCACAGAGAACCAGTACCTGTTCAAATTAATCGGACTTAGAGACCTTGTGGGGATACTGTGTTGGCTGACGAGCAAGTGATCGTTGAAAGATGAATTATGGGTACTTTCCAGAGGGAAACGAATTCCGAGACAGCCATTTTCACTTGCACACTCGGCACCGTAAGTATCTCCCAGGTTCTCCAACGTCCACGATAAACGACCCACAGTGAGTGAATAAACCATACGAGCATTCACGACTTGAGCAGCATCTTCTACTGCAGCACCAGCACCAGGAGGTTCCAATGAATCGCCTTCAATACGTTTCCCCACGCTGACAATGATCATCGACGTATTCGAACGCTGTTTACATGACTGTAAAATCTGGTTTGGCTCGTAATATTTGAAGTCCACAACCAATTCTTCTCCTCCTGCGTCATTTAAACAAATAGCAAGTGCCTGCACTCGTGGATAAATTGTAGTCTCTGTCCCATCTTCCGTCAGCTCTTTTGCGTCCGGCATAAGGCATGCCTGTGAATTACAAAGATAATCGTGAAGGCGTTGGTAGAACGGATTTGAGCTGGATGAATTATCCTCCTGCTCGCCATACTTCAGCGTTGGGATCTCGATTGTCAGCGCATCAAACAAGATATTGTCCGACATATCAACATGTGAGAACTCCACTTTCGCCAGTTTATCCGTGACACTTGCATTCTCTGCCTTGGTGAAATAGTCAACAATCCGCTCGTGTACATCACTGACAAACGTTGCGTTGGGCAATGAACGGGTTGTCAGGTTAAAGTGGTCTGCCATGGATAGTGCTTCTGATGAGCTCACAGGGGAGTAGCGATTCCACGCCTCGTTATCAGCCCTCCACCATCCCAAAAAGCTATTGCTTACGAGAATAGCGTACACGGCTAGGTTCGTGGCGATAGATTCGTTCATGGGGAGGTCTTGATTTTGTGGGAGGTCAGATGTAGCAGCATTCATAGGCATACTTAGAGTCGCAGTTGGCTCCAAGGCTTGCGAGAGCGCGTATTGCTGCCATGATCGCGGAGGAAAACCGTAGTTGGTAATAACGCTCTTGAATGGGTCCGGGTAGTCATCAGTCTGGTTGCACCATGTCGAAACTTCCTCTGTCGCCAGGAACAACTTGCGTAAAATGGTATTGAGCACGCTGTTACCTGGCGTGTTCTCTCGGAACCTCGTGTCCCATGTCGTTGATAGCAAACCTTGATCATCCAATTGTTGCGTAGTATCGTATACGTTCACCACAGCGAGATCCGACGAAATGATGCGGGGGTGGTCCCTCCTGAAACCACTTGCACGTTGAGTGCACTGAAACCTGTGTTCATGAGATAACCCACTACACCAATGACCCCCATCACGAGGTATCTGCGTTGATTTTCATGATGAACGCTGCATTTTGTCGCAACGCACAGGAACGTGATAGTCACTACCATACTGAGAAAAACATCGAGGGGCTTGGTCAGCAACACGGTTAATCCACCGGAGACGGAGTTGTACTTGTCCAGCATCTTCTTTTGCTTGTCAGTATCCAAGTCACCGGCTTGAAAGGAACTTACTCGGATTCCATCCCGCGCAAACGGCAGCATTGCTCCAATTACCACAATGGCCATCATCAATGTGCCTGCAACTGCACGAAAACGGTGAACGCCGATGTACAGCGTGTAGTCCGAGGAAGGTTTTTCAGCTGCGAGCTCCATAGGCTCCGGGAGTTCACTAGTTCCGTCCGATTCGCTCTGTGTTTTGGAAGGCATCACTGCGAGTACTACTGGGTGCAACTGGAAATGCGGCTCGGAATGCTTCGAATCTCCATCACAGAGGTAGGATGCGACCAGTTCCATTCAATGGGTAAACTCAGTCCTGGATACTTTTAGTTTCGATTAATATTATACCTCGCTGAGTACGAAAATTAACGGACAATCAGTGGCTACACGTAGCATAGGTTAAGAAGACTCATTCGGCAGGCACTCGCAGGACCAGATTGTTAACGAAATGAAGCTGACCATTTTGCCCCCACACTCGAGTGTTGATGCTGATCCTGGGGAAAATGAGTGAAATTACTATTGATCGAGCTACGTGAAAGAATTCACTGCACTCAAAAACTGACCTACGAGTTCGTTGACTATTGTGCTCAAATACTTACGGGGTCATGATAAACGCTAAAAAATGCGCCGTTGAGAGAGACTTCTACGTCCTTGGACTCTGTCGTCGAGGACTCGCCAACAATTCTCATCAATTAGCCCACTACATGTACATGTAGTTAATTATCGCTCTGAATGCTGTATACCTGGGCTCGCGTACGGTTCCTTAGATACCATTGTACAGAGTGTTTGGAAGAAGAATAGGCTTCCACATAATACTTATAAGTACTGGAGATCGTCTGGTATTGTACTTCTCAACTGACTTACCAATGCATACACTCCCGAGGTTAGTCGCAACAAACAAGTTCATCAGGCGTTTCCCAGATGTGAGAGTTCTTAGCTAACCGCGTTCGATTTTGAAGCAGTTCGACTTCTGACGGCGTCTATGGACGTAACCTTCGTGAGTATAGTTCACCAGATGATGCAAGTACTAGCAACTTTTTCTACAGCAAGCAGAAAATGCAAATACTACGGACGAGCTGGCGTCGAGTGGCAATGCAGTGATCGACGTGATTACGGATTTGATGCGAGCAACAGAATCGCGCCTTCACCAAAACTTCGTTGTAAAACAGTCAATGGCTTAGCCATACACTTGCACTTCTATACTGTAGGAACTCTATCACTTGAACCTTTCGTCTTATCTTTCAGTTGCGTACACGCGTGCCGGTACTAGGCCACCAAAACTAGCCCGCTGCTCGAGAGCATTCGCCACTTGCAGCAGACGCTCTTCCGTCTTGCGAGCACCCATGAGCTGCAGTCCGAGCGGATAGTCACCTTCGCTCGTCAGTGCTGCCGGAACCGAGATGGCAGGCACGCCAGCCATATTCGCCGGCACGGTCATGACATCGTTGAGGTACATGCTGACCGGGTCTTCCTTCGCCTGCTTGTTCTCGACAGGGAACGGGCCTGAGGGCGTCGTTGGAGTCAGCAAAACATCGATACCTTGCTCTTCAAATACTCGCTGAAAATCACGTCGGATACGTTGGCGTAGAATCACGCCTCGCTCGTAGTAGTCGCTCATGGCTCCAGCGGACAGGACGAAGGTGCCAGATAGGATACGGCGCTACAATATAAAATTAATCGCATCGTTAGTCTACCACCATACAATAAGAATCTCAATATTTGCCTACCTGCACTTCTTCTCCAAAACCCTCCGATCGTGTTCTGCAATACAAGTCATGGAGAGCGTCGGATTGGTCCTCTTGCGTCTCCAATACAATGTCCTTGGCCCTAATGAAAGATACAATTAGACGCTCATCAAAAGTAATTAGCTTACTAATAGCAGCTTACCTGTAGCCGTAGCGAACGCCGTCATAGCGAGATAGGTTGGAAGACGCCTCGGCACAAGCCAGGATATAGTACGCAGGGATGCACAGCTTCGTCGTCGGCAGCGACACACTAACAACCTGAGCTCCTGCATCACGGAGCCATGCGACACCCTTGTCCCATACGTTCAAGATCTCCTCGGGCAGCTCTTGAACGAAATATTCTGCGGGGACGCCCACTCGAACACCTGTCAAGTCGACTTGTTGGGGTTGCTGTGATACCTCCACTGTGTTTGAGCACTACGACGCACAAGATTAGAACTCTTGACTCCAAGGCAAAAGGCAAGTAACCACAACTTACCCAATTTTCAGGCAGCGCGTCGGTCATGCAGGTTGAGTCCATATGATCGGGACCCGCAATAGCTTTCAAGACAACCGTAGCATCCCTATCGCACCACACCCACCATTATCGTGAATTCTTACATACTTTTCAACTTCTCCACTCGGCACTTACCCGACAGATCTGGCAAAAATGCCCGGCGTATCCAATGAGCTCGCGTACGAAATCATGCCGTGACGCGACACACGTCCGTACGACGGCTTCAACCCGACAATACCGCAGTACGCAGCAGGCTATCACCAAAAAACACAAAATCACACTCATGAGACTCTTATCACCCACCCTCATCTCCACACACACGCTACCCACCTGGCGCACTGAGCCTCCCGTATCCGATCCCAGCGCGGCAAAGCAGCATCCTGACGCCACCGCCGCTGCACTGCCACCCGAGCTTCCACCGGCTACGACTGCCTTGTCCCCAAGATCCTTGGACCACGGGTTGATGGTGGCTCCGAACTTGGAATAGAGTGTGCCGGAGCCCATGGCGAACTCGTCCATGTTGAGTTTCCCGAGCGGCACGGCGCCCTGATCCAGCAGCCTCTGAGTGGCCGTCGACTCATACGGAGACACGAAGTTCTCCAGGATCTTGGAGGAGGCTGTGGTGGGCACGTTCTCCATGCAGAAGAGGTCTTTGACGCCTACTGGAATACCATCCAACAGACCCAGCGACTGGCCAGCTGCACGTCGCTCATCCGACGCCTTAGCCAGCTGCAGCGCGCGCTCGAAGTCTGTGGATACAAACATATTGAAGGCGCGAGTCTTCTCCACCTGATCGATGCAGGCCTGCGTAAGCTCCACGGCCGAGACGTCACCCGACACGAGCGCCTTTGACGCAGTCAGCAGCGTCTTGCTGCACCAGTCGCTGACACTGCGGGAGGACGCGCCGCGCCATGACGACTTGGCCACTTGCGCGACAGACCTGTGAGGATGCAATGGTGTTAGAACAGAGTCTAGACATTGCTGTATATCGCCACGGCCAGCACGCACCGCCGCGAGATGCCCATGCGCATCATGTCAACCGCACAAAAATGGCGTTTTAACATCCTGTGAAGCATCATATGTAATATGACAGGTCTCGTTTTATCCTCCGGTTGTGGTATGTAACAAACCGAAGGACAAAACGTGTGTACTTTGCTCTCTTTTTACCGTAAAAAGTTGCTGATTTTTGGCTAATCAAAATGTTTTTACGCTCCAAATTTTGGCGAATCCGTGCAGAGCCCCTGTTCTGGTTGGCCTTGGGCGAATCGATTGGTCGAGCGTCTCGCTGAGCTTGCCGACGCCGCCAGTCTCCGCCATCCCATTATTTCCATCGAAGAAGCGGAAAAGGTTTGCGTTATGACTATGACAGCCCGTTATAACACGGCAGGGCAATGATAAACTAACCTGATGATGCCGTAATCGCCCTCTCGTTCAGATGTCGAGCGATACCCTTACGTGGCTGCTGACCAAGAACACGTCGTCCTTCCTCGTGAAGCGCAACGGCAACGAGTTTGCCCGCGAGAAGTTCAACCTGCTGAACCGCAACTGCCGCAAGTACTCGGGTCTGGCCTCCTCCAAGGCCGTGGACATCTCGCTCGCGGACAAGAAGGTGACACTCACCACCAAGATCGCGAAGGCCACCAAGAAGCCCGCCAAGGCTGAGAACGCCGTGCCCCTCCGCAAGGGCGCTCGCGGTGGTGCCAACACCATCCGCGCCAACATCTCGCGCAACTACTACCGCCGCGACCTGAAGAAGGCCGCCCTGGCCAAGTGGTCGCGTCTGTCCACGGTCGCCAAGGTCGAGAAGGGTGCGTTGCTGCAGACTTTTATACAGGACTATTCAGGTTCAGGTGGCTCAAATATTTTTTATAATCTTTTACAGGTGTCCTCCAGAAGAAGGCCATCCGCAGCCGTCGCGTCAAGGCGTAAGCGATTGGATCTGTCGTCTGCCGCTCTTCGGTCGGTGGGGCACGTTGGGAATAATGACAGGGAATAGAAGTGCAGGTCTGCGACCAGAGCTTTTGCTCCCGTGAAATGTACTAGGTTCAGATGGTTTCCCATCGTCCTGTAGTGTTTTTTGTTTCCTTATTGGTGTGTTTTTGGCCTGGTCTCGAACGGCCGTCAGTCTCAGATCAAGAGTCGCTTGGATATGCCGTTCCTACGATCGGTGGAGGTCGACAACAGTATCGAGGTGCGTAGCTCCAAGACTCTTATCGGCTCAGGGACGACGACCTGCGACGTTGTGATCTCCGGTGAGAATGTCCTAGAACTCCATGCACTGCTCAACTTGTCTGCAGACAAGGCGTCGGCCAAGTTGGTTCCGTTCTCAACGACAGCTGGTGTCTGCTACGTGAACGATGGTGTAGTGCCTCCAGAAGGAGCTGCCGTTGTGCATGGAGACCGTGTGGCCTTTGGCACCCCACGCAACGTCTTCGTGTTTGAACTCACACCACATCCACAGATGAAGGCACTACTGCAGCAGTCGATTGAAACGGAGAAGTCCGTACAGCATAGTGCCAATACTAGAGCATTTCGAAAAGCGTTGGATACTCTGCGAGGAGATCGCAGAACTTCTACTCTCAATGCATCTGTCGCTGCTTCTATTCAAAACAATCTACAGACAGCACGGACCCGCAGCAGCGTAACTTCGTATGCTGACTCTACAGCCCCGTCACTAAAATCCAAGAGCCAGCTAAGCAAGTTCTTACTAGAAGCTTCAACTGATTCTCTGCTTAGTGACTATGTCGAACGCAAACTTAGCCAACGCCGTAGTAGACAGTTTTCTATTGCAAGCTCGAACCAAAGTGAAAGCACGCGGCGAAACAGAGCCACGAGCGGTGTACAGCAGTCAAGAGAGCAACGAAACTTAGCAGAAGTGGAAAAACTGCGGCTTTCGCAACGAATTCGGGAAGTAAATGATGTAAGTCGGACGCGGATAAAAATGTTTGTTGAACGATGTCATTTACTGCTGTGTTTGATGCTATTTGTTGTGTAGGTTCTCAATGGGGACTTGGAATTCCAAGAGAGTTATTTGTCGCCATCTGCGAAGAGTTCGAGAAGTCGAAAACCACGTTGGACACTCAACAATACTCCGTCGGATCGTCTGCAGTCAGGTGGAGATGCCAGGAGTGGCGAGGACAGTGAAGAAGACGAAGAGGACGAGCTGCCAGATATGATGGAGAAGGTAGCTATCCATTCTAAATCTCCTCCAGTGTATCTCTCAGCCTCGATTCAGACGGAGCACTCAAATCAAGAAAATAATTCAAATCCACCGAGTAGAGAAGAAACTGGAGAGGAAAGTGAACAGCTTGACTACTCGTTGGAAAGCATGCCAGTGTCTGAAGCTACTCAATCGCTACAACAACCTGGCAGCCCAAGTCAATCGCACAATCCGCCAAAAGCTCGTAACTTTTTGTCAAAGGCGATGGAACTAGGATTCAACGATCTCACTCGCTCGCACTCACGTCCGATCAATACAGCACGACAAGAAGCGGCGAAAACTGCGCTACAGGAGAAACTCATTAACCAGACGATCCGACGCAAGAAAAACGAGATCATGAGTGAAGCATTTGTGCGGTGGATACGAGGTCTTCGAATACAGAGCCAAAATCGCGAGCATAAAGCTCGACAGCTCGAGGAAATACGCGCAGCACTTGGGAACCTGCGTCGTGATCAGTATTTTATTCGGTGGCGAGACTTTGCAGCTCTCAGTAGCCAAGTGGTAATTTGTCGCTTAGAAGCATTCCAACAGCGATGCGACTGTCGACTCGTTCGGAAATGCTGGGCATCTCTCCGCCTCAGTTTCTTGTCAACAAGGCAGCGATCTACGCTGTTACGAGGACTGGTTCTCAAGAAAGCGGTGATGGGGAGGCACCGTGCATTTCGGCTGTGGCATCAATTCGTCCAGAAGTGCTCCACTCGCAACCAGTTGGGTGATGTCCAGCGTGTTGAACGCCTTAAGCTCGATGCTCATCTAGAACGAATGTCGGAGCGTCATTACAACAACAGAACTTTACAACCACTGCTCACTCAGATTCTGCGAAAGTGGAGAATGGCGGCAGATCGGCACAAGAAGCAGCGACAGAAATTACGGAGAGTGCTGGTTCATGGCACTTCAAAACTCACTCGACGGGCTTTGAGAAAGTGGAATGAGGTTGCAATGATATCGAGATATTCCATGGACATGAAGACGCAGACCGAGCAGCAGATTCAGCAAACTACCGACCGTCTAACGAGCCAGCACGACCAAACACTGGCGTCTTGGCGGGAAAGCCACGCTCATCAACTCCAGAAGCTCATGATCGCAATAGAGGAGAAAGACCGAGAGCTAGCGCAACTGAAGCGGCAGCAACGCGCAGAAACCCTCGAGAAGGTTGGTTGGCTTCAAAGAAAGCTTCTTACGTTTCAATATTGTATTGGCTAACAACGTATTCATCCCAGGGTGCAGCGAAGAGGAAGTGCGAGCAAGAGCTGCGTAAATTCTTTGAATGTGCTATCGGCAAGGTCAGTGCCAAAGCATTCTTTTGCCCTCCGCAAAGTAAAACTGCTGTTGTCTTACATTGTTGGACTGGTTTGCTTCTCAACAGTGTGATGAACAAATTGCACAAGCCGGTGACCAGCTCGAGAAGCTGCTCCAGAGTGCTGAAGGTGACGTTCTTGGCGCACGCTTTGGTGCTGCACAGGTAGACGGTCTTACTGGTAACGTGGGCATGTATAGCAGTCTCCGCTAACCACACTCCATTGTGTGCCATCAGTTCCTTGTCGACTCCATACTTCAGCAGAAAATCCAGAACGCCAACGAGAGCACCCGTCTCCAAGAAGCGGTTCAGGCATGCATTAAACATCCGACAGCCCTCGAAAACCCCGCCCACGACCCCGTCTCCGATCTCTCCTCCAATGTTCGCTTCCTGTACGACATGATCCAGCAGGTATACAATCTCTCTATCTCATTTCCTGCACTCCACTCTATCTCACACGCCCCCTTCCTTTGCTTTCCAGCGCCTCACACGTCTTCAGCAGCTTCACCATTCGTTAGCGAAACTTGCAGCGGTTTCCGATGCGTCTGGCATCTCTCTCGACCCCGACCGCCTGCACCACAGTATCTTCCTAGCCGGCGCATTGTTCCAGCGCCAGCAGACCCATCTTTCGACCATCGTGGCGCAGTTCCGCCCACTTGGACGGTCAAAACCTGCAGCTCGGGCCTAGAAATCCAGCAGAAGCTGCGCTAGAATCTGCTCCACATGCTGCGGCTCCACCTCCTCACTGTCGTCGACCATGGCCTCCATCTGCGCGCGGCGGAAGGCCTCCACCACGAAAAGCCGCAGCATCTCGGCGCTGAGCTTCACTGCGTCCACATGGATCTTGCGCACGCGGGAGGCGGCAGCCGCCGCACTGACTAATGGGGCGGAGTCGAACAACTCCTCCTCCTCGCTGCTGTCACTAGCCACAGTTTCGGCTGCGCTGGCCGCGTTGGCCGCCCACGCAGACTGGAAGAGCTGCTCCACCAGCGCGGGCTTAAAGGTCGGAGGCGCCATTTTTCAAGTGGCCTCTTCGGAGGGTTAAATGAAGTTACAAAACACGGTTGAAGTTTCAGTATGATTTTGTAAGCTCAAATTATAATGCAAAACCGAAGTTTATAAAATTACAAGAGATACAATCTATATAAAATGAAAGAGATCATGTTTCTAACTAGTGCATTATCATAGGTAAAATTTCCTTTCATTTAGCCCTTTCACTGAAATAAACACGCACACATCGCCAAAGCTTGACCTCAACCACGCTTCATGAATGAGTCATTCATTCATTCATTCATTCAAGCCGTTGAGATCAATATCCTCACTCGAGTCAAGACGAATCTCCAATTAGTTGGTGCAAGGAGAGAAGATGACGCAGACCCGCAAGCACGTTTTGGTTATCGGCTCCGTGAACGCCGACATCGTCGTGGAGATCAGTCGCCTGCCAGTACGCGGCGAGACGTTGTCCGCGTCCAAGGCAGACACGGGCAAGTTCTTCCCGGGCGGCAAGGGCAGCAACCAGGCGGCTGCAGCCGGCAAGATCATTGGCGCCAACCATCCGACGCTGAGCGCTAAGTTCGCCGGCCAATTCGGTAACGACACCCACGGCGAGGCACTCCAGGCTGCGCTGCAGGGCTCCGGTGTGGACACGACGCTGGCTGGCCATCCGGCTTGTCCGTCAGGCCAAGCGTTCGTGTTCGTCTACCCAGACGGTGACAATTCCATCGTCATCGTGGGCGGTGCCAACCGCGCATGGCCGGAGGAGCTACCTGCCGCTCTGACGGACGCCATCAAGTCGGCGGCCATCGTCCTGTTGCAGTGCGAAATCCCCGAGCGTATCAACGCGCTCGTGGCCAAGACCGCGGCGGAGACCAACGTTCCCGTCATGTGGGACACGGGAGGTGACGATACTCCGATCCCGGCAGACTTGCTGCCCTTATTGACGTACGTGTGCCCTAACGAGACGGAGCTGGCGCGTTTGACCAAGCGCGAGGTGAACAACACCGACGAAGCCATTGCCGCCGCGCGGCACCTGCAGGAACAAGGCGCCAAGAACGTGCTTATCACACTGGGCTCGGACGGATCTGTTTTCGTTCCTGCCGACGGCTCGGAGGTCGTGCACCAGAAGTGCTTCAAGGTGGAGAAGGTGATTGACACGACGGGAGCAGGAGATTGCTACCGGGGCGCGTTTGCCGTTGCGTTTGCTGAAGGTCGAGAGGTGCAGGATTGCATGGCTCGCGCCGCTGCTGCCAGCGCCCTGTGTGTGCAACGTGCTGGTGCACTTCCTAGTCTGCCGACTGGAGACGAGGTCGTGACTTTCCTGAAGGAGAACGGCTTGTAAGCTGCGTACATGAGCACTGTCTTGCGTTGGGTTAGATGTGAGCGCACGGGCGTATTGATTTTCAGTTCTCGCGACTAATTATGAAGTTGCTCCGATCATGTCTTCTTTCCTTCTTTCATCTTTTTATTATCTTCACATAGCCACCGATGGACAGCTGCAGTGTACTTCATTCAACTTGAGATCGTTAAAAAGCCGCGCTGCGTCAAGCAATATGGTACACGCAAGCTGCTGAAGTCATACCAGTGCTCTGATGCATGTGAAACGTGATTGAAGTTTGAAATGGTGCTGCTGATAGACCGACCTCCTTGAAGCAACATTCGCGGTTTTCATCGTCTAGCTTCTCATTCCAAGATTGCCAGGCTCGAGCACAAGTAACCACACCTCAAGCCCCGGCCAAGAAAATATCCCACGTCATGACGCAGATCCGGCGCCACATCCTCGTCGTCGGCTCTGTAGGAGCAGATATCGTAGTGGAAGTTGACCGTATGCCAGCTCGCGGCGAGACGCTGTCTTCCAGCAAGTCCGACACGGGCAACGTCTACCCGGGTGGCAAAGGCGATAACCAAGCCGCTACAATTGCCAAGCTTATTGGGCCCAATCACCCGACACTGGCAGCTAAGATGGCTTGTCAATTCGGCAATGACAGCCACGGCAAAATGATCAAAGATACGTTGGAATCCGTGGGCGTGGACACGACACTGTGCACGCAGGCAAAATGCTCGTCAGGTCTTGCGTTTGTGTTCGTCTACCCTGATGGGGACAACTCAATTGTGATCGTGAGTGGCGCTAACTCGGCTTGGCCAGAGGAGCTTTCAACCTCCTTGATCGACGCCATCAAGACTGCGGCCATTGTGCTCGTCCAATGCGAAATTCCGGTTCGAGTTAATGCGTTGGTTGCGAAAGCTGCTGCTGCTACCAGCGTTCCCGTCATGTGGGATACGGGAGGTGACGATTACTGCATCCCTGCCGATGTTCTTCCGCTGCTTACCTTCGTGTGCCCGAATGAAACGGAGCTCGCACGTCTGACGAAGCGTGAGGTGAATAGCGTCGATGATGCCATTGCAGCAGCTAAGTTCCTACAGAAACAAGGAGCAAAGGACGTGCTGGTGACGCTCGGATCGGGCGGATCCGTGTTTGTTCCTGCTGACGGCTCGGAGGTGCTGCGTCAAAGTGCCTTCAAGGTTGACAATGTGGTGGATACTACAGGTGCTGGTGACTGCTATCGTGGTGCTTTCGCAGTTGCGTTCGCTGAGGGGCGTGCAATGCAGGACTGCATGCTTCGAGCTTCTGTTGCTAGCGCCTTGTGTGTGCAGCGTACTGGTGCGCTGCCTAGCTTACCATCGGCCGATGAGGTGGTGGCATTTCTGAAGGCAAATGAATTGTAGGCGTCTCGGGCGTCGACACGCTCGTTGAGTCGCATACAAATTGGTTTTCAATGTGTTGAAAAAGAATACCGGTACTTGCTTTCTCCATTAGTTTTTTTATTCCAACAGATCGTCTACTCGAAAGCTTCGAGCCTGGCACCCCAGCGCTTGTCAAAAGTCTTCTTGCGCGCTTCTAGTCCGTGTGGAGTTATTTGAAATACCTCCACCGTCATGTTCAGCTGTGGAATCTGATGTTCTCCCATCCGATCCATCTGGAACTCGTTGCTGATTGAAGAACTGCTCCTTGATAGCCATTCAGCTACTCGTCGTGTCACACAAATCTGTCCTCCTGCCCCGACATCACCGATTTCGTTTGCAATGACTTCAGACAAACCCGTGTACGTGACTTTCCCCGTTACAGGATGGATATCCTTCACCAATGCACCTTCCGATTCCTGTGCGTCGTGGATTCCCATTCGAATCCGTAGACCGCTGAACAAGAGTCGTTTTGTCTTCGTTTTCTTGCGTGCAGTGGCTGGAATGAGGTTGTGCAGCTTTTTCGCCCACTGGGCATTGAGCAACTTCAACTGTACCTGAATGCAGTACTCCACGGCCTCTTTAATGGTGAAGAAGGCGAGTTGGAAGGCATCGCCAGCAGTGGTGATCTCGTAGCCACGGAACTGTGCGAGTGACCCACGAATAATATCTTCATGTATCTCGTTGGCGCGACGCATGATGGCCCCATCCTCGAAGCTCCAAAGCTGGGTAGACGACTCGATATCCGTGAACACGAACACGGGGTTGTCCAATGGTGGACTGTAACCAGCTGCAGCGTTCGACATTGCAAGTCCCGGGTCGGACATGTAGAAGGCCTCAACATACTCTTCCGGCACGTAGCGACGGAAAGACCGGAAGAAACACTCCTGGCTGCACCCCATCACAATAGACAGTGCTGTACCGGAGTTGTTGAACAACAATGTGCTTACACCGATAAACACAGTCGGGATGTGCACTTCAAAGTGACTGAACAACAAAATCAATGAAACGACCTGGTACTGGAACGAGAACGCCATGTACACAATCCTATCGGTACGCAAACACCACAAGAAAGTAAGAACGACGCTAAATCAGGGTTCCAAGTAAGCTTAGCGTACATGATGCCTTTGATGCGTTTGTAGAGCGGCGACAGCACAATAGATCCACCAATGCTCTCGTAGTTGCGACCAGCAATTTTGAGACTGATGAGAGCATAGATCACATACACCAGCGTAATGGCCTGCAGCATGTTGCCACTGATAAGGATCCGATACGACCTGTTGTTGAAGCCCTTGTTGTAGATGGTGTATCCCGATTCGCAGACCAAAAACACCACGATGAGAGCGTGGATCCATTTGCTATACAATCTCGCAGCTTCGTGCTCTCCAGTGGGGCCTCGGTCCATACTCTTGCGAGCGAGTCTTGAGAGCTCGGCGGTCATCGGCAGCATCCAGAGCGAGCACGCGAGCAGCGCCGTGTCCCCCAGTACAGTGGTGCACGAGAGCAATGGCGACGTCATGTCGGACGACTGCGCCACTCCTAACAGGCCCAAAACGTCGTCATAGCTAGCGTAGCTACCAGAATTCGAGTCGATCAATGGGCCGGACAGGAACGCGTCCAGGAAGAAGACGCCGCGGAAGAACGACCAGAGCCACGAGTAAAAGAAGAAAAAGAAGATGATGAAGCGCACGGCGGATTTGCGCAGCTCTGCGTAGCGGTGGATTCCAGCGGCTATAAAACAGGATGCCATGCTCGACACGAGCAGCGAGATTGCGTACAGCAGACTCCACAACCGCATGTTCGTGAGTGTTTTTCGAGAAGTATCGGACTGAGCTGCTATTGAATGTTGCACTCGACTCAACCGGCCACCCAACACAAGTCAAGAGCGTTGTCCTAGCAGTTTACAAGAGTAGGAGGATTAGACTGTAATTTAGTGTTGCCGAAGTTGAAGTGAAGGACCTGGATTTGGTAAGTGTTTGATTACCTTCGAGTGAATGGCAAGTTCGAATAAAGTATCACCGTTGTGTTGCTCTACGGTGTTGGCAGAGTTGGTGATACTGCTCGTGGATGCTATCCTAATAGCATTCTCTTCTAATCAGTGACTGCGCGAAAGTCCGCAGCGATGAACTCTGTGGGTGGAAGATGCTTGAAAACGTATGTTTTTTTGGTGAAATCTTTGCTGCTAAAAATGTGAAGCTTGCATCAACCACAATGCACAAGGTACGCAAGGATTCATTTAGGGTAAATTGGAAGCAATAATACACTGCACGTTGATACTTTGCATTACGCTACACCAAACGGAACGCGTCTGCGCTGTAGTTCTCAACTTCGCTCCGTGCAAAACCATTGACGATTAATGAATGTGCATAGAGTGAAAAACAAACCAAGATTTCGCTGTGTATGCCGCTAAGAGATACGGTAAGGTTTTAGAAGGAGCCTGAAATCAAGCGGTGCCCCTGCAACCGCGATACGGCTTGAGTGTATCCAAAAATATGAGTGTTACTGAACATATAGATACCGCCTCGCTAACGCAACTTCTTCAGGTTCGGATATATTGGGAGGTCGACACCAACGGCATAAGAGGCATCGCTCGATATTTTGAATGAAAATCGATAGCCTTCTGTTCATTTATCACCCGCTATTCCGTCCGCTTGGTTTGTTGCGGCTCCTGAAGTTGCGGCGCTTTTGATACAAAAACGGATGCATCGAAGCGGCTGGTAAACTCGCTGCAATTGCCTATTAACCAGTATTAACCTGTAAAGTATATATCAAACTTACGAAACGCTAGAAAGATTTTCATTTTCTACAGAACTTACTCCTAGACCACATTTTAGGCACAAACACAACTTCCCCATACACAACCACGACGTTCGAAGAGCGACTCTGACCCCAAAGAGATTTCGTTGGTGTGGAGCAACTATTCCGCTACAATTCACCACGTGCTCCATACGAACAGCACAGCTGTGTTTGCGCACCCAGGCCACTAGGCAAAGTGAGCATTGCGACTGCTGCAACAGAACGGTATAGCAGGCCTTACCCAAATGACAACTCTACCAAATGAAAGCAGTGAGGACACAGAGTCTCCTTGGGTCGGTGAATGTCATTCCAAAAGTTGCTATTTGAGCAACACGTTGGCCCATTTGACACATCATGAAAGTCTCAACATCAGCTTTTCTATCGATTCTTGCGGCGGTGGTACCGACAGCTCAAAGCATGTTCCGGTTCGACTGTTTCAACAACCTCGTGATCGACCGAGTCGATCCGATCGTGAATCCCGGCAAGGCTTCGGGTCACTTGCACGCCATCAGCGGTGGGAATGGCTTTAGCATGAGCGCCGATGGTGCAGCTATGAAGGCATCCACGTGCACTTCATGCCCTATTAGTGCCGATTTGAGCGCTTACTGGGTCCCGCAACTTTACGCCAAGTTCAAGAATGGTACGGGATATGGTCTGGTGGAAAGCCACCAGATCGTCTACTACGAGCCACGTCCGACGGAAGATGAAAAGGTTATCGCATTTCCCGACGGTCTCAAGATGCTCGCTGGCGACCCAAAGTTGCGTGAGAAGGGTGATTCCATTGAGGAGAAAGCCATTACGTGGGTTTGCCTCGACTACGATAACCCGCACCCGGAGCAGCAAGGCATCCCAAAGTTTAAGTGCCCCAACGGTCTGCGCGGACAAGTGAATTTCCCCATGTGTTGGAACGGCATCGATCTTGACTCGTCGGACCACAAGTCGCACGTGGCCTACGCTACTGGACTCGATGGAGGAAGTTGCCCAGACGGCTGGAAGAAAATGGTCAAAATCTTCTATGAGGCCTTCTACAACGTTGCTCAGTACGACGACGAATGGGATGGAGATCAGCACCCATTTGTGCTTGCTAATGGCGATCGCACGGGCTTTGGTTTCCACGGCGACTTCCTCAACGGATGGGACGTCGACGTCCTTCAGGCTGCAGTGGATCAGTGCGCTGACAAGAATTACTTTAATTCGGGCGAGTGTGCCCCACTTTCCGCCTCGTTCAGCGACAAGGCTCCCGAAACGCGATGCACGACCCAGCCAGAGATCATAGAGGACGTCATGGTAGTGGCGAAGCTCCCTGGTAACAACCCCGTTGACGGTGAAGTTGCGACCATCCAAACAAATTCGTTCTCGAATGCAACATCCTCCTCGGGATCAGCCCGTTCAGCTGATACCAACGCTGAATCAGCAAACGAAGCAATTTCCATCGCAGGCGAAGCTGACAAAGCTACCCCTGTTCCGATCGAATCATCACCATCATCGCCCGACGTTGCCCACTGCAAAACCAAGATGGCCAAGAAGCGCCGTGGATAATGTGTTTCAGTCCTTGATTGTGCATAGTAGATCTCTCCAGTCCAGTGTGTGTATGCATGTGTATGTCAATGATGTCTTCACTCTTGCCAGTCTTACCGAATCAAAAGTGCATCTTAGCTTTCGTCATACGAAATGAATACGCAGCATACGTTGAAGCGCCAACCAGATCGAACGCTCCCTTCGCGTCAGGCATGCCAATGGAACTCATCTCTCAATTGCATAGGCAAGTGCTCTGGCCAGTGTTTCATTTCCTAATTGGCTCGACTACCAAGACACAACCATGCCTTCTTACCGCCGCATCCAAGTGCACACATACTCGACTGACTTCACCAAAGCGACTGAGATAGTCGTTGAGCCGGAGCTGCCAACCGCTGGCCCCGGTAACGTTGTCGTGGAGAACCGTTTTCTGGGGATCAATGCTACAGACGTGAACATCACCAACGGTGGCTACGGACGCACCACACTCCCTGTGAAGTGCGGCCTAGAAGCAGGTCCGTCTGTATCCCCCCCACCTGTGCGTGTGCTAGTTATTAAATAGCTGATTATTGTTTGTGGGTTTGTGCTCGTAGCGGGTGTGGTAGTTGAGGTGGGTCAAGGTGTGAGCGATATCAAGGTCGGGGACAACGTTGCCTACTCGTGTAAGTTTGCTTGCTCCATGTACTATATCATCACCGAGCTGTCTTAACCATTACTATGGCCTCTTTCCAGCGATCGGGGCCTTCTCCGAGTATCTTGAAGTCCCTGCCACAAAGACAATCAAATCTCCCGAGCTGTCCCCCGCTTTCGTTCCTCTCACCGTTTGTGCAGTGTCCGCCTCGCTCGCTCTTGAGAAGGCAGGAGAAATGAAAACCAACGAAACAGTCTTCGTGTCTGCAGCTGCAGGAGCCACCGGCCAATTCGCTGTCCAACTGGCCAAGCTCGCCGGCAACCACGTCATTGGCGCTTGCAGTTCGGACGAAAAGGTCGAGTACCTCAAGTCGCTCGGCGTCGATCGCCCCATCAACTACAAGAAAGAGGATCTCAACGCCGTGCTCAAGAAGGAATATCCGAACGGCATTGATCTCGCCTTTGAAGGCGTCGGGGGCGACATGTTTAAGGCCGTACTGAACAACATCGCCATCTTTGGCCGCATTATCGTCTTCGGCAACTGCTCCCACTACCACGGCGACGCTGGCAACGAGCCTCAATACGGTTACCAGCAGAACCGCAAAATGCAATTACGCTCGGCCTCGCTCCGTGGCTTCCAACGACGCCACCACCCGAAGGACGAGCCTGAACATCTTCAGCGTCTCGTGAAGCTCGTCCAGGAGGGTAAACTGAAGGGAGGTATTGACCCTACCGTGTTCCAAGGCTTTGGCAGCATCCCAAAGGCTCTCGAGCGTCTGTACGCCCAGAAGAACATTGGTAAACTCATCGTCCGTCTGTAAATCGAGTTTCCGCAACTTGAAGTGAGCCATTTAGCTAGTCACGCTTTCCGGGTCAAACCCATTTGCATCCATATTCAACCCAAGTTTATTGTGATTCGTAAACAAAACCCGGGTCTCACACATCGCATGTTTCATCAGGTAGATCGAGAGCTTCACAACGCAATTGACACCCTAAGACTTGCCGCTGAAGTCGAAGCCCGCACGTCGAAGATGTCATCGTTCCGCCGCATCCAAGTGCACACGTGGTCCACGAACTTCCGCAAGGCTACGAAGATCGTGGTGGACCAGGAGTTGCCCAAGCCCGTGGCCGGCAATGTGATGGTTAAAAACCACTTCCTGGGCATCAACGCCACGGACATCAACATCACGAACGGAGGCTATGGCCGCACGTCGCTCCCCATTAACTGCGGACTCGAAGGAGGTCACCTACAATACAAAGATCAACAGTACTGTAGCTATTACAAATTATGCTGACGTAGTTTTTGTCGTGGGTGCAGTGGGCGTCGTGGAGTCGGTGGCTGAGGGTGTGACCGACGTCAGCGTCGGCGAGACCGTCGCCTATCAACGTAAGTTTAACACCCCAGCATTACCACTCAACGGATGCTCTAACCTGATGATCTATTGCTCATTGATGCAGATTTGGGGGCTTTTGCCGAGTACACGGAGGTCCCCACGGCCAAGATCGTCAAGACGCCGGAGCTGTCGCCGTCTGTGATCCCCCTCACTGTCTGCGGCGTGTCCGCCTCGCTCGCTCTGGAGAAGGCAGGAGAAATGAAGTCCAATGAAACGGTCTTCGTGTCTGCTGCCGCGGGCGCTACGGGGCAGTTCGTTGTGCAACTGGCTAAGCTGGCTGGTAACCACGTCATTGGCGCGTGCAGCTCTGATGAGAAGGTGGAGTATCTGAAGTCACTGGGCGTTGACCGCCCCATCAACTACAAAAAGGAGGATCTGAATGAAGTGCTCAAGAAAGAGTACCCGGATGGCATCAATCTCGCGTTCGAGAGTGTGGGTGGGGAGCTGTTCAAGGCAGTACTGGACAACATCGCGATCTTTGGTCGCATTATTGTGTTCGGCAACGTGTCGCACTACCACGGCGACGCTGGCACGGACCCGCAGTACGGGTACCAGCAGAACCGTAAGATGCAGCTCCGTTCCGCTTCGCTGCGTGGCTTCTTGCTCTTCCACCACAGCCAACACGCCCCGGAGCACCTGCAGCGTCTGCTGACCTTGATCAAGGAGGGAAAGCTGAAGGCTGGCATTGATCCCACCGAGTTCCGCGGATTGGAGAGTATTCCGGATGCAATTGACCGCTTGTACGCGCAGAAGAACATCGGCAAGCTCGTGATCAGGCTGTGAGCAATGCCCGTTTCGATGATGGTCGTAGCAATATACATCCGAAGTGTTCGATCACGAAAGGTTCATGTCGTATACACATTCATTGAAAACTTTCATGTCTTGTAAGAGCACATTACTTCACAACCGATCCAGGCATCTGTGAAACGAGGCTGATCTAGTGTTTATCGAGAGCAAACTTCGTCCAAGCCACTGTTTGAATACAGTTGATGAACATGGGAGACGACGTCAATCTGAGACCAAGGCATACTCATTCGAGAAGGTAGGATCGAGTTTAAGAAGAAAAAGCTTCATGAGACGACCTAAACGTGGAACTCTTCACACTACCCCACGCCTGCGATGGATGGCCTCTGCGTCCCCAGGCGATCCAACTCCAATGGACCTACTGATGTCCTGGCTGGAGCGTAATGGGGAGGAATATCGCACGTCCAAGCGCAAACTTGACCTGCTGGAGCAGTTGGGGGAGGAGATGGCGACCAACGGGATCTACGGCTTGACGATTAGTTCCATCCGCTCGCAACTTTCTCGTCTGAAGAACGGTGTGCAAATGAGAGCTGAAGGCGGCAAATGTACCTCGACGGACGCCAACCACTACTATGACCGACTTTTGCCTCTCATGTTTAGCGAGGAGGAGAGAAGCGAAATGCGCGACCGTGCTGCGGAAAGAGCTGCTGCTGCTGCTGCTAATGAAGACGAACAAGAGGAAACCACAGTTCCACGTGGAAGCCGCAAGAGCCAACGAACTCGCAGTAGATCGAGGATGCCTCGTGATGTTGTGAAGCCCGAGTCTAAGGTCAAAGATAATAGTGATGCTGAGGCTCAAGGGCATCAAGTGCGACAGAGTCCAGGTGCCATTTTGCAGCCAATTCGTCCGGTTCTGGACACGACGGAGATTCGTCGCCGCTTTGAGCTGCTTTCTGCCCGCCAAGAACTGCAACAACAAGGAGTTGATCGACAGACCATTGACTCGTTCCTCCCGCTGGGTCACGAGTAGTTTGGGTTACGTTTGGCTCGGCTTTGTTGAGATTGTTGATTTCACACATGAAGAAAGCATTGTCATTGGCAACTTTTTGAGCTTTCTCTCTCGCTTCAAAACATCACAAAGCTTGCTTGTCTGTCATGCCTCGCCAGCGTTCATCCAGATCGCACTTATCGTGGCTGGAACCTGCCTCTTCTAGCGGTTTGAGTCCCATGCAGCTACTTGTTGCGTGGCTTCACCGTCACTACATCACATACTCCAACTCTTTCACCAAAGTTGAAATATTGACGGAGCTTTGCCAAGGAATGAAAGACGCTGGGTATCCTGGCTGTACGATTCACGCGATTCGATCGAAGATCGACAGTTTGAGGAGGGAGGCGCGAACAGAACGGGTCGGAGATCGTCGTCACTCACAAGCTTTTCAAGAATATCAACAGTCCCTGATGGCAATTTTTGCCAACGAAGGTCAGCACGAAGACACGAGCGATACAGACACGTCGGATGAGAATGAAGGACGACATTCCCCAAGCAGACATGCAAATATCAGGATGGAGCCGGGATCAAGGAACGCCCCGATAATCATTGCTGGCGATGAAAACGATCATGAAGCAAGAGAAGTTTTTCACACTGGAGCCATGATGCTGGCATCGAATCGCTCACTCGACGTGGTCGAGATACGGCGGCGCTTTGAGTTGGTGTGTGCACGATATGATCTTGAGCAGTGCGGTGTCCCGATGGAGATCATAAACAGGATGCTACCATTACCCGAAGAATAACTGCCTTGCCAATTGAACAACTCCGTCAAGATACGAGCCAAGTGAGTAAATAGAAGGTCAAAACAGCTTGCTTACTATCGAATGCTATGCAGAACAAGATCTATCATAGGCGGTTGTTTCGCCAGTTTCATTTCCATGAAGCAGTGTTGGAAGCGACGAACACTATTTTGCGTTGAGCCGTGACACAAGATGGATCGATCTGAGGTTGCTCCCGCGCGCCGTGTAGCTCTAGAGTTGGCACCGGAGGACTTACAAGCAGAGGTCTGGCCTTGTAGTTTCGCATCTTCTTAACTGTGACTGTGTGAACTAAACCCTTGGGTGGTTGTTGACAGCTCGCCAGTTACTCTATCGGTGCTGGAGATTCAAACTCGCGCTTGGCTGCACTGCAAGAGCGGTATGATGAAGAGTACGAGGCAGTGGTTGTTGAGTACGAGGCGGCCATGCACAAGCTGGAGATGCAGCGTACGAAAAAGGCTTTTCAAGACGCTTTGAGCAGTGCCATCGCGTTGGAGAGAGAAGCTCTAGAACGTGAACCCAAGTCTACCACAATTGTTCGCGAGATCGAGACCAACGTAGCTCCGAAACGTCTAGCGGTGCGTGGCATCTCGCAGTTGGCTTGCTGTGCACTATTGCGTGCAATGCGCAACAACACGAACGTGACTTCGTTGGATCTGTCCAATAACGCTCTGACTGATGCCGTCGGTGTGGCGATCGGGAATATGTTAGCTGCCAACAAGAAGCTTCAGGTACTGGATCTAGGCTTCAACCACCTTACCAACATATCGCTACAGCCTATCGGTGAAGCACTTCGTACCAATACCGTCCTAACGGCGCTGATCCTCAACTCGAGCCCGGCGTTTCAACTTTCGGACGAGCCGTACAATGGGGGCAACGTTAAGCCTGGATCGCCCACCAAAGTGCCTCCTCACTTAGAAGTACCATTTGCTTACGTGGAGTCCTTTACCTCAGCTCTGGTCTCGAACAACTCCCTAACTTCGCTGGATCTATTCAACACGGGTATTTCTCATGAAGGGGGACATGCACTCGCTCACGCAATGCTAAAGAACAACAGCTTGATCTCCGTGGACATAGGAAATAACATGTTGAACCCGTCCGATCTCGCGAGTATTGCGTCGTCTCTAAAGAAGAACCAAGCTCGATTTTTCGAGGCGGAAGGCAAGAGCGAACAATTGCTCGCGGACATGAAAGAACAAGCACACCAAGTTCAGATTGACAAGATCAAGGAGGCGAAGCGAGTAGCCGACGCCGAGTGGCATGACGAAAATGCTCGCAAACGAGGTGAAATCCACCAAGCAGAGGAATGGGAACGCGCGAAACGCGCTGCTGACGCAGAGGTGCAGCATTTGCTTAACATGGAAGCTGAAAACAAGAAATACTTGGAGCGTCTCGAGGCAGAGAAGAATCCTGCCAAGGGTAAAGGCAAAAAAGAGTAGCAGAATGTTAGTTTCACATTATTCCCGGCTATTCTTGCAAGTTTTAGTTGCACATTCAACTTAGAAAGTAGAGAGGACACCTTTGATTCAAGATTGCTTCGTATTGCAAAAGGATTAACAAGTCCACAATGAACTGAATTCGTCTTTCCGTTAGATAATGGATCTGTTTCGTAGGGTTTCAGAGTGAATCACGGAAGGTTTAACGTCGCGACGAGGAGATTACCTTCTGGTAGTGGAAGATACTGGTCAATCACTTCCTGCGGTACACCTCCCTCCATGAGATTATGCCTTTCACGAAGAAGTGCAGCGATCCGCGTGATTTCATCCACTGATTTAAGGCTGTTCGATGAAACGGAGCACAGCATCTTATGTTCTTCCCTTTTGAGCTCAAAATTGCTATCCGCTCGTTATTGCTCTCGATGCAAATCCGAGCATTCCTCGAGCCAGAAATCTCTGCACGACTTGAAACACTTAGATGTTCGTCATCATTGTGTCATTTGGAGCTTTGGGGTCGATCCTCACCACGTTTACATGCCCCCTCGACATCATGGGCTGTGTAAGTTTCAGCAACCGTCGGAGCATTGATGACCTGGGTAGTGTCTTCGCCTCCAGACTTATCTGATGGCACAGTAATGTTGCCAGCCTCCTCCGCGTCGGTGTCACTCTCTGATTCACCTATTGGGTGGACCAGCTTGAAGATCCTTTGAAGCTGGTTAGCATTCTTTTCCTGGAAGTTGTTTGTTTGTTTCTTAGCTGTCTCTCGTGATCCAGGACGATCACAGGACCTTGGACCGCACTGCGCGCAATGTGGTCTTGTCTCGTTATTGGTGTTTTTCTTAGCTTCTTATCAGATCTTAGTTTTAGACTGATCCTAATATCTAATTTTAGGACCAAAAACTCGATGGCGTTATATTCCGTCCCTTGTCTAGTCGCAGATTCCATTATTATCCCAATCAAGCCTCCCCGCGAATGTCTGCGCTGGACGTCAACTGGTTGCGTCCCGTGACGCCGGGCGGGTCTATGCCGCTACAGATCCTCGTGGACTGGTTTGCGCTTAACGGCGTCGTGTACCACGCGTCCAGTCACCAGCGGGAGGTGCTCGTGCCGCTGTGTCGGGAGCTCAACGCGCTCGGAGTCCAGTGTGAGGTGGACCAGATTCTAGACTACGTGAGCTACCTACAGGAGGTAGTACACGACGCTGCCACTCGACACCACGCACTACCGGAGGACCTAATACCCTACCGAGAGCGCCTCCAGTCACTGCTGTTTAAAGACGGACGCGCTGAAGCTTCCGTCGCTCTTCAGAGTCAGCAGAAGCGCCCTATCAGTCGCCTATCTTGGCTCGAACCTTCGCCCTATGGCGGCCTAAGTGGCATGGAAGTGCTGGTAGAGTGGCTCAAAAGCAATTACTCTACGTACGCCCATGCCACTAGGAAGGGAGAGAAGGGGAGGATGCTGGAAGATCTGGTAAAGCAGATGAGGGACGCCGGCATCCAGGACTGTGCCGTTAACACTGTGCGCGCCAAGATCGACGTGCTGCATCGAGAAGTGAGAGGAGAGAAGTCGCGGTCTGCAGCATGGGAACAGTTCGGCTCGGTGCTTGAAGAGATTTTCACGATGGGAGACGCGGGTCACGAACGTGAGGACGCTGAGAATTCTGACGGACAGGAGATGGGGGACCAAGACCATCACAGCATTGATGGTCCCGCTTTCCAGAGCAATAGCTTTCTTGATGCAAGGAGTATAGGTGTCGATACTTCGGTGGCTATGAAACCCCCAGTGAAACACACGCGTAGTAGTCCTGCAAGTCGCCTATCCTGGATGAAGCAGGTGATGCCTGGTTCTCCGACTGCTATGGAGTTGTTGGTGGAGTGGATGGAGAACAACTACGCTGCATACACGCAGTCGAAGAAGAAAGGGGAGAAAGGGAGGATGCTGATCAGACTCTTGCACAAAATTGAAAATGCTGGGCATCGAGGCTGTACCATTCACGCCATTCGCGTGAAAATTGACAGCCTTCAACGACAAGCAGGGGGGAAGGCACGCCCTTCCTCGGCATTTGATCAGTTCGGCGTCTCTCTTACGAGAGTCTTTGCAGAGAAAGATAACCGGGATACCACTGAACCACGAGGAATCTCGCCACGTGCTATCCCTGTAAATCAAGACGGCGTGGAGTCGCACAACAGTGAGGAAGAAGGGGGAGTCGAGAGTGATGACAGCTCTGAGGAGATTGTTGCAGAACGTGCTAAAAGTGCCGAATATCAAGCTGATGTGGCTGCCATGGAAACGCCAAGACATGTTGATTTGCACAACCTTGAGAGCCGTGATGGTGGAGATACCAACACGTTTGAAGACAGCAGTACGTCTCCAAATCGAGCACCGACTGGATCTGACAGCGAAACTGAGGACGAGCAGGACAAAAAAACTGCCAAGGTGAACCCAATCGTCCCCCAGGTGTGTCATCAGGCATCGTCACCGATACAATCGCCATCCACGAGTGAAATTGTGCGTATTGCAACATTGCTTCGGGAGCGGCATGACCTTCTTCAGCGGGGTGTGCCTCAGGAGCAGGTCGACAAGTTCCTCCCGCTACCCAACGTTTAAGTTGGACGGTCAAATGTGTGAAGCTTTTAAATTGGAGTTGGTATCCTAGTTTTCAGTTGGAAGTAGTTGCAAAGTAATTATTTCAGCTCCGCTAATTGAATTCTCAGCACAGGCTGTTGAAAGCTTCACCCCAGCGATCCGGAAAGAGAATCCGGGACAAGGCAATGGGCGAAGAAAAAAAGTGTTGGAGAGCTAGTAGTACAGTGTAGTGAATTCAATTCCCGAATGCCTAGAACCATTGCGCTGAGGACGACAAGAACAACAGCAAAAGTCAACAAGTTTTCGTTGTTGTGCTTGCTAGCTCAGCATGAATCGCCATTGGAGCGCAAAATATATTTTTTGCATAGTCAGAGGCAAGGTGCCATCAGAAGTACAGCAGTTTAATCCGAGAAGTCCTCAATAGAACGACTCAAAGCTGTGCTCGACTGATCAGACCATGCTTGCTTCAAAAGCGGTTTTTCGGGTACTTGGTTCTCTCGTTGTCGCTTGAACGGTTGGTACGAGCATGAACTTCGAAGTGCTGCCATCGTGGAGCTCCCTTTTCAATTGTATCCCAAGTGCGTGACGAATATCTGTTGAAGCCGTTTGAATCCTAAACAGATGGGGTTTTTCATTTTTCCAAAACTCGTTTGACTTGGAATCTGAAAGGGGCATCCCCCTTTCAGATTTATAGGGCATTTTTGACGTCCAGACTAAATTGAAGTTGAAGATTTTCTAAGAAAACCGTGTCCCAATGGGACTCCCATTGGACAGTTAGGTTGGGTATTCTCGCCATTTCTCCATCTTGATGGCGGATCCCCCCCGTTACAGCCAGCGCCACTTTAATTGGGACGAACCAGTAGCTCCGGATGGCTCCATCCCTCTTGACTATTTAATGGGATACCAACCTCACCAACTATCATCAATCTACCGACAAGCTCGAAGTGCTGGCCCCACTGTGTCTGGAGCTAAACGAGCGCGGTGCCAAATGCACTGTGGCTAACATCGTCGTGGAGCTTGAGTGTTTGACTCGGACTGCGTGGCGCACCGCACGTGGATCACAGATGCCATGTACGAAGCGGATCTCTTTGAAAGCTATTTCGACGGACAAGAGCCTGTACTTGTGCGTAGTCATCGAGAATCTCACGTGCGTGGGTACGTTGGCAAAAATAAGAGGAAGAAGAAGAAGAAGGCAACCAGTCGTGTTCGTTCCCACTCACTGCGATGGATAGATGACGATGACTCATCTAATGGCTTGAGCCCAATGGCGATGTTGGTGTCCTGGTTCCCGGGCAACTTCCAGAAGTACGTCAAAACCGACAAAGATCGTCGATGTGAGTTGCTGAAGGAGCTTTGTGACGATATGAAATGTGCGGGCCATTCTGAATGCTCAGAGAGCGGAATTGCGGCAAAGATTAATCAGATTCGTAAAGAAGTGGAGCTTGAATATCGTGGAAATCACGATCGACCCGAGTGTTTCAAGAATTATCGTGCCTTCTTTATGATTTTTTTCGGTTATGTCAAACTTAGCAAGGATACGGAAACGCAAGGTGCAACAAAGTGGCGTCGTCGTCGGAAAAGGCATCGAAGAAGCCGCAGCCGGTCCATAATTCGCGAAGAGACCGTGGCACACAGCCCCAGCGACAGTGACGCTGAAACCAGCAATCAAAGCTTCGAGATGGAAGAAAACCGTGAGGACTGTAATGGGCAACCATGCCTTAAAGTTAAGGAGGACTGTGCTTCACATGTTAACGGGAATCAGGAAATTCAGACCTCGAGCACACCATCACGTCGTGGAATTAGCACGTCAAGTAGTATAGGTCACCGCAAGAGCCTGCCGAGTCTGAGAGATCTGTGTTGAGGTAAGGGCTCGTCATAGAGCGACCTCACACACCGTGTACTCTAAAATCTTATAGTAAAGAGTCACGGTTCATGTGACTCTATCATGTTATATTCAAGTCAGCCGATGACTGGCTGACACACTTTTATATAGAATCTTTGGCTACTATACGAAACTTAAGAGCAGCAAGACTAGCTTGCTGCTCGTCAATCTCACTTCTTCTTTTTCTTCCTTCAAGCCTTCGGTTTCTTCTCTCAGCGCATCCTGCAACTTCAATAGGTCATAAGTCCAAGCCAAGCCTCAACTGACGACTTCCCCCGGCTCACGGGGTCAAGAAACTTTGACGTATGGAAGACCCGAGTGACGACATCGCTTGACGGCAAGCACCTCCTCGGTTTCGTCACCAAGAAGGACTACAATGGGGTGAGCGAGGATGAAGAAGATGAAGACTCATCCGGCAGCAGCGAGATGTCCGACGTCGAAGCCTCTCCCAAGCCCGCCACAGCAGCCGGCTACGACTCACAAGCCGTCGACTACGAGCCCAGCTCCGACGACGACGATCCCGCCAGCGAAGAGGGAGCGAAGAGCGGTCCGGCAACTAAACCACCTCTCCAATCCGCAGCGCAAGTCGCGCCGTCGGATTGAGAATGAGAAGTCGGTACCACCGTCATCTCGACGTCTACGCCGCATGGAGGAACAAACTAAAGCTTTCCTGATGAAGACGATGGACGACACCCACATTCGACTTGTCAAGAACATCACCTCGGCTTACGACATCTTCCAAGCCATCTGCAAGAAGTGTGAGGGAGCCGGATTCCATGGCGACCCGTATTTCATTCAGCATTTCCTGATGGAAACCAAGTATGAGGAAGGGAGTGACGTCAACGAGTTCTTTCTCGTTCTGGTAGACGCGATGGGAGCCGCGTCCAAGGCAACTGAATCGGTCCTCACCGATGGGCAGAAGTCGCTCTACCTGTTCCACTTTATGCCAGCGTCCTGGAAGGATGATCTGCGCATCTGGAAGGGTAACCGGAAGTACATCCCGTACGACGAGCTCAAGATGAGCATAGAGGACAAAGTCCGCAAAATGGAGGCGCAGACACGCTACTCCCTGGCCAAAGGCACCCCTGAGAGCCGACACATCAAGGACGAGCGTGCGCTGGTTGCTCCATCGCACAGCACACCACGATCTGTGTCGAACGACGAGGTGTGCTGCTACTGCCAAAAGCCACGACACACCATTCTACAGTGTCAAGGTCTACAGAAGGATCTACGAGACGGCACGGTCAAGGCAGGCACGGTCCTGCCAGCGAACTTTGAGTTCCGCGAAGGTAATTCCCAGCGGTCCCACCCATATGAGCAGCGCAGCAACAATTCAGGTCGTGACGCGGATCGTGGCATAAAGGTGACAGAGGCCGAAACAACGGTGGTCGTGGTGGCAACCACCGCGGTAACAATGACAAGGGGCGCCAACAATCTCGCCGTGACGAAGGTGGCTACGATCAGTCCCGGGTGAAGAAGCACGCATTGCCGTTGCCACCGTTATCAAGTCGGCACCTTCTGCCATCAGCCTTGCAGCTAAAGCAACGTCCACCTTCGATTCCAGCTGGACGGTCGATTCTGGCTGCACGAGTCACGTCACCCAACCTGCTGAGTGGTTCATTTCAAAGACACCTGCCACCGGAAACATCACGGTCGGTGGGAAGTCTGAGATACCCATTGAAAGCATTGGTGATGTCATTCTCCAAGTGACTGACTCCAAGGGCGGGAAGCGCCAGCTTACGCTGCGCGATGTGCTTTATGCACCGCAACCTCTTGTCGGTCGCTGCAGCTGTGGAGCATGATTTCCGCTTCACGTTTCAGCTCACTGCGTGCACAGTGCAAACGGACCAACACTTTAATTTCAAGGCTAAGAAGTCAGCTACTGCGAAACTGTACCAGTTTACTGCCCTGCCCGTCCAACAGCAAGAAGCCCACGTGGCAACCTCAGGTAAACCCACTGCTATTATGCTTTTGCACAAACGACTTGGTCACCCTAATATTCGTGTCGTACAGGCACTGACTAAGGATCAAACAGTCTAGGGTCTCGAGGATAGCACTGTAGTTCCTAAAGACAACTTCTTCTGTTCTGTATGTACATACGCGAAGTCACACCGCGCTCCATTTCCGTCTAATAGACAGGTTGAACGTGCTGGTTTACCTTTACAAAAAGTCCATTCTGACATCTGTGGGCCACTACCAGTTCCTAGCCTTAGTGGATGTCGCTCCTTTGTTGTCTTTATTGATGATTTCACGCGGGATATGTTTACGTACCCTATCAAGGCCCGAAGCCAACTGTACGCCTGCTATGAAGACTTTCGGATGAAAGCACTAAATACGTTTCGCTCCGACGTCCATATCCTTGAGTATCCAGGATCCACATCGGAATTGGATGTTCAGGTACTTCAGGCGGACAATGCTAAAGAGTATGAGAAGTTGGGTCGTATCATCTCGAAGCGGCACGGGACACACGCACAATTTACTAACGCTTACACACCGCAACAAAATGGTGTTGCTGAACGCCGCATGCGTACAATCATGGAACGTGTCCGCGCCTTACTTCTGGACGCTAAGCTACCCAAGACGCTATGGGCAGAGTGTGTCACTCACGTTACTACACTCCTCAACATGACACCCAGCGAGAATACGTACAATCAAACCCCCTATGAGCTCTGGCACAATCGTAAACCACACATGCAATATCTGAAAGTTTTTGGGTGTGGGGCTTACGCCCACATCAATGATGTCTATCGGGACAAGCCCGATGCACGAGAAAAGCTCTGCATTTATCTAGGGATTCCTGGGCACAAGAAAGGATATCGCCTGATGGACGTTACATCTCGTGCGATAGTTTACAGCCGCGATATTGTCTTCCGCGACGATACTTTTCCGACCCTTAACAATGTCGATGGTACGCCAGAATTATTGCCCCCTACCGGCTCACCTCGATGCGCCAACCGATGATGTGCCGCCTGTCAGAGACGATCTTTCTGAACCTGCAGCTGGTCAACCACCGCAGGTCGGACCACGGGCAATGACAGATGTCCCACCAGCTGCAACCATTTCAGCGACGCCGAACCCGCTCCCATCACTCCATAGTGCCCTTGATCGTGGCGTTGTGACGTACTCATTTGTAACCGAGACGCCTTCAGCACTATCCCAACCCCAAGCAAAGCGCCCTCGCTACGAGGAAGAAATCTACGTGACAGAGCTTACATCGGAGGAAGATACTCAGGAAAGACAAGAGCGTACAACTCAAATTCTTACCCTACTCGCTGCTCGCTACGTATCTGAGCCTAAGTGCTAGAAAACCGCGATGAAATCACTTGATGCCAGACAATGGCGACTTGCTGCTGAATCAGAATACGCGTCCCTTATCAAGAATGAAACGTGGACCCTGGTTCCGCCACCACAAGGCCGCCGTGTTCTTCAAAACAGTGGGTCTTTGTTGTCAAATACACTGGTACGGGTGAAATTGACCGGTTTAAAGCACGCCTTGTTATCAAAGGCTTTTTACAGCAGTATGGTATTGACTACAATGAGATCTTCTCTCTGTTATCCGGATGGAGGTGCTTCGCCTTCTCCTGATCATCGCAGCATTACTTGATTACGAAGTCCATCAGATGGATCTCAAGACTGCCTTTCTTAATGGGTTTCTTACTGAAGAGATTTATATGGCTCAGCATGAAGGCTTTGTGACCCCTGGCCAAGAACATCTTGTTAAAAAGCCTTTACGGTCTTAAACAAGCACCTCGCATTTGGTATCAGAAACTGTCTACCTTTCTTGAGAGCCTCGGTTTTCGCAAGCTCATAAAAGATCGCTGTGTATTTATGACAACATTCGATGGACAGGTATGCTACATTGCTGTCAACGTGGATGACCGGCTTATCATAGCTCCCACAATAAACCTCGTATCCCGTATTAAATCGGCCCTGAAACAGAGATTCTCGATGCCAGATTTAGGGGAGGTGAAGTACATCCTCGGCTGGTCCATTGAGATGAACCGCGAAGCTCGAACGATATATATCCACCAGCGCAAATACGCGACCAATGTCCTCGACAAATTCGAACACCTTATTTCATATCCGATTGCGACGCCATCAGACCGCAGCATTACGTTGACGAAATCCATGACGCCTCAGACATCTGAAGAGAAGGAGGTCATGAAGGACATTCCGTATCGAGAAGTTGTCGGCAGTCTAATGCACCTCATGGTTGGCACTCGTCCCGATCTAGCGTTTTACATGCGTGAAGTAAGCCAATTCCTATCGAATCCTGGTAAAGAGCATTGGAAAGCAGTAGTAAGAGGCCTCAAGTATTTGTCAGGCACAACAGACCAAGGTCTACTACTTGGTGGATCGAAGTCTATCGATAACATCAATCTTGCTAATAATCTGACAGCATACACATACTCGGACTATGCAATTGCCGTGACACCAGAAGGTCGGCTGGCGGCTACGTAACAACGATCGGACAAAGCCCCATTTCATGGTTGTCGAGAAAGCATCACACTGTGGTGCTCTCGACTACAGAAGATGAGTACATCGCTCTATGTCATTGCATGCAGGAAGTCATCTTTCTCAAGCTGCTACTTAAGGAGCTGGGGTTCTCAACAACCAAGACGACAGTCCTCATGGAGGACAACCAAAGTTGTATTAAGATCTCCAGCAATTCAGAACTGCATGGACGATCAAATCACATTGACATACGCTACCATTTTGTCCAAGAAAAGGTAGAGCGACACGAATTCAGTGTCGTATACTGTAATACTAAGTCCATGGTTGCCGACATTTTCACCAAAGCGTTGGACAAATATCAGTTTAGAAACTTACGAAGTAAACTAGGCATGTATTCTCTAAGTGCACTAACGACTTAAAGAAACGACAAGGGTAAATAAGTAACCGGTCATTATAATATACGATACATCACTTTATCAAATTAAAAAGTCACAGGATAGTATGCGGTTTTCCTATTAAAAAGTTTTACTCACTACATCCAAAAAGGCTGTCCCCTCCACTGAGGTTTCCTGGCACACAGCCGCCAAATATATTATGAAATAGAAATAGAAGTGATGTGTTAGCAACAACACTCACCGATGTATTAATTAAATTAATCTAAAAGAATAACCTTACGAACAAACATAACCCTGTCAATCCACTCACCATAGGAGGACAAACTGCACTTGACGTTATCATAATGTACCGTCCTTTGATGACTGCAAACTTCGAGGACGAAAGCATGTCCAACTGCCATGGTGTTGCTGGCTGCAACCAAGTAGATGCCATCCTCCAAATACAATCTTTCTATGGCAACAGCACCACGGTGCCCTGTGCGGTGACGGTACTCACTATCGGCCATTGAGAGTTGAGACCCAGCTAGATGTAGCTGCATGATGAAAGCCCGAAAGCCCCGCCACGGAACACCACATGAAACGTCCTGTTGCAGTTCCTCTGAGCGAGCAAGGAATGCCTTAATGTGCTGTTCTTGAACCCCTGCAGGCTCACCCACCAATACCAGGGCTTGCTGCAGTGCAAGGAACATGAATGTTCCTGCAGGATTTGCACCAGCGATGCATGGGTACAGCTCGAAGACAACCTGGAAGAAGTCTTGTTTTCTTCCAGCTTCATGCCACTCGTCCACCACCTTGAGGGCATCCTGAAAGCCGTCCTCCAGTAGCATATCACGTGGCTCCCATGTGCGCGGGAGCCGACCATGCCGTCGTGTCTTCCATAGCACACGGTAGAGTACCTTGCCAGTTGCAGTCGTAACCTTGTCCTTAATAAACGCAATCTTCCATTTACCGGGCGGATTTGCTACGCGACGTTGTCGACGACTCTTTGCGGTGCGCCTTGCCTCATCGCCGGGCAATAGCCACCTGCTTACAGGCATCGCAAGACGAGCGCTTCGACGGGTCCTTGGAACTTGATCACCATGCACCAATAATGGCTGAGCTGCTACATGTCTGGGAATTGCTTCACCACATGCAAGGGAAGCAGGCTCCACCGCCGCTTGAAGTTGAGATTCCACTAGTGGAGGTGCTGAGTGGTCAACTACAGCCTTGGTAACTTGAACAAAAGCTGAGGTATCTTCGACGGTCATCGGCACAACTTGTGCGTACCTTGACATGATCTCTGTGGCTGACGTTTAATAACAGAGCCTCAGACCTATCACGCTAGGTGCAAAGCTGCGTTGAAACCGTGGAGTTGAAGGTCGAATCGCTTGGCGCCGAGAAGGTGAGTGGAGTTGTGATTCACGCTAAGCCACTAGCCTAAAGAGAAGCATGTATCTTTATGCCGCTTACTTAAGCATATGCAGCTCCAGGCACTACTATTCCATGAATTGCAAGCATTTAAACGATACAGAAGACCCTATATCCATTCGACACTCTTATGAGTTGGTCATGTCTATGCCACGCTATATTATGAAGCCATAATCAGAGGGCAAGTACGTGGCGGCGATGTTGAAGACAAAATTGTCACATTTAATACCTCTAAAATTTAATTCAGTTTGAGTTGAGCACCTCATTTTTCAATATGCACTGTGGGGCTCAAGCGGCCCATGATGTAACGAGGTTACACACAAGTGGCTACGCGTAGCCACTTGGTTACATGGAGGGTTCTCGAACGTTGGTGTAAGACACACCAATGGTTACACTTTGCAGACCACTGGTCTGTATACACTTAGGCTTCTCATTGGTAGATAAGCATTTCTTTCTACCAATTAGATTAGCAGGGTTCTGACAGCCATCGGATGGCAGAATACCTTTCATATAGGATATCAGTTTTAGGAGGAAAACCAGTCCAGACATAAATCATAAATATCAGTTCTCATTTTAACCCAAAACGGCTTTTAGCTTTTCTTATTTTAGTAAATCTATACTTTCGTCCGGTTAACTATACTTTCGTCCGAAAGTATAGTTAACCTAAGTTTAAGCAAACTACGCTTCCTCGTACACGTGCGCTAACGAGTAAGCCGAAGTAGTGGGCACAGAGTTGGCCCATTAAACATGACCGTCACATTGTGAGTTTTGCTCAAAAACCGCTTTGGTGAGGAGACCTCAAATCCGGTCTCCAATCGCTCCCCGGAGCCTCCGGAGCTTCAGAAAACGCAAAAAGCGTCTTTCAGCCGGGACTTTCGAGAACTGACTGAACAGGTTTGAAAGGGTTTACACTGACCAATGAGCAGTGACTATTGTTATAAACAAATGATGTTTCCTGCTTACGATCCAGGGAGGCTGTTGAGGTTAGGGCTCGTCATAGAGCGACCTCACACACCGTGTACTCTAAAATCTTATAGTAAAGAGTCACGGTTCATGTGACTCTATCATGTTATATTCAAGTCAGCCGATGACTGGCTGACACACTTTTATATAGAATCTTTGGCTACTATACGAAACTTAAGAGCAGCAAGACTAGCTTGCTGCTCGTCAATCTCACTTCTTCTTTTTCTTCCTTCAAGCCTTCGGTTTCTTCTCTCAGCGCATCCTGCAACTTCAATAATCTGGAAATTTGCAGTCAAGTGGCGCTTTGCCGGAAGAAATTGAAAGATGCTAGTGTCCCTGATACCGAGATTGAACTTCTCCTCCCCACGCCAGCGCAAAATCGAAGTGTTAAGTATGAGCTGAGTCTGGAACCGATTGACGTACGTGTCCAAGTTAGTCTCGGCAGGAAGAAGTTACTGAACGAAGGAGTTCCTGACTTCAAACTGCAGCGTCTTCTTCCCACGCCTACACCCAGAAGATCTCGAGCCCGCCACCATGACAGCGGACGAAACACTGATTACCCATATAAGCCGAAGCAGATTGAAGTGCTAATTCAACTTGGAAGCAACCGACAGCACTTGCGGAAGGAAGGTGTCTCTCAGGCTGAAATTGATGCGTTCCTGCCTCTGCCCACGGATCACCTATCGGTATGATGCCGATAACAGTTTGTAAGGATCCAAGCTTGTAGGTATATTACCACCTACGCTCCTCCAAATATCGTTATCATCAGTACTTGTTGATGCAAAGAACGTGAAGCAAATATCATGTTCCAGTCCGTCTAAGCTTTAATTACAGTACCTCTTTCGCATCGCGTAGAAGAGACCTTGAAGGCGTCTTTGATGAAGTCGCCCGATTGTTTACCCTTGTACTGGAGGGATTCTAAGGAAAACATATATCACTATCTGTGATCAAGTTCTAAACTACCCTGTGCTGATTCGTTCACGCGTTCGCATTACTGCAATAGAATTTCCGCCGCGCAATTTCAAAGACAGCGATTCGCGATACCGCACTGCTCTTGTCAAAGGGGGTGTCATGTTATAAGCGGTATGTGCTGGAAAGGCCAAAGTGCGTGCAGACGAATAAAGTAGGACGCTCGATGCTAAAGACCTAATTTAGGTTTTGTTTAGGAACCTTTTGATCTCTAAACTTCACACAGCCATTCAATTGCTTCTCACAGCCATCGGTTGGTTACCACTGGCATTGCTCACCACAATTCAGCCACACCAACCATCCCTTCCGCTTGCTTTTACCCTACTTGGGCTTCCTACGGCCCCTCGCTAAGCAATTTGCATCGTACCGATGCAGCAAGGAAGACCGCGTCTTCGCGGCGGTGGCCGTCGCCAGCGTCAATTTCGACGTCGAGCATACACAAGTTTCTGCGCTTTCACTTTGGCTACCGCGACCCACTCAGCCCTCCGGTATTACTGCTTCTCGACGATTTTAGCGGCCACTGGGTCGACGGTGTTGTTGAATACGCTCGCTCGTTGAATGTTTTGCTTCAGAAGGTACCGGTCGGGCTCACGTGGCTGAGCCAAAACCTGCCGATGCTGTCTGGATTAGGCCCCTGAAACATCGGCTGGGTGGCTACTGGGTTGAATTTCTACGAGATCAACTGTGACAATATACTGGTACTAACAGCACAGACAAGTTCACGATGAAGGCGCCGCAGCGCTCGACCATAGTAAAGTGGGTTATATCGGCTTGGCGCGAGCTACCTCCAACCACGGTTGCGGCTGGGTTTCGCAAGTGTCACCTCACTGACGCCGGTGACGATCCAGCTGGGTACGAGCTCGATGAAGACTATGAAGTACAAGCATCTATCAACGTGGTCGCCACACAACTTCAGCAGCTAGATGTATTTGCAGTTGTAGCCGAGGGTGACATTGTCGAGAGCGCTCTTGTCTAAATTCATGAAATACACACTAGTTTGACCTTTTCTTCGGCTTTGCTTCTTCTTGTTGTCATAAGCGAATTCATGTGTTCGGCGAGTATCGTCGTTTTTTACTCCCCCCTATAACATGAGCAATGCGGTATATATTTTTCATAAATAAAAGTGCAAGTTTCATGACACTTACCTGTCCAACCTATTCATCACCATCATACTATCTTGGATAGCGAATGTTTTTACCGCGTGCAGTGTTGTCAGTAAAGTTAACCAGGTTACGACGCACATATTAAGAATTAAAAAGGAGATGATCAGAGGTTGCAAAGACGTACATGTACAAAGAGGACAGGTTTTAGCAATTGGTCACTGCTGTGGCTTCGTAAAAATATTTTCACGTGCTACCACGAAAGGTATTCGTTAGTGTTGAAGTAGACCCAGAACTGCGTGCTGTGCCCAGGGAAATGTGCGCCGAGCAGCCGCTCCGGACCACCGAGGAATACGCAAGAGTACGATGGGTTTGTGTGGCTCACAGGCTGCCTAGATCCGGGAGAAGGGCAAGTAGGATTCTAACGTTAATCTCACTCTCTCATTTGCACCATTGACCTCGGAGCGAAGTGCACGTGCGGTTTGCGGACCGCCGTCCAACAGGTTTTGATCCCAAGATGACAATCGCCCACGCTGGAGCTACTCCCGGTGATGCGCACGCGTCGCCGTCTGCTCCGGCAACCAGCCACGAAAGGGCTGGGCAGGCCGATAGTGCCAATGAGACGAGCACCGCCGTTGCTCGCGAAAGGAGCAGCGGCAACCCCCTCCCCCCCCCCCCCGGCGACCACACAGTGGCTGCCGGGGAACGCGAAGCCGACCACATGACGAGGATGCCCACTATGATGGAGGGACTCGCTGGACGTCTCGAGCAACTTGAGCAGTCGCAGACAAAAATAGAGCAGAAGCTGGATGAGGACGCCAGGCGTGCGCACGACGTCGACCAGCCGATGACGCCTTCGATGAACTCCAGTCTCTTCGCATCTCACCTTGTTCGAGGAGCTCGCATGCACCTTGATTCACTGGCGGTTTCGCCAAGTACTCCGCCCACGTCGACACCGAAAATACCCGTGGCAGCCCCGCAGTACTTTGGGCAACGACAGCCTGGATACGGGATGCCCATGTCTGATCTTCAGCGTCTGTACGCAGCAGCGCAAGCACCACAAGGCCATGGACCTGCGGGTCCGCCTCCGCAGCCCCGAGAGGCTCCACCGCAACCTGGTGCCGGACGATTTCCGGCTCAGGATCAGAACGGAGGTGGCGTCCGCTATCCGGATGCGCGGCAGAAGAAGCTGGCCATTAGGCCCATTAACAGCAAATAACTACATGTCGGTTTGAAATCTGGGCTCCTCGAGTGGGGCCGCAGGTTCGAACGGCAGGTCAACATCGCGCAGTCGGCGTGCGGGTTCACCTGACCAGAGGACGTCAAAGTGGATTTGCTGGGTCACTACTTATCGGGCACGGCGGAAAGGTATTATAACAAGCAGGTCGAGGCCTGGCGGGGACAACTACCTACGCTCCAGTACGTCATGGAGAAGATGGTGGAAGCCTTCAAGACCAACTTGACGCCGGCCCAGGCGATGAAGCTGTTCACGGCGCCGAAGGACGCCAAGCGCACACGGCCTGAACATTACATGTACCTAGTTGCGATATCTGAGGCATGTGAAGGCGGCGCTGATTATCTGGTACTGAACAACGTTGTACAGTACGCGTCTGCCGACTTGCGCATCATACTGATGGCTAAAGTAGACGGCGCGAGACAGGACTACCTGCAGCAGGCTGAGGAGCTCGCGCATTTTACCCAGTCCTGGGAACTGGAACCGGCCAGACATCGAAATTTGGGAAGAGAAGTCGTGGCTGCTATCGGCGAAGAACAGAAGAAGGAGACACGCCGTTGCCATGTGTGCAACAAGGTCGGACATCTGCGCGCAGATTGTCCGGAACGCGGCCGCGGCCGCGGTGAACCTGACCTAACACTCGCCATGGGCGGTGCGTTCAACGGAGAAGACGTCTGGATCCTTGACAGTGGGTCCAGCAGGCACTTGGTGCGGGAAGAGTCGTGACTCAATGAGGTCGAGATCTGCAACGACGTATGTTTGCAACCAAACGGAGAACCGCGCAAGGTCACTAAGAAGGGCACGTCGACGCTGCCAGTGACAGCGTGTGGCAAGACGAAGTCAGTGAAGCTAACGGATGTGTACTACGCTGCGAGCGTGATGCACAACCTCATCTCGATTGGAAAACTCGATGAGAAGGGATATACTCTGACACATAGAAATGGGCAACGTGTCATGACAGCCATGGACGGAAGCGACGTCACGTTCGATGTCGCCATGAGAAGGAACGTACTCGTTGTGCACGGCACCGTGGAGAATCATGAGCACGCGTCAGACGTGATATGGCGGCGCTGGACCGGGAAGTGTCTGCGGCCGACGGCGTGGACAGCAGTAAAGAAAAGGGAAGCCTGGTGGAGTTCCACAAGCGGCTCGGCCACTTGAGCTACGAAGCAGTGGAGCGTCTGGCGCAGGATCCGAGCTCCGGCATAGAGATAACGGACCATCGTCGTGAAAATGGTCTGACCTGTGCACAAGGGAAGCAGTCAAAGAACACACAGTCGAAAAGGGACACTGGCGAGCACTCGCCAATCGACAGAGTGGGTGGCGTCATCTGCTACGATCTAATGGGGCCAATGACGCCGAGAGACCGACACGGGAACCGCTATATGGTTAACTTCGTTGACCATAAGAGTAACTACTGCAGAGTGTTCTAGGCGCTGACCAAGGACGCCGCCGCGAACCAATTCGATCATTTCCTCGTCTATTTCGAGAAGAGATTTGACTGCAAGATCCATGTCGTGAGGACGCACTCGGGTGGAGAGCACGATAACATAGACTTGTTCTGTAAGAGCACGGACGTTGCGCGGCAGAAAAGTGAAGCTCGGAACCAGGCAAGTAACGGGAAAGCAGATCGGATGAATCGTACGATCATGAACATGGCGCGCTGTATGGAGTTTGCCTGTGGTCTCCCCCTGAGCCTCTGGGGAGACGCAGCGCAGTACGCAGCCTACATACTCAACTGGTCGCCCAGAAGCTCGAATCCGGGACGTGCCTTGCCGCTGAAGATCCTGACTGAACAGACTCCATCTCTGGGCGAGATCGTGGTGTTCGGATTGCTCTGTACGATGTACAGAGACCCACAGAACCGGAACTTTTCTCACCGCGCGCAGCAGGGCACGATTGTTGGGATAGGAGTGGGGACCAACGGCTATCGCGTGTACTTACCCAAGGATCGCAAGGTGGTGACGCTTCAGCGTGTGAAAAACATTAAGACGCCGGACAGGACCCAGAACGAGCAGATCCAGAGGCTGTACCTCGAGGAGGACGACCTTGAGGATGAGGAGGAGCCTGTGAGAGAGCAGGCGAGATCGACCGAGGCTGGTGACATTGGAGAAGCACCGGTCGCGAGCGACCGCGCGAAGAACGGGAAGAAACGCAGTAAGAAATCCAAGAAGAAGAAGGCATGGACCAGAGAATGACCAGTAACGCGTTCTGTCGGACGTACGGGTGCCGCCGAGGCGGCCACACCCGCGCAGCAGGAGGAGGACACGCGTGGCGTCGTGAATAACGTGGTTGAGGTGGATCCGAAGAACTACGGACAAGCCATGCGCAGCGCTCACAAGGAGCGTTGGTTGGAGGCGATGGCGGAAGAGCTCAAGGCTCTCGAAGCGAACGGGGTCTGGGAAGTGGCTAAGAAGCCGCGTGGTGTGCACGTCTGGCACACCAAGTGGGTCTACAAAACGAAGAGAGATGCAGAAGGACTAATCAAGCGTCTGAAGGTGAGATTAGTGGCATGTGGAAACAAACAAGAGTTCGGTGTGAACTATAGTATCACATTTGCGGTCGTCATCAAGATGTCGAGCGTTAAGATCATCCGGGTGCTGGCCAGGAAGTGGCGCGTGCCTGCGAAGCTTGGCGACGTACCGAATGCGTACGTAAAGGCAGACAAGGAGGAGGAGCTGAGAATCTTTATACGCATTCCGAAGGGGATGAAGATTTCTGAGGAAATGTTGAAACGCCTGGGTGTAACGTCTGAGGACGAGATTGTGCTGGAGCTGCACAAGGGTCTGTACGGTTTAAGGGGGGCGGGGAGATTGGGGAGCAAGTTCCTTCACCGCAAGTTGGTCGAGATTGGGTTTGTACAGAGCATGGTGGACCTCTGTGTGTACTTTAGAAAACGAGGTGGTGTTCTGGTTGTTGTGGGAGTCTATGTTGACGATCTACTGGTCACGGGGACCAGGCAGGACGCTGTGGACACGTTCATCGAGGAACTGGCGTCGCTCTCAATCGAGAACCTTTGGCAGAGCTCACAAGTTCCTGGGAATACGGGTGAACTACGACGATACGAACGTGTAGTGGGCCAACTCTGTGCCCACTACTTCGGCTTACACGTTAGCGCACGTGTACGAGGAAGCGTAGTTTGCTTAAACTTAGGTTAACTATACTTTTGGACGAAAGTATAGTTAACCGGACGAAAGTATAGATTTACTAAAATAAGAAAAGCTAAAAGCCGTTTTGGGTTAAAATGAGAACTGATATTTATGATTTATGTCTGGACTGGTTTTCCTCCTAAAACTGATATCCTATATGAAAGGTATTCTGTCATCCGATGGCTGTCAGAACCCTGCTAATCTAATTGGTAGAAAGAAATGCTTATCTACCAATAGGAAGCCTAAATGCATACAGACCAGCGGTCTGCAAAGTGTAACCATTGGTGTGTCTTACACCAACGTTCGAGAACCCTCCATGTAACCAAGTGGCTACGTATCGCCACTTGCGTGTAACCCCCCCCCCCCCCCCCCCTTAAGATAAGACGTGCAAGTCTTAACACGTCAATCAAAGAATTGACGAGACCGTCAACTCTCCGGGAAATTCGAGCTCATTCTGCAATGCGCTCGCTAACGAAGACGCCAGCGCAAGAGTCTGCTTCTGCAGACTCTGCTACGTCCGTGCCTGCATCTGCAGGCAACACTACCTCGGTGCCTGCGCAAGCAAGTACCTCCACGACAGAGTCTACACTCTCTGTCGACGAATACCACGCGCTACAGTACAAGAAGCGCGTGGAGGATAAGGCTGCTGCCCCCGAGACGATTGTCGATGGTTCGTCGGTGTGGAACATCTACGGTAGCATGCCTACCGACTATGGGTCGGACATCAGTGATGTCCCCATGGAGGACGGGGAAGTCCCATCCTCAGCATCCGACTCCGAGTCGGCCGCAGTCGCGCATGAGCCGGTCACAGGGGCGCGTCGACCCCGTGAAGATGATCCGAGCGCTTCAAGTTCGAAGCGCTCGCGTAATGATGAAGAAGAGAAGGCACCAACGCCGGTGACGCCTTCTTCTCCGCGTCCTGTTGCTACACAACGCGCTCCGTGGATGCCAAGCGCATCCGAGATTGCTTCCAGGTTCGGTGCGACTTCGCCACCGAGCCCGATCCCGCTGTACGTGTGCAGCGCAGCACTTTGATCCGATGACGAATCAAAGGCGCGACTACTACATCGGACTCTTCCATGAGCTCCGATGGCATGCGTTGAAGAGAACTTCGCGCAAAAGCAAAGTGCCCGAGTGGGTGGCACTTTGTCAATCTTGGAACGCCTTTGTTGAGAACTTCAACAAAGACGCGAAAGCGTACCGCGCCCGCATCACTGCGGCGCAACGTCGCTTCGAGACTTTCTCGAGGCGTCATATGATCGATCGCCTCCATAATGAAGCTATGGAGGCGGGTATTCCGTGCGCAGTTTCCTTTGGAACTGCGTGTTCGTACTGCCCCCCTGGGGCTGAGCGTCTCTCTGAGCGAGACGTCACCGGGTACACGACTGTGCGTGCACCTGTTCAGCTGCGTGATCTCCGCGTTCAACTTGAATGTCGTGATGAACGTCGTGACACTCCGAGTGTCAGCGGTGATCTTAGCGCTCGTGCAGGCGTTACGCCTGCACTCCGTTCTGGGCTTCGTACGCCCTCACCATTTCCGGAACGTTCTCCATCAGGACGTTCCGCGGTTCCCATGTATCTCGGTGGGGAGGAAATCCTCTCCAACGAATACGAAGACGAGCCTGATCTCGGTTCGTCTTCGGGGGTTCATAGCCCACGATTCGCTCGATTATCCACCGAGTCGAGCCGCGCGCATCGCGCAGTGGTGGCGGCGGGGGCGGAAAGATACCCCTCGTACGGTCAACTCCAGGTTGACCGTGACTCCCGCGCTCTGTACGATCGTGTAGCCGCTCTGGAACAGTTCCAGAGTGGGGAGTTCGCTCAGCTGCAACAGGAGCTGCGCTACCAGAAGGCGCAGGTCGCGCAGGCCGCTCAGACCGCGTCGAACATCCAAGTGGAACTTGGAACGAAGGTCGTGAGGCTCCACGACCGTGTTGCTGCCCTCGAGAAGCTAGCTTACGCCGCTTCGTCCTCTTCTGCGAGCCATCAAGGTTAGGTGGCTCGTGTTGCGTGTACGGCTTTAACCGCCCGACGTAAAATGTCGGATGGAGCCGCATGCTGGACGGTATGTCCAACGTGTACGCATTGCCATGCCGTTCAAGCACTGTGAACGGACCGATGAAGCGCGGAGCGAGCTTACTTGCTCCGAAATCCGAAACTGCATGTCTAGGCAGGTTCTGAGTAGCTAACAGAACTAATGAACCCTTTTCGAATTCATTTGTGTTGCCCCTGCCAACATTGTCAGCGTTCAGCTTCTGTCTGTCCACATAAGCATATTGTTATTATTGAAGCATATTATTAGTATTACGACCAAAGACAAAGTCCATAGAGATGGACTGCCAACACTCCGACGGTGTCGGTAGTGATTGAAGCGGAGCCTGCGAAAACGCAGCAGGCTTAACGCGTTGACACACCTCGCAAGCTCGTACGTACTTGCGCACCCACTTGTACCGGTGATTCCAGTAGAAGTCACGCGTGAGAAGCACGTATGTCTTCTCACGACCAGGATGCCCTGCCGTAGGGGCATCGTGAAACTCGTACATGATCCGCCTCCGCAGATCATAGTCGTGCGGCACGACGATGCGAATCACATCGTCGTCCACTGCGCTGTATAGCAGCAGTACTTCGTGCACACGATAACGATGTGCACGAGCCCGAAGGTGTGGTGCCAACTTCCGACGCGCCTCGTCAGAAGGTGCTGAGGCGTAGCTCAGCAACTGCTTCGCGTCTGCGTCACTCGCATACGCGGCTTTAACGTCGTCGATCAGCGACGACGACGGAGCACTCACACTCTCGACGCCAATCCGATTGGCGTCAGCTGTCTTCACAGCATAATCTGGCCGACGTGCCAATGCGTCGGCCACGACGTTCAACCTTCCGGGTTTGTATTCAACCCGGAAGTCGTACTCTGCGAAGAACGACAACCATCTCGCCATCCGCTGTGAGATATGTGGCGACTTCACTGCAGTTCGTAGTGAAGCGTGGTCGGTGTAGACCACGAACGGTCCACTCCCAAGTAGATACACTCAGAACTTCGCGAGTGCATTCTTCACGGCAAGGATCTCCTTGTCATGTACGGGGATAGTTGAGCTCAGCTGGCTTCAGCTGACGCGAGTGATAGTAGACCACACGATCACGACCCTCGTGATCATGTTGCATCAACGCGCATCCGATCGCAATGTCGGATGCGTCCCACACGACGTGGAACGGACGATCTTGGTCAGCCACTGCCAAGATCGGCGCTTCAGTCAAGCCCTGCTTGACTGCATCGAAGGCCAGCTGACACTCAGCAGTCCACTTCCACTCAGCTTCCTTCTTTAGAAGCTGCGACAGCGGGCGGATTTTGCCCGCGTAGTTTTCAACGTACTTGCACAAGTACGTTGCAAGCCCAAGGAACTGCCTCAGTTCCTTGACATTGGATAGCGTAGGCCATTCACTTATCACTCTGACCATCTCTGGGTCAGGGCGTACGCCGTTCTTCCCGACGAGACACCCGAGAATGGGTATCTCGCTCGCCCCGAAGATACACTTCTTCAGGTTCGCATAGAGCTTATGCTTACGCATGAGCCCTAGCAGCTTACGGAGGTGCTCCATGTGCACATCAACGTCAGTCTTCCCGTTCACAGCCCGGCTGTGAACGAACACAGCGTCGAAGTAACTCGGTGCGAAGTCGCGCACCGAGCGCAATAGTTGCGTCACACATCTATTGAAGGTAGCAGGGGCATTCTTCAGTACCTGCGGCATTACGAGCCACTCCCAAAGCATACCGCTTGGAGTGATCACCGCCGTGAGAGTGATGTCGCTCTTACGCATCAGGATTTGATAGAATCCGTCACGCAGATCAAGAGCACTGTAGATGGTGATCTTGGCCATCGAATCGATGATCACATCTTTTCGTGGTATCGACGTCTGTGCCGGTATCGTCGTATCGTTCAGCTTGTTGTAAGCATGAACGATGCGCCATGCGCCTTGTGGCTTCTTGACACAGAACGTTGGTGCACTGTGCGGGGACTTCGATTCCCGCACCTGCCCTGCCTGACGACGACTCTCGAAGAAGTCGTCGGTCGCCGTGACTTGATCTCGCGGCAGTGGCCACTACCGCGTCATACAGTACTTCGTACCCGGCACGAGGTCAATCTCGTGCTGTATTCCCTTGTCCTGCGGAAGCTCCGCAGGAATCTCGTCCGGAGCACATCCTTGTGTTCCCGCAGAACATCGTAGAAGGGACTCGCCTTCAGCGAGTCCCAGCTCTGCCCGTCGAAGCGCTCCTTCTTCGTCTTTGCACTGAGAGTGTCCTCACTCTCAGTGGTACTCGCAGCGTGGAGTTGCCTCAACTCCTCCGCTTCGCTCTTCACCCTTTCGAGATCCGAGATGCATATCTGTTCGATGCGTCCATCGTACAGGTCCATCGCGAAGCGCATCCAGCTCATGGCTGGAAGCGACGTCAACTCCGACGCACTCGTCGGAGGATTCTCCAATTGCATTGACCCGTACTGGAGACCAGTACGGGTCCGTGTCAAGACGTTCAACGTCTCGACACTCGACGTCGTGTCCGATGTCTGCCCGGCAGACATCTCTTGTAGCGTCTCGGTCCCGGACTGAGACTTGCGCAGCTTGTGTTGCTTGCGCTGTCGTTTCTTTTGTAGAGCCCGGCTCCACTTGTTCTTCGTCCAGGCCCGGCCTTGGACGGGTTTCCGTTGTCGAAACCGTCGGCGGATTCTTTCCGCGGACGCACACAATCAAGCCCGGCTTGATTGCATATCGCTTCTTCGTGCAGCCCGGCTGCACGTGAGCACGCAAGCTTTCCCGGTGTTGGGCGTTTGCAACCGCCAACACTGCTTGCCGCGTCATCAACTCCCGAAGCCGACACACCTTTGTTCCCTCGACGCCTTGCGGCGGAGCCTTCCGTGATTTTTGAACAAATCACGATCGTGTCAACTCTCGGAGCTGACACGCCGACTTTACAGCTACTGCTTGTAGCTGAAGTCTCTTCCATACTTAATCGATCAACTCCCAGAGTTGATACGCGCATTGAAGTAGGAATGCATCTCAAATCTGATTTCTGATTTGAGACAGACTCAACGACTGCATCAGTCGTTGTGACTTGTGGGTGGGCACCGGAGGCAGCAACACACGGTGCTGCCTCAACGGTGTGGTTGGGTGCACCTTGAGGTGCATGCGCTAAACGGACACGTCCATTGCTCTTTGTCGCGTTGCGTCCGAAGCGTACAAGCGTACACTTCTCCCAATTGAGCACTGGACCATGCCGTGCAAGCCACGGCATGCCCAACACTAAGTCAAACTTATCGTCTAAGTCTAAGACGATAAGGTTCTCCACAAACACCCGGTGTTTGTACGAGAAGCGCACGCGTACGACGCGCTTCTCAGTTCTCACGGTGGCGCCCGTTGCCAACCGCAATTCCAACACACTTCGAGGTGTGTCTACATCCTCGAAGTTCAGCTTCGGTAGACTTTGCTGTCGAACAAAGTTGTTCGACGCACCCGAGTCTACCAGAGCACGAAGAGAGTTCTCTCTCTTCGACCTTATTTTCAGGTTGACAAGATGTGGCTTGTCATCTTGCTTCTTGCAGTGAGAGTCTCTCTCACTGGGGGCTGCAGTCTTCAGTGTCGCGTGTCCGTTGTAGACACGCGTGACTGCACTACCAGTAGGGCGCCCCGCGCCTACTGGTTCCGCGCGTTTTTTATTGATCGTGGCGATGCCGGGCATCGCCACGTCGGCCCCCGGCCTTGTGCACATCCGCTGTGCACTCACGCGCATAGTGACCGATGTATCCACATCGGAAACACCGCACGCTACTGTTGTTCCGCTGCTGATGACCAGCAGCCGTAGCGTTCGAGAGGTCCATAGGTTCGGGACCTCCCGTTCTCATCACCGGACGTGCCATCCTCGGCACGTTCACATGCAATTTAGCCTGCCGCAGGCTAAATTCCTCTTGCATGGCAAGGGTGATCGCAGCTTCGAGAGTACTTGGGTACTCTCGGAAGAGGTAGGTCTTGACGAGACCATCCCTCAAGTCTTTCATGAACGTGACGACCTTGGTCGCCTCGTCCATCGGGTTGGTCACGATGTTCGAGACCAAATACCGCGCACGTTCGGCGTAAGCATTAATGTCATGCTTACCTTGCTGCAGGTCGAAGAACTCAGCCCTCGACCGGAACTCGTTCTTAGGAGGCTCAAACGCTTGTCTGAGCTCCCCCTTGAACCCCGCGTACGTGCTGAAGCACGTAGCGTCCGTGAACCGGCGTCCATACGCCCAGCTCCTCGCCTCGTCCGCCAAGACATGACATGGCGAATGCAACCTTCGACGGATCGTCGAAGATGCGTCGAGCTGCAATGGCAGTGTCAACCTCGACAAGCCATCGGAGAAGAGGTTCCCCCTCTTTTCCCACATAATTGCTCACGTGCAGTTTCAATGACTACACGCGCGGTGTCGTCCCGGACGACGCCGTCGTAGTCGTAGCGGTAGCAGCATCTCGCTGCTCCTTGACTATGAAGCCCAGAGCAACACCGTGTTGCTCTGTCGGTGACAACGTCCGTAGCATCGTCACTACGGCCACCTCCCCAATGACTGTTGCCAGTCTTTGGAGTGCCTCCCACTCTGGATCCGACAGGTGGGGGCAGTCTACACGCACAATGTGCGTTGCAGACTCGCTCGGGCCACGCATGGACGGAATACCGTCCATGGGTTGGTTCTCAGCCCCTTGTTCGTATTCCATACGAACATATTAGGTAGTCGGTCGTTGGACGGACTCCAAAGTGCTACCAGGTGTAATGGGCCAACTCTGTGCCCACTACTTCGGCTTACACGTTAGCGCACGTGTACGAGGAAGCGTAGTTTGCTTAAACTTAGGTTAACTATACTTTCGGACGAAAGTATAGTTAACCGGACGAAAGTATAGATTTACTAAAATAAGAAAAGCTAAAAGCCGTTTTGGGTTAAAATGAGAACTGATATTTATGATTTATGTCTGGACTGGTTTTCCTCCTAAAACTGATATCCTATATGAAAGGTATTCTGCCATCCGATGGCTGTCAGAACCCTGCTAATCTAATTGGTAGAAAGAAATGCTTATCTACCAATAGGAAGCCTAAATGCATACAGACCAGCGGTCTGCAAAGTGTAACCATTGGTGTGTCTTACACCAACGTTCGAGAACCCTCCATGTAACCAAGTGGCTACGTATCGCCACTTGCGTGTAACCCCGTTACAGAACAGGTACAGGCTGGACCAGAAGCTGACAATTATGGACATGTTGAAGGAGTTTGGCATGGAGATGGCGCACAGCGTGAGCACGCCAATAGGCGAGGAATGGAACGGTGAGTCGGAATCGAATGCGGAGCTCTTACCTGCAGCGGGATCGGGAGAGACGCCCACGATCACGAAGTTTCAGTCTCTTATTGGTGGTCTGCTGTGGGTTGCGAGATGTACTCGGCCGGACATTGCGTTCGCCGTGCACAAGGCTTCGCGCCGAACGCATTGCCCGACAATTGCGGATTGGAAGCTTGCGAAGCGCATTTTGAGATACCTGTCAGGAACTAAGAGTCTGAGTCTACTAATGGGAGGCGACTGGAGTGTGCGAGAGGAGTTAGAGGTATTGGCTATAGCGATGCGGAATTCACGGCAGACAAACTGGATAGGAAGTATGTGACGGGAGGCTTCATCACTATGGATGGGATGGCCATGGGTTGGACCTGCAAGAAGCAGGGAGGCGTGGCGTTATCCACGATGACACGGCAGCGTCTGTGATCGGACAGGAAATACTCGGTATAAGAGAACTGCTCGGAGAGCTGGAAGTCGCCTGTGTGCAGCCTTTCGAACTGCGTGTTGATAACCAAGCAGCACTCAAGCAACTCGAAGGAGAGGAAGCATCGTCGAAGGCCAAGCACATCGACGTGCGAATAAAGTTCGTGGTGCACTACACCAAAAAGGGAGTGTTGAAGCCACAATACTGGGAAAGTGAGCGCATGCCCGCAGACGTGTTCGCGAAGGTGCTGGCGGTGCCGCGGCTCCACAAGCTGCGCACGCTTGTGGGCCTACACTGATAGAGATCTGGAGAACGCGAAGGGTCGCGCTACTCGGCGAGGAGGAGTGTTGAAGTAGACCCAGAACTGCGTGCTGTGCCCAGGGAGATGTGCGCCGAGCAGCTGCTCCGGACCGCCGAGGAATACGCAAGAGTACGATGGGTTTGTGTGGCTCACTGGAGTCCTAGAGCCGGGAGAAGGGCAAGTAGGATTCTAACGTTAATCTCACTCTCTCATTTGCATCATTGACCTCGGAGCGAAGTGCACGTGCGGTTTGCGGACCGCCGTCCAACAGTTAGTACTTAGTAGTACTTGTAAAACTCCTGTACATGCGCGCCATACAGGTAGTGCTATACATGGTATCTATAAAAATGTTTAGTACATAGTAGTAGTTGTAAAACTCATACACAAGTGCACCATATAAGAAATGTTTTAGTACTGTACAGTACATGGTACCGGTATCTAATAAAAAAAAATGTTTTTAGTAAGGCCGAAGAACAAGGATTAATGATTCGATCGATAGCATCACTCGAATCAAATAAGTCGTGCTAAAATGACTACTGAAGTATTTAGAAAGAGAGCCAGGAGCTGAGAATCAACGGAAACTATATCACGATCTTAATACTTTAGTAAGTAATCAATAACGTCGAAGTGCCCACTACAGGTAGTTTTGAACTAACTACGGGGAAGCCCGATGTGGCGAGTGGAGCAGTATATGGTGTGGATTTGAAATTAGATAACTGGTCACTTCAGTCTCTGTGCTACGATGAGATTGATCTCCACCCGGTGCTAATGGAATATGGACCTGAAGACAAATTGCTGGGGATCGTTCGTTATTAGCGAAAATACCTTGTGGTACCCCACACAAAAACTATTGCAAAGCAGAGATTTCTTTCTAAAATACTGGCCCGTTAGGGCGGTTGGTTGGACCGTCCCACATCCGTTGCCGATACGCTTATCATTCTCCAATTCCCCCCATTCAACTGTAAGCTGGAATGATGCAAAATGATCGCCGTGCAACTCGCTTGAAGCGTTTTCAGTGGAACAAGAAGACCCAAAATACGACTCCAAATGATCTCCTGATCAAGTGGTTGGTATGCAATCACGCGAAATACTTCCGAGCAAGCAATCTTGCAGAGGTAGTTAAGGAATTTCGGAAGATGCTGCTGTCGTACGGTTCCATGGCTGTACTATCGACGAGATCCAATCTCGAATCACAGGAATAATCAGGTACTGTGTGTACGTGTAGTAATTAAAGCAAAAAAAAATGTAGGCGTTAGCGGGTGCTAAATGACAAGCTTGTGGAATCTGGTGAAAATTGTAGCAACGACCAAACGCTGCAATGGCTTCAACCGGGTCGCAATGATCGAAGCCGAATGGAGATACTCGTTGAATGGTTGGGTGATAATTATCCCCACCATCCCCACGCAAGTGGAACGAAGGCTAAAATACGCAGTTAGCCCCTGCTCTGACGGAAATTGCAGGCGCAGGCTTCGTGGGGTGTAAGGCGCGCGATGTGAGGGCAATGATCGAGCAGCTAAAGACACCACCGTTGTCGCCTTACCTCGCTTTGTACAAGGATAAAGTTGCTACAATTCAAAACGAAGATTCCCCAGCTAGAAGTGGTGCACGTAGGAAGCTTCCCACAAGTAACACACGTAAGAAACAAGTTCGCGAACGAGAATGTGGTAGCGAGGTACACGATGCAAGCGCAGATAATTGTCGGGTCAAAAGCGAGCCGTATATCCCGGATGGGTCAGCAAACGCGCTGTTCGTGCTACATGACGACAGCGACGAAGATCGGAAGTCAACTGAGGTTCGATCCCCTCCAAAGGAACTGACAATTGAGGAGATCCATTGCCGGCGAGCGCTAGTTGATGCAAGACTCAAGTATACTGGGAAGAGGAAGCTGTCAGAGGCGGAGGTTGATAGGCTTTTCCTTTGCCTCAGGTGTGAAGATGTGAGAAGAGAGTAGGACCCATTGTTGTCGAAATCAATTATGTAGCTTCTTAATCCAAGATTTTTGTGTGTATTTGCGTTATCCCTGATAGTGTGCCACGCTTTCCTATGCTATTTGGCTAATTGAATGTAGAACAACGGCAAAAAGATCAGGGAAAAGGCTTATCTAGTGTTGTGACCATTGGTAACACGACAGTTAGCTCTCGGATTTTTCTTCCAGTGTGGTGACTACTCCACCACCACAATGTCTCGTCAGTACACGATGCGATTTCGCTGGACTACGAGGTTGAAGTCGAGCAACAGGACGCCATTTTAACTACTCGTTCGCTGGTTCTCTTTAAATCACGCCGAGTATTTTCGCTGCCGTAACTACGCCGAGGTGCTGGAAAGATTTCGACAAGAGCTGCTGCGTCGCGATGTCAAAGGGTGCACTATCGGAGATATTCACTCACAAATTGTAGATCTGATCAAGTACGTGTGCAGCATGTATGGAGATTGCTAGATGTATTTTGTACTAATGTTTACATACTTGATTCCGTCAGAGGTGATCGAGTTTTGCGTTGGCTCCAACCCGCTTCGAGCGGGTTAAGCAAAATGGAGATTTTGATCGGCTGGCTCGAGGAAAACTACGCTGCGTATCTTCGCTCCAACCAGAAAAGCGCACTGATTAACGGCCTTCGTGACAAGATAGCAACCGCAGGGTTTCCTCGCTGTACTGCGCGCGAGTTGCGAGAGCAGATTTCAAGCTTGGAGACTCCACCATGGTCGCCATTTCTAAAACTGTACTCGCACCGCCTCGATGCGATATTTCATGGAGTCCGCGTGAAGCGCGAACCTGATGCCGCTACTAATGAGCCGAGAGCCGCGAGAAAGACTCACCAAGATATCAATGAAACCCGTGAAACGCAAAGAAACAACAAGGTCACTCCAAGAGACTCGAGGGATGACAGTCCCATCAAGATCGAACCGTGCTTCCCGGATGGATCTGCGAATGCCCCACTTGTCGTTTATAGCGACGGCGACGAGAATTCACGAGAATTTTCGAACGAGCCGACGCTCGAAGAAATCCGCCGACGTGAGGCGCTGGTGGATGCACGACTCAAGTACAGCGAGAACAAGAGAACGTTGTCTCAAGACGAACTTGACATGCTCTTCCCCATGCCTAAGGTTTAAGTACTCGAGGAAAAAGTGCTGGGTGAGAACACCCTGATCGCCGAATATCGTTTTTTGCTGGTTTATTCTCGGTTTGCCACCGGTTTGGGAGCTTAAGAAATATTTTGATTTCTACGTACATGTATTGGACATTTGCCGAGGCTTCAGTGGTGCAGCTCAGCACCTGCAATGGTTGTGTCGTGACAGGAGAACGGTTTCGGCACAGCACAAGTTGGAAATGCAGTGTATCAAAACACTTTACCGTAGTCACCATATAAATGTGTTAGTTTTGCGAGGGCTTCGAGTGAATAAAAGAGCTCCAGCTAGATGCTGATTCTCCGGCATGGAATCGGTCCTTACAGCCAAGCAGACCACTAAAATGTAGTTTCTAGATGTAGCGAAGACGTCCGGAGCCTACACTTCCGCCGACTCCTTCCTCTCCAGCTTCTCCAAAAGATTCTTCTTCGACACGTTGTAGGCCGACATGGTCTCATCGGTGTCAGGCAACTCTTTTTCAATATTCAGGAACGACGGCATCACGATGTCCTGGTCGTTTTCGCACGACGCCTGCACGTGCAGCACACCGAGACCCGCAAGCTCCGCTGGTTCTTTGTAAACGTGGATCTGGAACGACTGGTTTTCGTACAGGAAACACATACGCTGCTGCTTGATCACATTGCGCGTCGGGTCACAGCGATGTCTTACCGCGTACGAGTACTCGCGCGCACTGAGAACGCGCTTCAGGTGCACTCTGGTCAACGAAAAAAACATGTCAGCGTTTCTATCAACAAACACAAAAGCAGTAGTAATGTTGACGTACGCATCGCCAGTGTCCAAGTAGCGAACGGTGGTCATGCCGTAAGCGGGGATTCCGTACTGCGAACGGCAACGTACAAATGAGTAGTCCTTGCTCGTCTCTGCAATAACAAAAGAAATTGAGTATAGTCATCTCCGAACAGGTGAAAATCTAGGCAACCTACTAGCAGCCTCGGGCTTGAGGTAAACCTTCTCTACCTCGAAATCCTCGTGGTGGAACGGGATCTCGATCGGTGTCTTGGCCAGCAGGTACTTCCGAGACGCCCTGACAGTGGTGGGGATACCGCACAGTCCGGCCGCAGTGTCCACCAGACGCTGCATTTTGCCCTCGAACGTGGTTGAATTGTCTAGCAGCAGCAACCCAAATCATGTTAGACACTAGAATTTCAAATGTAACTGGGTAAATTACTTCTTACCGAACACGTAGAGTTTCGGGTGGCCGATCCAGGCATGACAAGTGCGCTTGTCAATGGCCCGCGCCTGCTCAATGGATTCGATGCGAATTCCATTATTCTCCAGCGAGTAAAACTTCTCAGCACCATCAGCAGCGGTCACCAAGTGGAAAATTGCAATGTAGCGACTGCAATAGCAAATGGCAAGGTCAGTTTAGAACCTAGACAGGATCTAAATTGTAGGCATTTTGCCACGTACGTGTCTCGGAGCGTGACGGTATCCAGATCGTGCTGGAGCTTCAGCTCTTCCCACTGTTCCGGTGTCATGTAGGCCGAGCCGTCCATGACTCCACGGTCGCAGAGAATCACGCAGGGCTTGCCACTATCCTGCGCCAGTGAATAGAACGAATCCTCGAGCGAAATCTGGAGGTTTAGAATTTGCCACTGGAAGTTGAGAATGTCCTTCTCCTGAAGGTCACTGGCAGAAGTGGCAAAAATGCAAAATATTAGCTTAAAGCGACAGGGTGTTTGCCACTTCAGCTTTTTTGCCACTTACAGGAAGAAGGCGCCACCAGTTTGCAAAAGCGTCGAGGCCTCGGGAACGACATACACTCGGAAGCCGCGGTCCCGGAAGAAGGTCGAGAGGCGGTCGAGCGACGTGGTCTTGCCGGCGCACGGGCCGCCCGTGAGCACGAACTTGTAAATGGGCGCGATGTCCTTCTGTCCGGACTGTAGAGGACTCAGCAGCGGCAGCGGGGCCTCACCTGCCGACATGGCGCGGTCCTGCGACCACATCTTGCCCTTGCCCATGCTCATCGATGTTGTGAAACGAGGAATGCGCGGCGGTGCAAAAGCGGAAAAAGCTACAGATGGGTAGGCCATCAAAAGCTGCCTTGTTTGCTAGCAACTCGTCACGCGTAGCTAATAACATAGTTTATAAATTTCTATTCAATAAAATTAATGACGATGTAAGCAAAATGAAGCATGTTGGTATTCAATATGATAGGATATGTGATATTGTGTTCACAAACTGTTTCAATTTCGTGTACATGCTGTACCTTGTATGTGACCAGCGCCATCCGTTTTGTGGGATAAAGCAAGTCGCACGAATTTGCATTCACCAAGGTTCAAGCCCGCGATATTGTCAATAATGGACTGGAGTGAACGTGCTTCGCCTGTTGGCGTGAATTTAGACCCCGTGCTTAAGGCTCGCGTGAAGATGAACATGTGGACCGGATATGCCCGAGGGATCTTGGGATTGACCGACACTTTTGTGTAAGCATCTCTTGCGAGAAGTGCCGGCAATTTGCCAGTGCATCGCAAATGCTTCGAAGTAATACTACCTAGTACATGTATATGCGCGTATGTACAAGTTGAGGACAGGGAAAGGTCGACACACATGCAACCATTGTTCGTCATTATTGACGTGGGGATCAATTGGTGCTCTCCTAGCGAAATACCGCTCATTAGAACGGCATCGGGTGCACAAAACCATCGTACGCACACAGCACAGTGAAGGGAGCAATCCTCGGTCGTTCGCTGCTGTCCGATACCGGTGGTGGAAGCGATGGATACCGCTGGCTGAAATGCGTCAACACAACCTGCCGTGCTCGCATCCGTCGAGCAATGTCCAAAGCCTGACCGACAGTGCTGTGCTTCTTCTTTTTTGCGTCCTCCTCCATCGAATCATCGAATGTAGCTTCGTGCACCAACAACTCAGCGCCCATGCCTAAAAAACAATTATCCAACGAATGTTAGAACAATCGGCTGAATCAGGTGGGAAATAAAGCGCATAGGTCTTACCGGCAAGGACAAGTTCGTTGCACGGCTTGGTGTCACCAGAGTACACAAGTTTTTTCCCACCCTGTAGAGTCAACACAAGTCCGTAGGAATCAAAGCAGTGAAACACTCGCACACTCGTTATGCTGGTCACGGCATAGCTGATCTTCGACAAGAGCTGGAGGCGAAGTGGATGTCGGGGATTGTTGAAATCGGCGCAGGTCGACAACCTGACTAACTGTTGATCAGAGCCATTTTGAAGAAATTGTGGCAGCCAACTCTCCACGTAAGACAGCACCGACTGGGGCGCTACCACCACCAGTTGGTGTGAACCGGTGCCTTCCTTCCGATGCGTGTGAAAGTACCAGTACTCGTAGAGCACTCGAACTAAACCGCAATGATGATCCGCGTGATTGTGACTGATCCAAATACACTTCAAACCACCGATACGTTCCGCAACATCGCCACCAAACTGGCGCCACAACTGACCGAACGTTCCTTCACCACAATCCACGAGCATACTATCAACGTCAGCAGCATTGGTTTCTGACAACTCCAAATACATTCCGCTGCTTGCACGAAGCTTGGAAGGCGCAGCGCTTCCAGTACCCAGCACAATTAGCTTTCTCGACGTGGCTACCTCCTCTTGGCTGTTTGTTGGTTCCTTCGAGCCGAATGATAAATCACCCGACTGTGTATCCACTGCGTTGCCGCCGCTTTCAACCTCATCGTCATCCTCACCTTTATCAGCTTTCTGGTGCCACCCGGTGCGCTCGTAGTTAAACCCCAGCTGTACAGATTTTGGATGCAGAAGACGGAATTGCAACTTGCTCTGAGCGACATGAGCTTCGAGTTCGCACCCTTCGATATGCTTTACAATTTGCCGTCGGCATGGGGACGCAGCAGACCACGATGAATCCTCCAAAAACTTCACGAGATCGTCTACAGTCGTTGGTGTCGTTTGCTTCGGTTTGAGTTCTGGTTTATCGCTCGTAGAACGAGCCTGAAGTTCTCTTCGTACGGCAACCTCAGCGGAAGAAACAAAGGCGTAACTAAACGCACCCTGGGCGACTGCTTGAAGCGCACTACCATCGAAGACCAATTGTTCTGGTCGCGATGCCGCCATGGAGAGACTCGCCATCAATTGCTTGTATCTAGCAGGGTACCATAATAGTAAATCATGAGCACGGCCACGTTCATATCCTTCAGTAAATATTTCATCCTTACCGGGGTCGAGCTTGTACGTGCGCTGGACTCAAATGCACCACGAGTGAAGGCAAGTGAGCGTCGCAATAGCTGCCAGCCGAGATCTTTGTCATGGCAGAAAACTTGCGTTCCAAGTCGGAGAGATGATCCAATGCGCGGCAGTCGATGATCCACACCACTGGATACGGAGCATACTGGAATCTATTTGACAGCAAAAGACATCGCCAACAAGTTAATAAAAACGCTTTCGTTTAAGGCACCCTCGCACAGATAGAAAACTTACTGTATAACGAAGCAAAGAGAGCTTGATACGTCAGCTGAAGGCGTCAAGTTTCTCTCGTTGATGTTGTCGTTACTTGTGTAAATCTTGGGAATCAAATCATCGTGGGGTGTTCCATGATCATCTTCGTTCGCGTGTAAGCTTAGCAGCTTTCTCTTCTTGATCGGAGTGCCTTCATCGTCTACTGCCGAGTGTCCGTTTGTTGTTGCCGTAGTCTTGAAATTTAGACTATACTTTTTCAGAAGCATTTGCTTGAGAGTATCTTCCCGACCTGAAAATTGGCGCAGCACTCTGTCTATATGAGCAAGTTTATCGGGCTGGAATTCTGCGTAAAACTTTTCCATCCACCTCCGATCGAGTTGTCTGTCTAAATAGTTGAATTCAACATCACCATCATCATCGTCACTGTCGCTTTCGGCGAGAGATTCTAAACTTGAGGTGGCAACTTCAGCATCGAGTGTTGCGCTTTTCATATCGCCGTACTTCGCACCCAATTGGATTTTCAAATCATCGTAACGTCCACGGTACCGGTTCAAAACAACATCGACGTAGGGAAGCTTTGCCGGTACCTTCTCAGTGTAATACTGCACAAGCCAGTCTCGACATTGCGCATGTTCGTCACTTTCGTTTTCCCGTCTCCGACCAAGCTGGTTGCAAGAAACCTGTTCTGCGTCAGTAGACGCTGCGCTACTGCTCCTCTCCGCTGAAGTATCTTGTACCAGTCTTTTGGGGGCATTGTCCTCGCAGAGTTTGCAGCTGTGAGACTCGGCAGCATGGGCAGATTGCGTGCCAAGTGCAATCGGAATTATTAGGGCGTGTTGATCAGTCCGTTTGACTCCTTCACTCCACGTTTCGTAACTAATCGTGTCACCAACATCTCGCCCTGCATATCGGTCAAACTTTCCAGTACGGGCCGTGATTTCAACGCACCCAATTTGAGGATATTTCCTCCGTACAAAACTCCGAATAGCGCCAAGAAACCCGCGAAGCCCGACAGGACCGTGGAGTTTCAATGTCGCTGCGCCACACGATCCAAGTGCAAAAATCACACCAGGAACACCACTTACTGACTGTCAACAACGTGTCAGTTTTTTTAACAATGCAATGTAAGTTACACTCCATTGCAGTCCCACCTTGACATCGACGCGCGTGAAGTACATGGCATCCAGCGAGCTGAGTTTGATGCCATTTTCTCCGGCCAGTCGCTGCGTTCCTTCTCCGCAGTTGAACAAATACCTCCTCATCACTTTCACGTCGTCACTGTACAGCCCGTGACGCTGCACGGAGAACAGTAGCGATGGCTCCGTGCCGTCGGACCCAGTGCCCACGACTTCGGCAGTCACCTGCTCGTCAATATTCAATCAGTTTCAACAAAAACAACATGACTGGAAGAGCAACATGAATGTGCTGATGTGACGCGCAGCTGAGTGTCACCGCAACGTAATGCAACTGAATGCGCCCCCACTCACCGAGATCCGAGGACTCGATGGCGCCATGTTTTGAAGAGTAAAAAAAATGTGGTGGCGATGCTATTCGCACTTAAGTGAACAAGTCGTACATAAGTGGAGTCTCATGGCTACATACCGGTATTCTATTTTTAAGGAAAATGGCTACGCTTTCTACTTTTTCCAACGAGCTCTCCAGCTATTTATCGTTCGACGATGGGTTTTCAGGAAGAGCAAACGGCCTCGCACGCCTTCGTATTAGCGTTACTGAAGAACCTAGAGGCTCGTTCATCGACACCGAAGGAGTTGGAGATCGTCGTGGAGCAGATATTGCCTGTCCTGGTGCCAGGTAAATGAAATGAGTAGCATCATGTGGCCATCGGGGTAGTGTTACTTGCTGACGAATACGTAGGATTGTAATTGAATGTTAAATAATGATGCTGTTGCTCTTTGTAGCTACTGTGCACTTGCTCAAGGCTGTGGAGGCAAGTGAGGAGTGGGACGAGGATAGCGAAGATACGGGCCCCCCGATTCGCCCTTTAGATCACCTCGCTCGCTTCATGCTACGCCGGAACCCACGACACAACGAGTCTGTTGTAAGCCGAGACATATTGTTAACCTTGGTCACTACATTCCGGTAATAGTCTTATTTATTCTATCGCAGAGCGCCGAAGTGGCTGAGTTTCAAGCACTGGCGCGGAGGATTTTACGCAAGTAATCCCGGCATTTTTCAGCTCGAAGTTGATTGAATTCATGCATTTGTATCAAAACCACGTATAAACCTCTTTGTATTGTGTTGCTTTTGCTCACCCCAGCAGCGTCTTTTGAGCATGTCCCATGTCTCTCTTGTTCTGTTAGGGAGATGGCGACCGAGACATCATTCCAGGCGAAGACTGGGGAGAAGCTGACGGCATCGACGAACCCGAGTTGGCAGACGCATCGTCTTCACTGACCGAAGCCGACGAGTTTTCAACCGACTGCTGCTTCGAATCAGTGCCACTGGAATGCTGGCCACTAGGTTGTGGGATCCCTGTCGGCGCTGGAGTAGGTAAGAAAGCAGGATCCAACACATCCAAATTGAAACTATCGTCCGCATCGAGCAGCGGGAGGTCGTCGAGAACCATTTCTAGCTGTTCATCCGACGGCACTTCGGTCATCATTTGATTTGACACAGGTGGCATTATCGGCATCATTGGGAGCGTCGAGGCAGATAAGGCAGCTTCAGCAGGGGCCGAAAGCGCAGCTCCAGCTTTCAATGCGGTTTGCGTTGGTTGAGCTGTTGGCTGCACAATGGGCGCAGTCGCAGCATATTCCTGCTTGACTGGTCCTAGGGCAGAGGTCAGTGCACTAGAAGCACCTGGAGCTTGTCCAGGAGCGGCAGTAGCGTTCATTGGCGCACCATCAGGGGACGGTATTAGCACAGGCGTTCGCGCAGGAGTGGACGACGCCGTCGCAGTCCGAGCCGGAGACGATTGTCGTGACGAGTGCTACAAGTTACAGGAGCACCCAAAAGCACATGATTAAGTCAGTGATATGTCTTCTCCAGTATCGAGAGAGCATTAAGTGCATATGGACGTACGACGCGAACGGGGTACTCAGACAACAGTTCCAACGGCGCAGCCATATGCTGGCGCACACTGCGCGTCATGCGCCCTACTTCACCTGCACCACGCTTGCGTCCTGTCGTGGAAGAAAACACAATGCAACAGTCAGCGCTATCGTTCAGCATCTTAAATGCCACCAACAGCCCTCACCCTTCGACTTCTTGAACGCTCCCTTCTGCAGCGCCTCCGTGGGGTTCTACAAACACATACATCGTCAGCATCAACACTATAGTGTTCTGTGATAGTAGTCACTCTCAGACTTAGCGCCGAACCTCCTGGTCTGAAGCACACAACGAAGCACAGTGTTAGACATCAGGCCTCGACTCGTCGCATTGCTGCCGTCGTACCAGGGATCCACTTAGGGATGGTCAGGTGCCCAACTGTCTTGATCTGCTTGGTCCATTTGCGCGTGCGGATCTCCGCGATGGGGGCGCCGGGCAGCGCGCCGTAAGCTGCCGCGACCGATCTGCGAGGCCCTCGCGCCGACATGCTCGCTAAGCTATTGGCACTGTGGTGATAGTGAGAGCGTACTAAGTACGAATATAAAAGTCGCACTTAAAAGGATTTATACGGTACATGTACGACAAGTGTGCGCCCTTTCCCAGAACAAGCTTTGTTGAAGTGGCCTCAATGGAGACTCTTGAGGTTAAAAGGCCGCCTCTGGCCAGACAGCTTATTAACTTTGCAGTTACGAAGCTACTAGGAAGCTAGGTGCACGTGCAAATAACTTTCGCATTGTATTCCCTGTTCTAGGGTATCCGTTGTTAGGATCGTCGTCGGGAAGAAACGTGGCCACTCCGTCTAATAGATCGCTCGATAGATGATCTATCGAGTGACAGAGCTACTGAATAAACAACGCATCAGTGACGATACATGTACCTCCGACAACGTGGGTCGTCTAGTAGACCGTCTACAGTAAGGGCAATTCGCCGTGGGCGAATAGGAGGCGGCACCGGCACGTGGCGACGCGCTGGCCTCCTACATCTCCATGCATGCCAAACGGCTCAGATGTTGCAGGAAAGATATGTTAGCCAGCAATCGAGAAACTTAGAGAGGTAAGATACATTGCATTTTTGTGTTCTCTCGTCTGTCGAGGGCGGCCGCTTCTAGTATTGCTGTCGCCGTCCCCTTCGTTCGTCTTGTCCTGGTTGTTCTTAAATATAGCGGCTATCTAATTTTCACCTCGTACTCTTTTCACGATACTGGACGGCACCTTGGCTTATATACTTGTTACTGATACGCGGGGGCTCGACCGGCGACAACCCCACTTGGTCCATCCATTCCCACTCATATCCACCCATGAGAGAACGGCACGACACAATATACTCCACTTTATCACCCGAGGATCACGCGCTGGTGCTCAGCGAGCAGGTCCGCCAGACGGAAAAGCTGGTGCAGCCGCGGACGCACGTCCTCGGCGTCCTGCAGACTGGCCAGTACCTTGCTCAATGACTCAAGCGTCCGGTCGTTGGCATCGTCATAAAAACTCGGCACGGGGATACCGTTACTGGGCTGCATGAGGAACGACACCGGGTTGTTGTCTACGAGGATGACACGCGACAGATCACCGCCGCGCACGACGCTCAGATCCTTGAGGAACATGCCCTTGCGTTGTTGGCACGACTCACGGAAGAAGCGGCCAGCGAAAAGGTTTCCCTTAGGGTCGAGGGCGTCCAGGATGGGCTTGCCGTAGGCCTCTAGGCCAGCAGTGAACACGTATACGTCGTAGTGTTTGGCGGCTTCCTCGAGGAAGCGGTCGAGACCTGGCCGCTTGTTGACTACTGCGCGCTCGCCATCATCCATGACGATCTCGAATGAGTCGCTGTACTCCTCTAGTTGTTCGGGGCGGTACTCGCTCTGGCGATACTCGACCTCATTCTGGAACTTGCTGTGCACGAGGCACTCGTCCATGTCAAGCACCAGCGCGATGCGCTCCGACGGCGCGCGCACGTGGGCGCCGCTGCGCTTCTTGGCGACTGAGACCTCGTCTGCGAGCCGCGAGCGTGACACGCGAGGCTCTACAGGATACTGCACAACGGTGGCGCTCATGTTACTATGGTCCGCAAGAGCTGAAGGCGGCGACTGGCGTTGTTGCTATTTAGTATGCCGCCGCTGGTTGAAGCAAGTGGCCGATACACAGGAAAATTGGAAGTGAACGCTCGAGTGAAACTTGGGAGCGTCAGGCGAGGCTTCTCGTAATTTCTTCTTGCTACAGCTGGAAGGCGCCTCAGACACAGAAACAGGCGGGCAGTAGTGCTGAAACGGACAGGCGAAATAAAGGCGTTTTGTGGTCGCGGGGCTTGGTGCTCGAGAGCAAATTCAACAATGAAGTGCCCAGTGCCGAATGCGGATTCGGATGAAGGCCGCGAAGAGGGCTAGAAAAGATGGAACAAGTGATCGCCTTGGTCGCAGTACCTACGAAAGCGTCGAAGCTATCATAAGAAATGCTCGTAACTCGCCCACAAATGGTAGGGTTTTAAGCGAATGGGTTGTCAAACTGTCAGCGGTTGAGGTTCGTGGTCACTTGCGCCCAGTATACCTCACTAATTCGGTCGATAAAAACAGGGATGCGTTGCTAAGCCCAACTGCAACGGCGAGTCCCATCTGCGAAGGCAGTGGTTCTGCATCACCTGGGCTGAAAGGCGTTGGGAATCTCCGCCGTCTATACGTAGTGCTATCCGCCATTTTGTAAAACGTGAGGCCCGCCAAAACGCTGGCTGTCCATTCAAACCCCTGGCATAGCTCACGCGAGGCAACCGCCGCAGACACGCACAGCCAGGGTTGAACTTGGTGGTACACTGAAATTGAATTGATATGAAGAGTTTGTTTCGAAGCAGCAATTATCGCTCTGACGCACGCGGTTAGGGGAGAAAAGCGTAACGGTTGGCATGCACCATAGTGGGGACAAGATAAACACGCACAGTGCTGAGCACACGCGTGTTTTAAATTGGCACGAGTTGATTGGCCGATGCCTGTAACGGTTGCAGCTAGAGTGAACCCGTTCTGACTCCCGATCATCACCAGCCGGCCAATTAGCGTGCATGCCTGATAAAATGCGCTGAAAGGTAGCCGATGGTGGATATTATCACGTTGAAGTGGTAACTGACCGCGGCGCTTCAGGGAACGGCCTGTCCCCTGCTCGGTCACGGGCGCGGTGGTCTCCGCTACGGCATTGCATTGACATGTGAGCATTGAGCATGCCCCGCTTGTTGGCGGGCAACATCGTAGCATCAGCCTGCGCCTGTAAGGACTGTGAATCGCCGCCTGAGATCCCCCGCCGAGACACCTGCTAGACAGCGGGGCGCTGGCTGATGGCCTGGACAACACCGCCTCTTTGTTGGGATGGTGTGGGCGCTATTTGTTCGACGGGTGACGTACGCCGATCCGAACGCCCTTAACATTACTTGGCGCTTTTTCGAACAATACAGCCGAAAGACACGTGGTGAGACTCGCTGGCTGTCTTCACTGAAGGTTCTTCAGTGGCTGGAAGACGTATGGGACTTTCCCCGCAAGAGTTCGCTCTTCGCCGCCACCAAGCTGTCCAAGCTGCAATGTGCTGCGAGTAGCAGTCTGCGACCAGTGAAGCCGTCCCGCACGGAGCAAGCGCAAAGCAGAGCTTGGCGGCACGGCAACTTGAAGATCTCCGCAAAATTATCAGATCCCTATGCTCGTGCTCAACGAGCTCACCATCGCGGCAGCAGTGAATGCAAGGCAGCATCCCGAAATTGGACCCAAGCTGTCGGTTTCTAACCGCGCCGTGGCTGTCGAGATCTTGGCCACGAGCACCAAGCTGACACGCACATGCTCGCCTCGTTAGACTTACTGAGTCTCAGTCCAAGAGTTGATCGCTGGCGTGGCGTCTTGTTTGGATTTGCAGCCCACTGGCGGCGGCGGTGGCGGATTGATGATGCCGTGTTTGCAGCCCTCGAATGTCATCATTATGCTGGCTTTGGTACTGTAGTGCTCTTTGCACCTACAGTGCAGGAGCTGGCGAAGCACCATTCGCCGACGGCATCACGCTGAGAAATGTTGTATCTTGCGTGCCTACTCCGCGGATTGTGGCTTGAGATCCAATCAAGCTGATGCTGTTGGCTATCAACAGCAGCAACAAGGTCAGCGCTGCGGTCGCTGTAGCAACCTCACCGGGAGAGTTTCCCCGCCGTCGGAACGGCTACTTGTACTGTACTGACTGCGAGCCACCTTGCACTTGAAGCCTACGAATGGAATGGACCTGCGTGCAGATTTGATTATATGAATCGTGGATAAAGCGAGCTGCACGCTTCAGAGCCTCGGATCAAGCTGGTTTCAGCGTGCACCTTTCTCTTCGCTCCTCTCTGCGGATCAAGTCCCAACATATCGAAAGCTGCTCGAGACTTTTACGCTGTGCCGAAGAATCCGCACAAGAGCATCCACTACAACGCCAGTGGCAGCGAAACCGGGTACGCCCTGTGGCGCTTCGTGGTACACGCTGAAACAGCTACATCAACACTGCAAAGTGTACATATTTGCTGCTTGGGTTATTGATCTTCGCGTTTTGATGCTTGTTTCACAGACCTGCGGCTTCAATGACCTTCCTGGCTCCATGACAGCATGATGCCTGCGCCACCCACCGATCGGTAGTCGCGAATAGCTCCAGCGCACTTGAGATTGCGAGCAGGCAGTCTTGTAAAATTTAAACATTTAATGAGGAGTTGTTGGGTATTTTGGGCCAGAATTCACAGCCTGGCCGGAGTTCGATTTTAAACCCGGGTTTTCGTTTTGCAATTGTTATTTTTTGGGTTTTAGAGGCGAAAATTTCAATAGGGTTGAGCAAACCTCCACAAACCTATAGATACAAAATTCAAGCGCTGAAGTTTGAAATCGGACTTAGTACGCCACCATAGCGACTATGGTATTTGCTAGGCCGGCTATGAACCTCTTAGATTTCTAAATCATACCCTAACTTGCCGAGCGCCGCCGCTTCGCAGCGGTGGTGGCAGGTTTAGCCCCAGCTTTGTAGGCCTACACGCCTCCGCTTCGCTCTGGCGGGCTTAACTTTCATATTTTAAACTAAAATCTTATGGTAAGGTAAGCTGCCAGTTTAGTTGAGCGTACCAGTTTAGTAGAACAAATCAGAATTGCAAAAAAGCTCATAATCGCATTTGATTGGGTATACATACTAAAAGATAGCCAGATCCGCTTTTCCAATACTAAGGCCCGTTCTACACTTTGCGTTTTGATTGGCTGATCGCAAACCAAAGACAGTACAACCGCTAAAACCGAGTGACAATCAACCAATCAAAACGCAAAGTATCCCAAACCGCATGCGTCCACTCCGGTTAGGAAACATAAAATCTCTACTAAACTGATTCGGTCGCAATAAATAATCGTCATTGTTAGCAAGCTCTCCTGGGGCATTGACCAACCAAATCAGCTGCATACAACGTAGCGAAATACACCTTTTCCAGTCCAAGTTCATCAAGAACAAATCCAAGTTCACTAAGAACAATTGAAATGCACTGAACCCAAATTCAAACGCACAAAGAGCAAAGTCATATTCATCATAACTACAAAATGGCATATTAGCCAAGATTTTGTTGGATGTGGTCTTGGCCGAAAGGGTTCGCCCACGGCAGCGCGCCAAAGATTTTGGCGCGAAGAAGGCGTGCTGCAAACAGCTTGGAGGTGGCTTGGGTCTACGCTTTTCCAATCACATTGCTATTCCTACGATTTCGCCAATAGCATGCCGCGAGAAATCTTTTTCCGGGCTTCCTCTACGAGCTTGCAGCTCCGTTGCTTGCTCTTGAACAGCTTTCACTTTGCAACTTTCTTCCTACTCAAGATGCCCTCTCTCTACAACCGCTACTCGTTGCAAATCAAGCTCCGCATTCTCGAGGCCGCGCGCTCTGGTGGAGACTGGGAGCTCATAGCCGAGACGAACAACGTGAACATTAACACTGCTCGGTCATGGCTGCACTGTTACCCAAAGACGTCGGACGTGCTGCACCCTCGCCCGCGTGGTGGAAAACAGCAGCAAAAGATGACGACCGACGCCGTGACATATCTTCTCTCCGAGCTTTCGATTGACCCGGACTTGACGCTCATCCAGCTAGCCGACAAGTTCGACACGCAATGTGCCATCTCAGTCTGTCCACAGACCATAACACATCATCTGGATGGCAATCTGATCATCATGAAGCAGTTCCACAAGGAACCACAATACATGAACGCGGAAGTCAACAAGTTCAAACGCCGCGAGTCTCTTATTCGTCTACAAGAGCTACAAGCTATGGGAAAGTCCATAATATACATGGACAAGACTAACTTCAATATGTCGTCGTCTCCCACGCGTGGTCGCAGGATTCGTGGTCGTCGTGCAGTGAAAAAAGTGCTGGCAGGTGGTGGCCAAAACCTGCAAGTGATCGCCTGCATTGGGAAAGGAGGAGCTGTGCACTACGAAACCAAGCTCGAAGCAATTAATATCAGCATTCCAACGAGCTCATTCGGAACACTTTGCGCAAGTTCGCAAATGTGCGCAACATCGTAGTAGTGCTCGATAATGCTCTGTGCCATGCTCGCGCTGAGGCAGTGTTCGCGGAACCGGACTTCCAAGATGCGACGTTGCTGCGCCTCGGGCCGTACTCGCCCATGCTCAATCTGATCGAAAACGTCTTCTCGGCGTTCAAGTCAAAGGTCAAGGGTTACGTGACTGAGCATCGATTGCAAATTATTGCTGTTGCCGCAGGGAACGACGATGAAGGCACACCGTCAGCATTTTCTGCAGAAAGCTGCGCAGACTTTGTTCCTCGCGTTGCTACTGCGCAGTTGTGCGCGTCGTGTTACCGCCACACGCTAACCTTCCACGTGAAGGTGACGGACTTGGAGGACATCCCGGTTGGACGCTGACTCGCGAAAAGCTGTTTAAGCAAGCTAATTTCATCTTTTTCAGGATATTGCATGTGACAGGTTTACGGTACTTGCTTTTTATGAATATGACTTTGCTCTAGTGCGTTTGAATTTGGGTTCAGTGCATTTCATTTGTTCTTTGTGAACTTGGACTGGAAAAGGTGTAGATCAAATCGCGAGCTTTTCCTACGTAACTAAGTTTTTACACGCGGATAAGTACTTTTAGAGATATTACGTTCTAAAGTCGAAATGCTCGTAATCTCTACTAAACGGCCAGCTTACCTTACTGGATTTGTAAAATTAAATAAGATAGAAAACTGCGCTGAACATCGTATTCTTTCGGATATGAAGTATCCTCCACATAATATACCCTTCCGAATACTACACTTGCGGCCATGCTAGTATCGGCTAAAATTCCGTCTTATTCTAAAATCAAATGTATTATATCTGGTACTTATATTCGGAATAATACCTTAGTATACTCCGCAACAAATGGTGTTAGTGTAATTAATGTTACGACAATGTATCAAATGATCTTCAGGTTAGCCCCGCATCTCTGTTTTACACTCAGATTTGCTGTGGATATTGCCTTGCTACCAACTAATGTGATTTACTTTTAAGCTGAAATGTAGCTACACTAAGAAAAATTTTAGTGGGCTGGTCACCAGCATTGTTATAAGGTAGGAGGTAAGAGTAATACATGTACTACGCAATACAAATACTCAATATAATAGTAAGCGAGGGCTTTTTGGAGTGACCTCTGTGTGGACGGATCAATGCGCCATGTGGGCAAGGACGACGGCTACAGTTCGGCGACAACTACGTAAGATGGCGAAGGCAGTGCACGACGATGGAGACAGTGGACAAGATGTTGCCGTTCGAGTACCAGTACCCGGCGGTTGCATGTGGTGATGGGCAAGCGAGGCGATGAGTGGCGCTGGTAGTTTCCATGAAGCTAGTGGGGGCTACGAGGAGTGAATGCGTATCACAATGACGACGAGAGTGGAGATGGTGGGGATGATGGACGCGACGGGGTGTACGAGTGTGGTGAACACGAAGGACGAGGTGACACCGAGCGTAGGAAGCCAAGTTGAAGTGCGAACAGGCGGTGAGCTATGCTAGAAGGTCACCATCGGTAAGGTCGCATGCGACGACAGTAGGTTAGCGATCAGTGTACGATTTGCATCGGCAAGAACAAGCCGCAGACACGAACAGGGAGGTAGCTGCGAAGCGAACGTCATCAGTGAGTGTGGACACTGGCCTGGTGAAAGCACAAGGCAGCTAGTAAAGAGCCTAAATACACTGAAGTGGACTGAGATTGAGTCTAATTGAGTCACAAGAGGAGATTTGTGGAGAAACCACTGTCGACATAGTCAGAGGAGACGAACACCCGGTTGATTGTAGGAGACAGACCCCGCGGCTCAGCGCTGCCGGAAGTAGAGCCACGCAGGACTGGTGTGCCAAGTGAACCAGCTGACGGAAAACCCGTGGATACTCTAAGCCGGTTACTCACCTACCTGACGAACTCCATAGAAAGAAAGAAAGATCAAAGAAGGAGTAAGCGATGATTGGAAGTGCGTAGCTGGACAAGGACACTGCTTATTAGGTGGTAATACAGGGGCTGATCAAACGGTCGGCCCTGCTAACCGAGAAGTGGAAGTAGGCCTTCACGAGACTCGGCTCAAGTGGACACGAACTCAGGACCAGCCGATAGAACACAAGGGGGTTGGCGAGCTGTGAGTAGGACCCGTAGGATAGAGAGAAAGGAAAGGAGAAAGAGGAAAGAGAAGGAAGAGAGAAGTATGGGTTCCCGTCGGCTTTCCCCGGTTTGGCGCAAAGAGAGCACCTGGCAGATAGCAGTCAAGAAGCTGAGGCAACTGGACGGGCATTGTGACTTGAGGTGCAACGGAGTGTTTGGTGCGAAGGTGTTCAGATGCCTGTCGGTTTGAGCGTATTAAGCGGCCCTTCTTGCCCGCGAAAAGAACAGACTTCACCGACTCAACTGGACAGACATTGCTGAGCCTTCTGGAGTTGACTTCGCTGGCCTGGACAGCGAGGGTTCGCAGAGACAGAGGTGGCGAAACAGGGACAGATATAAGGAGGCTGATCTCTGTGGAGCCCGGGCGGCTGCAGGAAAGCGACTCTCCAAATCGGGTGACGATCTGCAGTGGCGACTTGGAAACGAGGAGCTACACGCAGGGAGCGGAGTGTGAGAGAGTGGAGTGATTGAGTAGGAGGAAGATTGAGCAAAGTACTGTATTACAGGACGAACTGGTGATCGATACGACGAAAATGACGAAAGACGGCCAGGCAGACGACGCTCAGACAGGTCCTGCGTCTCGTACCCGAAGTGCAGGAACCGATGTGTGTGTGTGTGTGTGGGGGGGGGGGGTGATGGAGCAGGCGCACCGCGCGCACGGAAGAAACAGCGTACCACTTCTGGACGGAGACGGGAATGGTGGTAATGAGGAAGTGGAAGTGTCCGCTTCGGTAATCACGAAAAGAGCCGCGGCAGGGAATCCTGACGACGGCGGAGATAGTACAGACAGCGGTGGTGGTCACGCCGGACTGCGTGGAAGCCATGTGGAGACGGCGGAGGACGACGAGGTAGTGCCGGAGGGCATGATCAGAACCCCGGCAATCAGGGAAGTGACGGACGTGATGATGGTCAGGATGGACGAGGAGGAGCTCCACAGCAACGACATGGGTGGGCCACGTTGGCAGCGAGGCAGCAAATAGAGCAACCATGGCAGCAACGATGGCGCCACTACCACCAGTACCGGCAGCTCAGACGATCGTCGAGTAGAGGCCAACAAGAAAGAAACTGGAGGTGGAAGACTTCGCGGGTACGGCAGGTGAGAACGTGGTGTCTTGGATCGAGACGTTGAAGCAGGCGCAGCAACGGCAGCTGGTGTTGAGCCGGGAGGATTGGCCGTCTCGGGACTTGTACTATTGGAGTGTCGGTCCACCTCAAAGTGGCAGCAGCGACGTGGTTCCGTAAGTTAGATACGCAGACGCCGCCAGAACAGCGAAACATAACCAACCTTGAATGGCACTTGCGGGACGCGTATGCTAGAAGAGAGAGTGCCTGGGAGGTACAACTAAGGTTAATTCAACGGCGCCAACAACCTGGTGAATTGCTAAGGGACTATGCGAATAGCCTTACCGAGCTGGGAGCTGGACATCCCGGCCTCCCGGGGAACTTCTACGTCGACGCCTTCGCGCGGGGCATGAACAACAAGATATCAGCACAAGTCGTGCGCACGGTGAAGTCTCCGACGCTCCAGCAGGCCGTTAGCTTTGCCATTGAGAACTGCGGGAAGTACGGCGAGGTGAACAACTGGGACCTGGCGGCACAGATGCACCAGAAAAATGCACGCACGACACGGATGCCTTTGCTACGGCATCCGTGACGGATCCGGCGGATCAGTTGGATTGAATATTGGGCACAGAAGTGACAAGCCCCCACGGTATGACTTGGAAGGCCATCCATTGGCGGTAATCGCGACAGTGAGAGGGTTAGTAAAGAGCGGGATGCTCCCATTGGCCGCTTTGCAGGCCATCGAGACAGCGACAAGGGCTGCCGTTGCGGAGCAAAGATCGACAAAGACCAGTGGAACAGCTGGCAAAACCAAAGTAGCCAAGGTCCTGGAAGTAAAGGCGGAAGAGGACGAGACGAAGCCGTCAGTACCGGCGGCAGGTGTGGCGACGGGAGCATCCAGTTCAACGGCATTGTGGCAAGCCAGCAACCAGCTGGCTCATGAGGCGAGAGGCGCACTGTCTACACATGGTGGTGGCCCACCAGGTGGCTATCGCGTTGTTCCTGCGCAAGACAGTAATCAATACCCGTACCAAGGTTACGGTGGCAGAGACCGTGGCTTTGGAGATCGAGGCAGAGATTACGCAGGGCAAAGTTGCCGGGATGGTGGACGAGGAGGACGGTTCGGCAACTACGGATTTCAAGGGCGAGGTTCTAACCCCTTCTTGGCAGCGTAAGTAGTCATGCTTCGGCACCTTTAGTCCAAAGTTCGGCGGCGGCATGAACTGCCCCGCCGTGGGCGCATTCATCGGCTGCTGCATGTTTGCTGTGGTCTCCGTCTGTGGCGTCGCTATCTCAGGTGCTGGGGTCGCCTGTGTTGCTGTCCTCATCGACGTATCGAGAGATCCTACTCTCATCCGTCGAGTTCGAGCCTTGATGAAGTCTGTAAATGCGCTCGATTCTCCGTACTTGTACTCGAAGGATGGCGTGTGCGACGGCTCAGTGCGATGTTGCAGCTGTTTTTGAAGCTCAGCTTGATTAGCCATGAACTGGGCTTGTTGCTTTGCCATGCCTTCAAGGAGTCCTTCGAGTCTATCCAGGCGCTCAGTGTTTGCGCTGGAGTTCCGGCTTCCCCTTCCGGGAGCATCGGACGCGCCTGAGTCAGAGTGCGTCCCCTCGAACAACTCGAACGGGTATGCAGCCACGTTCAGCCCGTGAACATCGGTGTCTAGGACGTTGTGCCGGTTTCGTCGTTGTGAGGTGTCGTCGGAACCATTTGGGCTCATAACCTGTTGGTCGCTTGATGTGTGCTCGGCTTGGAAGATTGAAGACTGATTGTATTTAGTTGTTATGTAAGCCTGCTGGCATGTGCAATATGCATTCTCCCCTTGAGGAGTTTCTTAACTGCTCGTCCTTCTCGCCATCTCCGTCAATGATCACCTTCTCATACTTGTAGAGACGCTCGTCATCTCATGCTTGCTCCTGCGTCTCAAGATCTCCTGAGCTCATGCCGACCTCCTGCGAGTTCTGACACTCCCTCCCACAATGAATACACAGGTGAACTTGTAGCCGCAGCCTGCCGACGATTTCCTAGCCACCGACGGGGCACAACGATCGTGGAACCGTTGACCAAGTCCGGGGAGTCTGGCGCTCGAGGCAGCTCAAACACCGGACCTGCCACCGCACTGATTCCAGTGGGCGTCACGGCCACCACGGAGTTCACTTCGTAGGTCCGGTCCTCGCCGCACATTGACTGCTGGCTCGGAGCCACCATATATCTGGAGAGGGAACTGATGCAAAGGCCGGTTCTGGTGTCTTGAGCACCCAAGAGATCCTCCCTTGCTGCGGGTCTCCTTGTCAAACACACCACGCTTGCGCCCGCCCTTCGCGCCCGCGGTGAAGAGCCGTCTTTCAGTCCTTCCTCGCCCAGAATAGAGGAGTTAGATTATGGGGGAATAACGTGCCCGCGACATCCCGTTTAAATATGCGCCGCACTCAGAGGCTGGGGCGCAGCCTTCCGCTCTTGTCGAGTCTGGTTACCCTCACGCCGAAATTTACCTTTTCCTGCCCGCGAGGCCCCGTTACTCGCCCAGCGACAAGGGTTCCGTACACCGTATTCGGAGACTGGGGTTTGCCGCCGATCATGTCGGGCCTCGACCCTCACGCCGGGAGGTCTCCTCGAAGCGGACATACTTCTATACGATACTTAGTATAATATGTGACTCGAAATCTGCACTACCTAAGAATCCCCCCTCCCCCGTTGCACAAAATTTGGAATGTTTAAAATGGTGGAACAATATCTAAGAATGATACAAACGGTTTTTACTCTACTTGAAGTACGCGCTGCGCGCAAAGACCCCCCCTCCGCTTTCGCGCGCATTTCACAGATTTCACGCGCGCGAGGCCAGTTTAGTTGGTTCACAACCGAAAACAACCCCCGCAACGCAGTCACCTACTTCTCCTCAACAATGGCCCATTCCGGCACCGCTCCCCTTCGTGCTTCTCGACCGCCCGCCGACGCTGAGCTCAACACCATGCCCCTGGCTCCGGCGGAGCCATCCCCGTACCTGTACCCATCGCGGATCCGGACTCGTCGGCATTCACGTTCGCCAAGGTCACGGCCGCCACGATAGACGACCGGTCAGCCGTGACGTTCATGATGCGCCACGGTTTCCTGTCAAAAACGATGCTCTGTCGCCACCGCGGCGAGGAGATGAGGCTGGTTGCGTTATGCCGGTGATGGCGCTGCCGCCGTAAAGGCTACCACGACTACGAGGTCACCGTGAGGGCTGGTAGCTTCATTTCGAAGTCAAAGCTTCCGCTGTCCAAGTGCTTGCACCTTCTGCTGTTCCGATGCAGCTCCTTGCCTGTAGGCATTGCCCAACAGCGGTTGGACATCTCCGACGTCACGGCAATCGACTGATACAGCTTCTGTCGGGATATCTGCCCCCAGGAGATGCTCCAGTGTAACATGGAGGTGAGTCATGTGTATGTTTACTAAAACAGTTTTATTCACTGTGTTAACCCTACGAAATGCTGCTTGTAGATCGGAGGACCGGGCACATCGTAGAGATCGATGAAACAAGCCTAAAGAAAAAGTCGAAATACGGCCGTGGTCACCAACGAGGACAACTGATTATTTCGTGGTGTGGATCGCACCACCAACCTGTGGTTCGGCATTCTTACGGGTGCTGACCGCAAGAAGAAGACTTTCTCCCCTGTCTTGGCCAAGCACGTGAAGGCTGGCACCACCATTATCAGCGACCAGTTTGCCTCCTATGTGAGCGTGAATGGTAAGCACACGTTCGAGAACAACCCCATGTTGCGGGGCAAAAACTACACCCATCGCTGGGTGAGCCACGAGGAGTGCTTCGTGGATCAGATGACTGGCGCTCACACCAACCGCGTCGAAGGCGCGTGGGTGGTCAGCATCAAGTGTCACCTCAAGCGGATGAGAGGCATCCGCAAGGACATGCTGCCTGCCTATCTTGACGAATTCCTGTGGAAGACTTGGTACTTTGCTGGTAAAGTGCCGGTCTGTACCTACCTGGAGGGCCGCGTCATGGGCATTCACAAGCACTACCATGAGTTGGCAGTACACGTAGGAGGAATATCTCGTAATGATTTTTCTTTCTTTTCCAAATTTTACATTAGCGATTTTGACATTGAGATAACGGGGGACGTCCTTTCCTCGAAATCGGCATGCACAGGGTTTTCCATCAGCCCTATCCATTCTCGCTACTTGTATCAGCCAATCGTATCGCTTTTCCAGGTCCGTCGCTCCGAACTGCTAAGAAATCACAAGACGAAGCGGACAGCTAGCCCAAATACCGAGACGCGTCTTGCTTCTCTTCCCCGCCCGAAGCGTCGCTCGTCTCTGCCTAAGCTTCTCTCCAGTCGACCTCCTATCTCTCCATACCTGTCCACTCTCCTTTTTAAGTTGCTGCCGTCATGGACCCGTCCGAAGTGACGGTGTTGGTCGTGGAGGACGACGAGTTCACGCGCATGGCTACCATCGACATCCTCAAGTCGTGCCGGTACACGGTTTTTGCAGTGGAGAATGGCCAGCAGGCGCTGGATCTGCTCGTGACCAATCACGCTAAGTTTGACCTCGTGCTGTGCGACGTCATGCTGCCAGTAATGACGGGCATTGAGCTGCTGGACGAGATCCAGAAACACAGCGCCACACTGGGCCATATCCCCATCGTCATGACCTCCAGTAACGAAGAGATGGACGTCGTCACCTCGTGCCTCAGTAAAGGCGCCAAGGACTACCTCATCAAGCCCATCCAGGTCAACACCGCCAAGACGCTTGTGCGCCACGTGTGGCTCAGTCGTCGCCTTGAACGCACCTCCAACAAGAGCATGTGGCAGGACATTGAGGTTATTCGCACCATCGGTAAGGGAACACACGGCACCGTGGTTCTGGCGCGTCGTAAGGTGGACGGAGCCGTCGTGGCCGTCAAGCGAGTGCGTATCTCACAGATCTCCGAGAACGGCCGCAAGCAGGCAGACAACGAGGTCATTCTGCTCAAGTCGCTGTACCACGTTAACATCGTGCGCTTCTACGACCACTTTTTGGCCGACGACGAGCTCAACATCGTCATGGAATACTCGGACGGTGGCAACTTGCGGCAGTTAGTGAAGCTTCGTTCGCGCGAGAAGATGGGACCCTTCCCGGAGCCTGTTATCATGAGCTGGTTCGCCCAACTGGTGCTGGCTGTGGCTTATATCCACGGCAAGAACGTGCTGCACCGCGACCTGAAGGCGCAGAACGTCTTCCTCACACACAAGAACGTGGTCAAGCTCGGTGATTTTGGTATTTCCAAAGCTCTGGCGGGAGATGACACGGCTAACACAGCGTGTGGCACGCCTGAGAGTATGTCTCCCGAAATCTGCCGTGGCGAGCCGTACGGTAAGAAGTCGGACATTTGGTCGCTCGGATGCATTCTGTACGAGATGATCATGCTGCGCCGCCCGTTTGAGGCTTCCACGCTACCTGAGATTTTCACCAAGATCTGTAAAGGTGAGTTCCCGCCCATTCTGCCTTCGTTCTCGCGCGAGTTGCGTCTCCTGGTGCAGCTGATGCTGCAGCAGGACGCGTCAAAACGCCCATCTATCGAAGATATCTGCCGCTTCCCGTTCGTACAGGCTCCGATCCAGTCCTTCCTGTCGGAGCACGTGTCGGAGTTCCAGGAAGCACTGGAACTTGAGGCCAAGTTGCACCAGCCATCGCTGTACAGCACAGGAGCGGGCAACCCACCAGTTTCTCCTGTGTCGCCAAGTCTGCGCCGCCGCAACCACAACAGCAGTAGTGAAACTCCAACCAGCGGCTTTGGTAACTCAGTTCCTGAGTCGGGCTCTCCTGTTTCTAGCCGTAGTGATGGCTCGAGCAATGCTGGCTTCAACAACAATGGAAGTCTGCGCAGCTCTGCGATCGCCTCGGTTGCTATTGGCCTGGCTACCGACGCCGTCCCTACTTCTGGCGGACGTCCGCCGCAGAACAGTGAGTTGGCGAAGATCTCGGCGGGCACTGTGGAGGACACCCTTGCCGACAAGCTGCGTGCTCAAGTAGCCATTGGTGATGTTCGTGTGGGGCTTTTTACCACCTACACGGCCTGCACTTCGGCGGATGAACTTGTCCGTGTCCTGAAGACGAACTTCCAGAAGACGCATGACCAGGTAGCGACGATTTTATCCGATTTTCTCAAAAACCGTGTGCTGAATGTCGTGTTCGCTGAGGACGCGTCACACCCGGATCTTGGTGCGAAGGACACGTATCTGCGCTTCCAAGTCGACGAGCTGTTTGTGCCTCTCAACATGAAATACGTCTGTGTCAACGACGTCCAGCAAGGACCTATGGAAACCTGCCTGCGCGTTCGTGAAGCCATTGCTGAGTTACATGCGCTAAAGTCGTTCCCGCGCGGAATTGGCACTGGATTTAGTCTGCCAAACCATGTATCAGTGTCGGGTAGCAGTGCCACCGAGTACTTTGACGCGCCGCTGTGCCAGAAGTATCGTCGCTTCCTGAAGCTAACGTCCAAGCTGCAGAACGTTGATGTGGGAAGTCTGCCCAAGCACGAGCGCCAGCCTTTCTTCATCAACATTTACAACGCGATGGTGCTTCACGGTCTCATCGAGTTTGGTGTACCGCAGAACATCGGTCAGTACAAGGCTTTTGAGCGGGATGTGGCGTACACGATTGGTGGATTGGAGTTCACGCTTGGTGACATCAAGCACGGCATTTTGCGCTGCAACCGCAAGCCGCCATCGAACTACTGGGAGCGCCAACTGCAGGCGCAAGACCCGAAGTTGCAGTTCCGTCTGCACATTCGTGACCCTCGCTCACTTTTGGTGCTGATTGACTGCGCCGAGCCCCTTCCTAGCGCCGAAGACGTTCCAATCCTGAAGCCTGGACGCACAGACACGGATCTTGAGGAGCAGGCAGAGAAATTCTGCGAGCGTTTGGTTGAGGTGGACGAGCGTGCTGGAGAAATTGTACTGCCGCGAGTGCTACGTATTTTCCGCGATGATTTTGGATCTTCGGAGGCTGAAATGGTGTCGTGGCTGGCGCAGTACATGGATAACGCGCCAGCTAACCTAGTGAACTACCGCGTAAGGTACCAGACGGGCATCTCGTCGTGATTGAAGCGACGGAGAGCTGCTTTGGCCCGTCTTGAAGTGGGATGTGATTGTGTGGATCCCTCCTCACTTCTGTTAGTGCACGTGAAGGAACGAAATCTTCGGTGGAGCGAGGCGGATGGCTGGCGAAACTGCGCTGACCATGGCGCTCTTTGTTAATTGAGTAACTGGAGCCGCAAGCATGCATGAATGCATAGTACTTCGAAGTATAAGAACAACCGCCTTTTCTGTTTTTAATTGACTACATGGATTCGATCGCAGCGCATTCATTCGACAGGGACTGAAGAATACTTATAAGTAAGTAAAAGGTAGCAAGCGTGAGTACTTGACGAACACTAGAAAGTCGTGTTCTTCTTTCTTTTCATTTTTTTCAGGAACGAACACAATGCTGCATGCTTACGAGCAGGCGGACTTTATGGCGAGTGAACAATTCGAGCAGCGCCAATGAGAACGAATGCGCATGAGAGTGGTCCCTCGGTAGTTTCCGTTGGGGAATAGCGACCAGGCTGACACGAGATAAGTGGGTGGCGAGTGGCTTATTGGATTCTGAAGTGGGCTAAACTGACTGTTGTTATGTAAGCAGCAAAACGTCGTGACGAGACGATAGAAGCTGGGGGCCTCGTACGACGCGACGCAACGTGGCGAGAGCTCGAAAGGCCCGTGCGTTTCTATAGGATGGTGCACTTGAACCCCGACTTCTTCTGTGGCTTCTGAGTGGGTTGCGGTCGCTCCACACGCACGGGGCGCTCAGATTTCCTGATCTCGCGCACCACCTGATAGAAGCACTCCTCATTCAATATCTGTAAAATAAGAAAGATGCAAGGGCATTAGCTCATCGATCCACAATTAGCCCGAGAAGTCGTGGTAGCTAAGACGGACGTACTCTCTCTTTGGCACTGGTCTCCATGAAGGAGCAACCCCACTGGCGAGCAAGCTCCTTGCCCTCGCTAGCGGCGACTTGTCTCTGAGCCTCGAGGTCGCACTTGTTGCCAACCAGCACAATGGGCACATTGTCCACGTCCTTGGCACGCAAGATCTTGTCTTTGAAGGCGGCGATGTCGTCGAAAGAGCTGCGACTGGTCACGCTGTACACCAGCAGAAAGCCTTTGCCCTCACGCATCCACTGCAGCGGATAAATTAGCGTCGGAAAAGGTCTTCAACTGCAGCAACGGCGGCGTACCTGGTCCTGCATGGACGTGTACTCTTCCTGGCCGGCCGTATCAAGGATGTCCAGCAGCGCTGGACTGTTGTCAATGGTCGTCTGCTTCCGATAGCTATCCTCTGTATGGAAAATTCCACGCAAAAAGTTAGTCTCTGCAGCCGTAAATGCTGTTGTTGTGACTCAGCAAGGCGATGCAGGCAATTGTCTGTAGCTTACCGATGGTGGGGTCATAGTCCTCCAGGAAGTTGTCGGTCACGAGGCGGATGGTCAGCGCGGATTTACCCACACCACCACTGCCTAGTACCACCTACAGCAGCAATTATCCAAAGTTAACTCATCGATAAAAGACTAGAGAAAACTCAGGTTGGAAGGGGGGAGAAAAGAACGGAACGGGTTTCTCTCTGCGGTCGGATTTTTTCTTCCCCTCTTCACAAATATCGTACCAGCTTGTATTCCTTGTTGTCGCTCATGTCGAAGGCGTCGGTATTGGGCGAGGAAGACTGCGATATTACGTGGCGCGGCGGCTTCTTCCCTCCCTCGGTGTCGGCGACTCTGTCTCTGTCGTTTTCCCGCCTGGACTGAAAGTCTGCGGGCAGAGAAGAGCCTCTACAGGGTGCGCATCCCTGTGGATCGCACCGCGATTGGAGGAAAATACGACGCGAGTAGGGCTGTTCAGTTTTTCCACCAATCGTAGGGGGGTCAAAAGGTCGACTTCATTTGCGCCGTGGAGGACGTGGAGTGTACCGTCAAACGGGTACATATTCACTGATAACAACCTGCACTACAAACAAGAACATGGCGGTCTTGGGCGATGTGGTGGCCTTCCTCGCCATGTACACCCCGCACACACTATTCCCACTCGCTGTGGCGTGTACGTTGAGATCTCAGCCGCTATGCCGCTGCTTCTATCGAAGTCTAATCTCTCCCTCGTTATTCTGAACCCACAGTCGGTCTGCCCGTCGTCATGTATGGTATCATCTCGCTCCTGGAGCTGATCATCCTGAGCACTAAGCGAGACCAAACGCAGAACCAGCGGAGAAGGCAGGCGCCGCGTGGCGCCATGCAGATGAGCCGCGCGCTGTACGAGCAGCTGGACGGTGAAATGCTGCAGCTGCTCATGAGCAACCGCGACTTCGACAGCAACGACTACGAGCGCCTCATGCGGCTCGAGGCGCTGAACGAGCGCCGGCACGAGGGCGCAACGCCGCAGCAGATCCAGCAGCTGCCCATCGTCACAGTGACGTACGTGGTAGCTCTATCTCTCTCCTTCCTGTCGCCTTTAAAGTGGACACGGCAGTCCAGTTCATAGCTGGCAGGGCAGTAGAAGCGCTGGCATTAACCTACTTGCTTGTGTTTGCCACTGCTGATGCCATTGCAGAGAGAGTATGCTAAAAGCATCCGAGAACGCGTGCTGTACAGTGTGTCTGAGCGCGTTTCAGGTGGACGCCCCCGTGCGCATGATGCCGTGCTTCCACCGCTTCCACCCGCAGTGCATCGATCCGTGGCTTCAGGAGAAGGGGCTGTGTCCAATCTGCAAGTTCCCCGCCATCGCCTAAGCTGCATTGTGGCATTGCTGCAAACATGCAGGCGCTCTGAGCTTCAACTTGCTCTTGTCCATATAGTACCGTACCCCACCAATGTAAACACCGCCGTACAGGTCATGTTCAGCATTTCATTGGTCGATAACGTAATTCCCCGTGGTCACCTACCCATTGGCTAAAATCCCGACCATACAAAAACATCGGCATAGAAAAATCCTCCACAACACCAAGCTCCTCCGTCACCGCTCTCCATGACGCAGACGGCGCCCGCCAATTGGCGGGGCGTCTCCCAAGCTAGCCGCGCCACCTCTACAGGTAAGACGCGGCCCTCCTCTTCCTCGGCGCGCTCCAAGTCGCAGCCCAAGCAGCGCAATGCCAAGCCCAAGCCTCCGGTCAAGCTCGCGCCCTCCGCCTTCGAACTGGGCGTGGCACGGGCCCGCACCTATGCAGACAGCGCGACCCCCGAGCAGCTCGAGGCGCAGCTGCAGCAGCTTCTTCTTGCTGCCAAGTTCGCCGACGCCGCCTTCCTCATCGCCGCCAGCGCGCACTTAAGCACACGCTTCCAGACAGCGGACGTTGTTCGTCTCATGCTGGAGCAGGCCAAGAGCGCACGCGCTCTGGATCAGGCAGCGCAGATGGTACGTGACCTTCAGCTGCAGCAGAACGACGCGCTTGTCACGCTGCTCATCAACGAGATGGTGCGCGCGCTGCAGTTCGGTGCGGCCATGCGGGTGGCGCAGGAGATGGTGCCGGGCTTCGAGACGCTCTCCGCCGCTGCGGATCGGCCGTGCTGGACGCCGCCTGCGCTGATCCAAGCCATGATCCGCGCGGGGAAATTCCGCGCGGCGCTCAAGTTCTCCAAGCAGTTCGGACTATTGGACACGTTCCCAGCCTCGCAGCTGGTACGCGGCATGCTGGAGACCAGGAGCTGGGAGGAGGCCATCTCCAGTGTCATGGAGATGCAGCTGTTCAAGGATTTTCCACTTGAAGCTCTCGCAGTGGAAATGCTGAAGCAGCGACAATGGTCCCAGGCCGTTAAGTGCATGAACAAGCTGTCCGATAAGGACGACACGCGCGCCAAGTTTTACGAAGCGCTGGTGCGCGAGACTGCCCATGTGGGCGACTTTGTGACCTCGTTGCGCTATCTTCGCGAGTTTAAGTTGGATCAGGGCAATGGAGACGCGACACTAAGCTTGCTGAGGTACCTGGTGGATGCGATGGTGGCACATGGCGAGTTCTACAAGGCCATCAAGTACGCGATCAAGTTCAACTTGGCCAAGAACCCGCTGGACGATGCAATTGCAGCTGCTGAAGCTGCGCTTGCTGCTGCAAACGGTGAAGAGATTCCTGTGCAGGAAGAGGACAATACTGAGTATTTGCCTCAATATAACGTCGAGCTGCTGATTCGCAAGGCCATTGAAGGTGGACAGTTCCACGTGGCGACTACATACCTCAAGAGGCTGCGTCTGCGGGAGAAGTTTGCCGATGAACTTGTGGCGATCGAGAAGGCGCAGCAGAGTCGACTACTAGAGTTCCGACAGTACGCACAGTTGCGGCATGCTCAATTTCAAGATCCAACGTTCCAGAAGAACCTCTACGCTTTGCTGGGTGATCAACCAGAGGATGAAATGGTTGAGCTCGAGCCAGTGGAGGTGGAAATTGTCCTTTCAGAGGAACAAGAGGTTTTTCTCCGCAAGAAGAATGTTCAAAAGGACGAGGAGGAGGCCAAAGAAATCGAGACAGAGGAGACGTCACCAGTTTCAGAAAGCAGCAAACGTGACGAGGAACAGCAGCAGCAGTCCACCGTGTCTGCCGAGACTGCCGGTCAGTCACGCTTCGGATTTGCTCGAGCTCCGTCATCACCACAGCCGCCGCTCCCGAGTGTTCCTGTCCCTATTGTGGAGGAGGACAGCGAGGATAGCCAGACTCGCAGTAAATCGGCGCCGCCTAGTAGATCGCCACCTCCCGGCTTGTCCAACTCTTCAGATGCGGAATCAACTCAAGCCAACGCAGAAGAAAGCGCTGGCAGCTTCAACTTTGCCAATTTTGCCAAGTCTGTGCAGGTCAGCGGTCCGCCTCCACCAGCTAACGCGGCTCCGTCGTCGCAGCCACTTCAGCAGCCGCCACAACAGCAGCCATTTTTGAACCAGCAACAGCAGGCCCAAGCAATGTTCGGCCGTCCGATGCCCCCAATGCCGAACAATCAGTTTACGGGAGGACCGCCGGGGTATCCCATGCCGCCAATGATGCCGCAGCAAAACCCCATGTACTTCCCGCGAGGAAACCTGCCACCTGGAGCGATGCAGCCACCCGGCTACCCACAGCCTCCACCCCCTCCGCCCCCGTCAAACAATGGTGGAGGCGCGTTCGATGTTGCCTCGCTTGCAATGCAGTTCCACAGTGCCAGCAGCAATGGCTCCTCTGGTTTTGGTGGCTTTGGCGGCCCACGTCCTCCCATGAACTACCCTGGAGCCCCACAGAATGGCCAACAACTCTTCCCAGGAATGCCACCATTTGGTGTGCCTCCGCCGCCGCCGCAATCCACCTTCAAGCCCAGCATGTCGTACACCTCCGTCACTACGACACGCCAGAAGAAGTAACTGTTCCTTCACTTCTAGCTTCACTCCGTATAGTAGTAGCTCATTCTGCATATTCTGCATATTCTGCATGATTGCATTTTGCATATTGCCTGTTGCATGTTTCGTAATACTCTGGTGTTAAAATGCCTCAATGAAGAAGAGTACACTGCTTTGCATGCTGCATCTACCCGCGTGGTGCCTTGTTCTTGATCTTGAGTTTGGCGTCGATGTCGTTCCAGGCTTTTCCTCGAGCACTAAGCAAGCGTGCGGCACGCTCCGTCAAGTTGCCGCTGTAGAGCAATACAAAAAAAAATACGTTAGCATCAGCGGGGAATCATCATACCACCAGAGAAACGTACCCGCACTTCAAGTCACGTCGACTCAATTCTTGCTTCAATCGCTCCAATCCCAGCGCCTCAAGTGACTCGACAGTCTCAAACTTCATCAAGTCGATAGGGGGTTCAGTGGGAGCAACAGCCTTCTTCTCGGCGGTCTCAGTCTTTACGTCCTTCGATGAGCTCGCCTTGGTCTGTTTCCTGGTGTCATCTACGGCTACTGAGGTCGATTTCTCACTGCCGCTAGTCGAGTCACTGGTGTTACTCGTGGTTGTGCCAACGGTAGCTGGTTCATCAACAGTTTCAGCTTCTAGAGCGTCGATGACCGGTTCGAATCCAGGAACCTCGTACAAAAACGGTTGGGAACCAATGTTCACTAACAGGATCTCCGTCTGCTCGACGCTGATAGCCGGGAAGAAGCCCCGGTCGCTCGACGTGTACTTTACGTTGCGGAACGCCACACCGAGATCAACACCATTCCGAGTGAACGAAACAGTGCCCTCATCCAGATCCAGCAGACAGCCGACCACGTCGTTCTTGCTCCACGAATCATCCATCGCGTACTGCTCGTCTTTGCCACCGTTCCACTTCACCTGCCGGGCGCCATCGTAGGCCCACGAACGCTCATGGTCACCCACACCATCTCCCGTTTCCGAGTTCGCCTCGAACGTCGAGTCTGCCCAACCAATCTGCACCACACCAGCTGTCACGAGACGCACTTCATAGTACCATTTTCCCTTCGTCAAGGCGCAGCAGTGTCGTGCCGCCGCCGTACCAAAGTTGCCTCGGCCACGTAGTTCACACAATCCATGCTTGAACGTCGTCCCCACACTAGCAGTAGCGTCCTCTAATCTGCTTCCTACCAGCTTCAGCCACTTCTCCACAACCGGCAGCGGACGTTGCGCTGAGCGCACACTGATGTACGTGGTGGCATCGGGCGGCAGCACTCTCGCGTCTTTTTCCTGCTGTTCAATCTTGACGTCTGCTTTCTTCTTGCGACGTCGCAGACCGCTCTTAATCGCGTCTAGCACATCATCCGGCATCTCCTGTTCAAAGGCAACGTAGTCCTGTAGTTCCTGCTGTTTGGCTCTCTGGGTCTCGTCCCTTTTGGCTCGCTTTAACTCCGTCAGCCCTTCACCTCTCAGCTCCTCTTCTCCATGAGCAAAGTCACAGTCCCGTCCACGTGGGCAGCCCCACCATCTCGGAGCTCCTGGTGGGGGCGATTTCCCTCCCTCTCTGGCCTTCACCCAGCTCTTACACAGCACCGTATTGCGTCGTCGCTTCATGAACGACTTCTTGATACCTTCCGCCCACGAGGGCGTGGCCAGGTACCAGCCGGGGATGCCGCTGGCTGTCTCTTCATCAATAACCTCTCGGTCTTCGATCCCGTCCTTTTCCCTCTTGGTTCGAGTCTCTGCGTCCTGTCGCCACTTGTGCATCGCCACTTCCTGGTTCACGTGGCGTAGACGGCGGCCGTGCAGGTCTCGACACGCGCCAAAGTCCGTCGTCGCCCTGGCGCCCGAAGATTTCCCCATACTGCGCAACATGGCACCGAATCCGCCTTTGCCACCGCGTAGGCCGCCGCGCAGTCGGGCGCGGATGATGGTCGGGAAGGAAGGGACATGGCTAGACACGTCCAGCTTACGACCGTTCACGTAGAGATCGAGGAGCGAGGAGGGCACACCTTCGCGTTGTTGGATAAGGGAGGCGATGCCGGAGAAAGTGGCTGCTTTAGAGGATAAGGAGACGCACAGCGTGCGGTTGAAGTGCACAAGGAACTGCAGCTCGTCCGCCATTTTCGCTCGATGCTCGGATGGCTATTGCCCCACTAGATGAATTCACTTTAGTGACACTTATTTGGTTATTTATTGTGGACTCTGGTATTTGATTGGCTAGAAAATAGTCCGATACAAATAAATACATTCTTCAAAATGATCTTCGAATTTGGAAAACGTCAATATGGCCTCGAGCCTATTGGCAGCGGCTCTGCTGCTTCCGGCGGTGTGCGCCGCGTCCCCGACATCTTCCTCGACGATCGCTTACGCTGCACTGATCGCCACGTCAATTGCACTCCTCGTTGTGGCAGTTGCAGCCAAAAAGAAGCTCTCATGGCCTCAGGAGACCTCTTCAACGCCCTGCGTCCTACAGCGAGACGAGGTTAAAGAGCGACTGGCGGAGAAACAGAAGAATCTACTGCCGATAAACGCTGTGGTGACGTTAAAACATCCATTTAACGGCCTAAAAACAGGCTTGGTGCGAAGTTACGATGAAGATTCCGACAGCTACGAGGTGAAACTTTCGAGCTCCGAGACCAAGACATTGAAATCCTCACAGCTGCAGTTCCCACAAGTTTCGGGGATTTTTGTGTACCCCATCAAGTCTTGCGCTGGAATTGCACTGAAGGAGGCCCAATTGACACCCAAAGGCCTGCTGCACGACCGAGAATGGGTAATTATTGACGGAGATAGGGATAAATTCGTAACTCAGAGGAGATATCCCAAGCTGGCGTTGATTCACCCCAAGGTACTCCCTGCTATGGATTTAGAGGCTACGAGTCTAGTGCTGACAGCCGAGGGGATGCCCGATCTGGAGGTGCCTGTGGTGCACACGGGAGAGGGACAATTGAGAGTGGTGAGCATCTGGAAGGACAAAGTGGAGGCCATCGACCAGGGAGACGCTGCGGCCAAGTGGCTGGATGAGTTTATGGGTGAAGACAAGTGCCGGTTCCGTCTCACGCGGGTCAGAGACGGATACACGCGTCACACCAAGCCAAAATACGCACCTGGACACGCGACAAACTTTGCCGATGCGTTCCCGTTCCTTCTGGCGCTGGAGGAATCGCTCGAGGAATTCAACACGACGCTCGAGACGCCGGTGTCCATGAACCGCTTCCGCCCCAAGTACGTTCCCTGTCTATGGTTTATTTTATTTATTGGGATGTAGCTGACCTTTTGCGTTTTTGTTGTGCTTATTTTCTCTAGTATTGTGCTCCGAGGAAGCCCGGCATTTGCGGACGAGCACTGGAACTGCATCACAATTGACGGTGTACATTTCCGCAATGTGAGGCCCTGTGCGCGCTGTGGAATGCCCAGTGTGAACCAGGAAACAGGCGAAGTCCACCCCAAACGTGAACCTTCTCGTGCAATAGTGCGAGAACGCAATGGTGCACTTTTGGGCTTCACCGACGGCAAGAAGTTTGAGGGATACTTCGGGTCCAACATGGTTCTGGAGATCGAAGAGAACGCGGTACTGCAACTGTTGACAGTTGGCGCGAATGTCAAGGTACTTACGCTTAAAACGGAGGTCGTAGCCTGAATGGCTCCAGCAGGTACATCCTGTATAAATCTGCGAAGAGGACTCGCAATATGGGAATGACGAGACAACCCGTGTGTGTTTATTCGCTGTTCTAACTGGTACGTAGAGTGCTATTTGACTGTATTTCCTGCCCTTCTGCTGTAGCGTCCTCCATCACGTACACTTGGAAGTGCAGGTGGGTCCATACTTGTGAACTCTGCAGAGAGTGTCACGGCAAAGCTGTCGTCATTTAACTCGAATTCTTTCTCTGGAAGCGGCTGTGGGGCCAAAGGACTCAGATCCATCTTCTTGGGTGTTAACGGTAGAGTTAAACCTGGTGGTTTGCCATCCTCTTCTCGTCTGATGCTGGTTGGTAAAGGGTCAATCTTCATCGGAGATGATGACCGTGGTGACGGTCGTGGAGAAGATGTGGCGATAGCAGCGCAGGAAATGCTCGGTCTGGCTTGTGCTTCACCTTGAGGTTTGTGAGGCTGCTGCAGTGCAAACCCACCAAGCAACTCAGTAGGCTGTGGTTGCAACAAGGAGTCAGCCATGTGGTCGCTTAAAGTACCTGGCAAATTGCCACTCAGTTCACGCGGTGTATATGTAGTTGAGCGTGTAGGCAAGTGAGTCTCGGAGCCGTAGCTGATAGTGCTGGCCGATTGAGTGAGACGACAGGTGGAAGGTCTGTGAACGCTGAGCTTCTGAAGTGATTCCAAGTTGAGCTCTAGACGCTTCGGTGCATGCCACTTGTCGATCAACAGCGCAACACAATCCCCATGACGTCGCAGGGATGACGTTGAGCAGCTAGTGGTGGAGAGATGGAATAAAGCCATCGCAGTGCGTACACAGACTGCGTTGAACAGTACGTCTCCCGTCGCGAATTGTTCGAGTTTGGCTTCGAGAACACGCAAACACGACAATATCCGATCCAGAGATCGCATGGCATATGCTGGGAGTTGGTGGAGTCCTTGGAACTGGTAGTTGCTGTTGCTGGAGTTACCCAGAGTTTCGCTTTCGCTTCGAGCGTGGTGGATCATGGCAGGGTGTCCATGGCTCGTCGTAGGGAGTTTTAGAGGTGGCACTGGAGTTACGAACAGCAATTTGTCTACGAGTTGGCTGCTTAGCAAAGGTTCACGTAGATGTTCGAGCCAGTCAAGCAGCAAAACCGCGTGAGTCGAGGCGTTCGGACACAGCGCTGAGGCTTCTTCCCAATTCCACTCGCCAACATTAAAGCCGACTTTGATTGGAAAGAGCTGCTCTCGGGTCGCAGGTTCGGGCGGCTCAATAGAGTCAAAAGAAATGCTGTCGCAGTCTCTAAGAGACTCGTTTACTGCGCCTCCGATGAACTGTCGATGTCCACCAAGTAATTCAGCGCTATCTGATGGTGTCGGACGATAGAATTCTTTCGTACATTCGATTGTCCGGGGCCAGGCTTCTTGCTGGCGTACGCACAGATGATTGACGAAAGCCGAAGCAACCGTCACGACGTCGGAAGATGCGGTTATAGCACCTTCCACCTCGGCGCAGAGGAAGTCGAGAACTCGCGGTAGACTGGAATTTACAGCGCCTTCGCCATGTAGTCGACGATTCTGATGCTCCACAGTCTCCGCAAGTGTAAATCGATCGTGGATTTTCGGCAAGGCGAACACAACGCGAGCAGCATTGAGGTACGCGTGGAAGTCATGCACAAATTGAACCTGTCCTGCTGTTTGTACAGATCCAGGTCGGTCTCGCCGCACTAAGCGAATTGCTAGCTCCGGTGGGATATTGTGCAGGAAGATGATTGCACATGCAATGGCGATACCTGTGCGTCCATAGCCAGCATGGCAGTGCACAGCTACTCTGTGGTGGCCAGTGAGCAAAACGGAAGCGATGACCTTGACAATATCCATCATGAAGGACAACGTCGGTGTCGTCATGTCTTCCCAGCCGAAATTGTAGAACCGGACTGCAAAATAATACAAGTCAATGGAACGCAGATTAGCGTTGAAGTGGGTGAACGAAAATGATTTAAAGATCGTACTGTTTTTCGCCATGAGATCCTTCTCCGGGTCATACGGGAAGCCACTGATCCCAAGACCGTCACCGCAGTAAGGGTGTTCACCGGGCAGGGTCAAGTTGAACACTGCCGTGATATTCAGTCTACAAGCAACAGCAGCAACAACCACAGGATACAGTTCATCAGCATTACCACTTTTTCTCCAACGCGATCTCTTACTTGTGGAACTGCTCGGCGATTTTGTATTCATTCATGAGTCGTGAGGACGGACGCATCATGGCCAAGGCGCAATCGGCAACCCAGTCGGCGTGCAGCCCTTTTACGGGTGAATCCTGTTTCGCCAGTGCAGCACTTTCACTGCATCGCTTGCAACGTGCTCCACCGCACAGTCGACACTTGACTTTGAGAGTCTTCTCCCATTCACGAGCTTTTACGGGCGACCCCATCGCACCAAACTAAAGACTGTGTCGTGAGTGAGTTCATGACGGTAGTAACCATCTCCGACGCAACTTCCTAAAAATATTGAGCTCGACATAGATGCCTACCAATTCTTAGAACACGTAGTCCTCCCGTTCAACGGACAGCGCTCAAGTGGCTGCTGGAATCTTGCAATCTCACACATCGGGGAGCTGGTTCTAGCTCCAATGAAGTCGAACTCTAGTCGAAAGCCGTCGTCCAACGCGCTACTTGGTGACAAACGCTCGCCGCCGGTGACTGCCAAGTCACGGCGCAAACCGAGCGCTGGAAACCTCGGAGTAGGAACCGTCCATTTTGATTATGATCACGGACGACAAGTTCCTCCGTCTCAGCCGCAGATCCTCTCAGTGGGGGGTACAGACTTGTTGCTTCAACTTCAACAGCTTCAACAGCAAAATCTCGCTGCCTTTTGCTACCCAGGAGCAGGACCGTCAATTCCACGCACTTTATCACTTGGACCTAGCGCGTATCCATCCACAGCCTACGCAGGACTGCAACAGCAGCAGTTCTTGACTACACGGGGCAGTTCCGGCACTACTCGAGAATCATGGGGAGCTCCACCAAGTGAGAGAAGTGGCCAGGTGCTTGAGCAACTAGGATCGGTACTACAACAGATGAAACAAGAGTCCGAAGGATCAGCCGCTGCATGGCGCGAAAAACTCGCGGAGACGGCACAACTGACGGAACAACTCGCTCAAACTCGAGAGCAATTAAACGTCGTCACTAGCAACGAACGTGCCACTAGTGAAGAACTTGTGCGTATCCAAAAATCACTTAAGACAGTTGAAGCTGAGGCTGCAGAGAATGCGAGTCACCATCGCGAAGAATTGTCAGTGATGAATGACGAAGTGCAGCGACAACAACACAGTGCCGACGAGATGCGTGAGAAATACGAGGCAGCGCTCAATGAAATGCAGACAGAACTACAGAATACTCGTGCTCACTACGAGGAGCATCAACAAGCTCAAAGCGACGAATTTCAAGCCGAATTAGCTAAATGTCAACAATCTCATGAAACGAAAGTCCAGGAATTGGACGCTCAACATACTACGGAGAGTGACAAATTACTTGAAAAACTACGTGGACTGGAGCAGGCAAAGCAGGAGCTTGGTCAACATCTTTGGAATGCCACCAAAGAAATTGAGGCCGCTTCTCAACGAGAGCAACAGCTTCAGTCACAAGCACAGGAAGCTCAAAATGATCTTGCACGTATGCAAGAAGCCGCAATGTCACGCGAACGTGAGCTACAAAAGCAGTCAGAAGCTCAACGCAACCAGCTTCATGATGAACTGAAGAAACAGTTGGAAGAAACAACAGCGAGTGTTAATGAAGAGCGAGCTCAAAAGGAAGAGCTCAATGCTCTCATGATTACTGAAGTGTCTCGATTCCAAGCTCAGCTGGAGAAAATGAGCCAACAGCATGCAGCAGCACTTGCTGAGCGTGAAAAACTGGCGGAAGCAGAGCGTGTTCAAGCTCTAGAGCTCCGAGAAAAGGCTGAACGTGTTGTACGTGAGGCGCAGGATGAACTCCGTGATCTTCGTGCCGAGTTACACAGCGCTAAAGCTGACAAAGCTCGTCTTGAGGCACAAGGATCCGCTGAAAACGGGACACTACAAGAGCTCAATGAACAGCTACGAGAGACTGCAAGCCAACTCGAAGATGCCAATACTCAACTCCAGCAGCTTTCAAGTCGATGCAAAACTGCTGAACGACTGACACGGCAATGTCTTGACCTCATTGCGCAGACTCCGCTAGGCACCAACTCAGACGAAGAAGAGAACGATGACAATTGCGACGAAAACGAAGACCCGTTAGCACAATTTCCATCGGTGGTTCGAGCGCTCAAGCAACTCACGAAAGCCTCTGGTGCACTTGAGCCGCTGCAGTTGAAAGTTCTCCGTTTACAGCAAGAAAGAGATGGTGATCGCGAGAAGTTTAAAGTACGCGAGCAGGAACTGCAAATGCAGTTGCAGAACACTCAACAAGAAGTGGAATCTGCGCGTCAGGATGCCAAAACGTTAGCGGAGGAACTGGCGAAGCTTTCGCAAGCTGCTGGCGGCCAAGAAGCGCACCTGACTCGCTCAAACGAGCAACTTCGACAACAGATTCAGGAGCTCGAGCATCTCCGATCTGCTAGTGCGTCGCAGCTTCTGCAGCTTCAAAAAGTGTTGGACGCACAGCGTGCTCGAAGTGCAGCTCTTGAAGCCGAGAAGCGCGATTTGTTGGCTGAAGCGGAGCAGCTCAATGCCAGTCTGGAAACTCAGTACCGAGCCGTGAATGACAAGCAGTTAGAACTGGAACAAGTGCGTGGATTGTATCGAGAACTCCAGCTTACGCACGGTGATCTGCAAGAAACTCATTCAGACCTGGAAGAAAGCGCTAGAAGAACGAATGAACACCTCGCAACGCAGCTACAACACGCGCAGGAGGAAGTACAGACAAAAGCACGAGAGATAGCAGAACTCCGGAGTGAGCTGGAACGAACGACTCAGGCTTTATGCGAAGAGAGAGACGAGTCAGCACGGACACGGGATGCGGAACAGGCTCAGCGATCACATAACGAGCAGGAATTGTCCTGCGCGTTAGAGGAGAAGACTCAGCGCCTTGAAGAGATGCTTGCCATGCTCACTCATCTGCAGAACAAGGTAGAGCATCTGGAACAAGCTCGAGCTCAAGATACTGAGCTTTCTCGCCAGCAACGCGATACACTTGCGCATCAATTGTCCGAGACGCAACAGGCTCAAGCACGGGCGGAAAACGCGTTGGCTGCTGCAGTACAAGCGCAACAGGAGACTCAGACTCAAGCTCGATATGAGGTGGAGCAGCTTCGAGCGACGCTCACACCGCAGTTCGCTGAGCTGGAAGCTCAAAAGGAGGCACAAGCTGCAGAACTGCGTCGATTGGAAGCAGAACTGGAGCGTGCGTCACGTAGCAAGCAGTCGCTGCAGCTAGAGCTCCAGAGAGCTGCGGACGATGCTCAAGACGCGCTACGAGCTGTTGAAGTCGCTCGTCGGGATGCACGAGCTCAAGCTCAGCAGCTAGGAGAAGAGCATGATAGACTTCAACAAGAGCTTGAAGCTGTACGGATAGATAACCAAGAGAGCGCAGCATTGTCCGAAGAACTGCAGAACAAGATCACTACGATCCAAAGCGCAGCGAATGCCACGATCGATGACCTGGTATCGGAGCTACAAGGCGCTCAGGACGCTCTTGAACTCGAGCGTGCTCGTGCGAAGAAAGAGAAGGATGGAAGTGGAACTCGCTCTCAAATACGAGAACTCGAGGAGCAGATACGCACACGTGACGCACAACTACGAGAACTTGGAGATGAAGCTGCTCGAACACAAGAAGAACTTGAAGAGCGCTTGAGTGAGTTAGAGTTGCGGCTGCAACGCACAACAAACACTCTTGAGAGCAAAAAGCAGGAATGTGATGCGAAAGGTCGTGAAATGGAAACATTTTCACGTCGTGCCAGTGACGCTGAACGCAAATTATCACCACTCATAGCCGCTCGAGATGCACTTCAAGCCAAAGCGAACGAGCTGAAGCAAGCTTTTGACACGAAGGTGCGTGAAGCTCAGGATAGTGAAGAGAGAGCTCGTGACGATGTTCTTCGAGTCGCACGAGAACGTCGAGCACTTGATGCCCAGCTCGCAGAGCTCCGTGATGAAAATGAAGCTTCACAACAGCAGGTTGCACGCGCACAGCGTGAAGTGCAGGCGATGAAGCAGGCTCTAGAGCGGGCAAAAGGGGAACTCAGTCGCTCTGGGACGGAGTTAAGAGCAGCCACACAGAGACTGGAGAGCGTCCAGCAGGCTGCGAACCAAACGATAGCCGACGCCACTTCTCGAATGCAGGCAGCTCAACAACAAGGTGAACGAACAGCAGCTCGATTGCAACAAGAACTCGATCTGGAGCGTGAACGTCGTCGTGAGGCTGAAGTGCATCGAGCTGAGCTGCAACGCACATTACGACAGCAAGTTCAGTCCCCAGCAGTGCCAACCGGCTCGAGGAGTGATGACAGCAATAACCAAACACGAATTAACTCGGCGGACACGAGTCCGGAGCTAGCTGATCAATCGTCGTCTGGTGGAAATGCCGAGTACCGCAAATTTTACGCCAATGAGCCACTCACATCAGCTGAATTAACGAGTTTGCCCATGGCGGTCATCAAGGCTCAGCTAGGACTCGAATTCAGCCAAGGCAACAACTCTTCTGCTACAAAGTCCAGCAAAAGCGCTAGCAAGTCGAAGATTCAGCAGCAGCATAAGGGACGGTACGCTGCAAATAAAGACAATCACGCTGACGACGATGGCGATGCAATTCCGCTTCTTCCGCTTGAAAAAATGCCTTTGTAAGTATCTGCTCGTCCTTATTTTGCCACTGCAAAACTCTCACTCTTGATTGTTTCTTAGTTCACTGGAGGCTAATTCACCAAACAGTCCAAATGACGTAGCTCCGAGCGATGGACGTTCAAGTTCTTCACAGCTACCGAGTTCACGCAATACGTCGTGGTCCACACGATCGAGTGGTAACAGTCACTTTTCGTTTTCTAGGAATAATGCTGCTTCCCCTGCAACCAGCACTAGCAGCAGTCCATCAACTCGCAAGAATTCAGCGTCAAATCCTGGCACCAAGAAGAAAAAAACAAAACTAGCTCGACCTGTTGGACTGCCTTCTGCGTCGGGAATACCCTACAGCACCACCTCTTCCAGTCTATCCCCTACAAAACACCAAAAACCCAAAGCACGTGGCAAGCTCTTGCCTCGGATATGTCTGCAGTGAATAAAAAAATTATCAACCTCGAGACGAAATTTTGTTTAGCTTATCTGCTCAGTTGTTCGTTAGTTTTTGCTTGCCTTCAGCTGCTCGAGTTGTCGCCTGTTCATTTTCACCCGATGGCTCAGGTTCTCGCAGTCTTTTGTCAAGTCCTCCAACTCCACCAGACCCTCCATCTCCCGCTCCAGGGCCCTTCTCTTCCATAGGAGAAGCTCCCCATTCATACTCCTTATCCTCTTCAACGACCCGACTACCAGATCCAAGTCTCGCTCCAGACGACGTAGCTCTTGCAACTTCTGGGTCAAGGCACCTGCGTCAAAAGACGAACCCAGCGTCGTTGGTTTCTCGACTTCTTCATCATTGTCATCGCTCTCCTGCTGCTCTTGCTCCCCTTGCTCGTCACCGTCCTCGCACTGCTCTTGGCCCGCGTGCCCCCTTAGTTGGCATGACGATGGATGCTTGTTGTTGCTGCTTACGGCAAGTTCGAAAAGGGATTTGAAATACCTGATTATCAATGACCATCACTCTGGATCAACTTCAACTTGAAATGAGGCATTACGATTCACCCCTGCAACGAGTGAGGATTCCCGCACCTGTTAGTTCCCAACGAGGAAAAGGAGTTGCCGGGAAATGGTCAACACAAAATGCGCGACGTTCATGAGCGAACGGCCTGCTTCTCGGTCGAAATGCAACTGTGGCTCGAGAAGGGTCGACACGGGCCGATCCGTAGGCGTTTGAAGCCCAATGATGGTGGATCATACTCCTTCTTTATTTGGGGTTGACTCCAATTCGAGTCCAGTCGAGCAAACCATAACGCAAATTAGGCTCAGGTCGATGGGCTTCAGCTTCATGATGCCATTTCCTTTTCAGGGCTTGTCGCAAGAGCGCAGCTTCGAATAAAAGAGAAACGAAATCAAAAATCAAAAGAAAAAAATGCGACCTGTTGGGACGAAGGGAGCGTCGCATCCTGCAAAGCCACAAGCGAGAGGAAATTTCTTCCTCGCATCAGTCTACGCAAAACGAAGATATTTATTTGCAAAATATCATGTCGTCTTGGCCTCATTACGTTTCACTGCAACTTCGTCTTTTCAGCGCGGTGACGAACCATGAAGATTTCTATTCGATCACTTCCCTATCGACAGCGAGAGATTCATCGCCGATTCCGACGACGTAGGGAAGTGATAAATGTACACTGGGAACATCACATCCCCCGGGCCCACCGCACTCTTACTGCCCTTCGCTTCCTGCTCCCTAGTAGTCTCCTGCTCTGAAATCAGTTCTCTCGCCGGCACAAGGTGCTTCTCCATCGGCGACAAATTTGGAATCCGATAGAGGTACGTGATGACTCGACACGCCTGCAGCTTCTCCAGCTTTGGCCGCACCAACCTACAAAATCCAAGACCGAAGTGCTCGTCAGTCACGTGCACCACATGATGAAGGACAATGCCAGTTCCTGACGTACGACAAACCGCGGTTGATGAGGAAAAGGAAGACGACTGTGGCGTCCGCGGGTATGTCGAACTCCAACGCGTTGGCTTGATGCACCGTCACCAGATGCCCCACGCCGTTGGTCTCCGCTGCGTCTCTCGCTTGTTGCACCCGCTTCGGGTCAATCTCCACGCCCACTGCGCGCACGCCGAAGCTCCGCGCGGCGTCGATGAGCAAACGGCCATCTCCGCAGCCCAGATCGTAGACCACGTCGGAGGCGTCGACGTGCACGAGCTCCAGTCCCCGGCGGAAGGCGCTCAGCGGCGTCGAATAGAGCGTTTTACGCGGCGCCAGCATGCGGCTACGAGGGGACGAACTTTAGATAACGAGGGCCAAAGTTGCGCCAAGAACCGGAACGGTCAAATGTGTGACGAGGCAAAAAACGTTGGACGATCGGAACTCGCCTACAAGTTGCCAAAAACTACTAACAGTAAATACAACGTGATTGCAGGCAACGAGTTTAACACGAAATTGGAAGCAAAAGGTTTTGCATTATTGATTCGGCTCGTTTGGATCATGTCAACCTGAGGCGAAGCTCAAAAAAAATAGATACGAAGTCGCCAGCATCTCACTGGCGACGGATTGCTCGGACTGAAGCGCTGCTCTTGTTGCTCTTCTTCTCTTCGCTGCTATTGCTTGTACGGGAGGCGAGACTGCTGCGTCTTAGGCCAAGCACATACGAAATAATATATGGGCGTTGACGGCAGTCGGATTATCGCGTGCCCTTCCAGGCGAGCGCCACGTGCTGGTGCAGCTGCTCTTCGCGCTCCTGCTCGAGATCGTGTGTACTTGTCTTGCTATCGTCGTGTGTGTGCGCAGCGGTGTAACGCGCGTAGCTGGTGATGCCAGCAGACGCGAGCACCAGCGGCATGACGGCCATTGTACCGGCGTTCGTTGACACAGCAGCGACAATGGAGGACAGCGGCATCGTAGAAGGAGTTCTTGTGTTCTCGGCGAAGCTTGGCGAATGTGCTGCACCGCTGGCGTTCTTGCGTGTTGGGCGACCAGGCTACTGTACTTGAGCCTTGGGTGAGCCTTGGCCTTGTCGCCACTCATGTCCATGGAAATCCATAGACAAGCCCTAATTATAAATTGCTACGTTTTGCGGTAAGTCGTTGTGAAATGACCTAATCTGTCGAAAGTTGATCTATTTTCGTCCGTCTATGTTGGGTAGAACTGACGTCACTCAAAGGGTTCGGGCCGATCACGCCATTGCATGGATTTTGCGAAGCGTATTTAGAAGGAGCTCAACGGTAAATATGAATTTATTTTGGCCTTTTGGTGTGGACCACATTTGCGAATTTTTCGCTGCCCAAAGTAAAGCCACACGCAAATCACCAGCGCTGTGGGAAGATGCATGGCTACTTGTGTGAAGGTGGTTCACTGTGTTTGACAGCTATTAATACATGTAGCCTGCGAAAAAGACTCTTGTTCAAATCTTCTGCTCGCCGCAAAGCTAAGCGTGGCTTGACACACCAAGCAGCAACTAGCGCGTCTTGTCTGCCAACTCGGTGTTCGCCTTTGATGCGGTTCCGCTGATTGCTTAGTACATGTAGGTGCCGACAATGATTCGCGTGGCGGCGCCTGCAGAAGAAGTGCTACCTGGAGACATGCTTAGTCTGCCCTATCTTCGCTTCCCCGCGGTCACCAACACAGCACCACAATCAGCACTGCAGCCTCGATGCAGCTCTACTTAGTAATACTAAGTAGTTGCTGAAAACACACATTTCCCGCACGCGAACATTACGGGCGGCAGTGGTTCGAGCGCCGAGCTTTTAGGTAGCCATTTTGCAAGCGTCCTACTTCCAAGTTATGTCCAACACCGAAGCGCTGTCATGGGCGTGACGCTACGTTACCACGACAAAGCTGCTGCGTGTTGCCCGTCAGTACCTCAGAGGCTTTAACAGAGGAGATGAACTTGCTTGCAGCATGCCGCTGCACCTAAACCTCCCAGCAACTCGTTGCTGAGTTAGCGAGCTTTGATGGCCCGGTCTCCCCTCGCCGGTACAGTAACAAAGACTACATGTACCGTACCTGTATTCGAATTTCGGTGCTCATCGTGGGAGAGAACGATAGAATCTCGGATCATTACCAAGCTCGAGTGTCGAGCCGAATAAGAGTTATGTGTGACTTTCAGTTGCAAGGTTTCCGCTATTTCGCGCTGGGGGGCATCGAGTACCTTTCGACAACGCAACAATCCGCATCGGCTACATGTATTACCCCCCGATGCTGAGTATTTACCCGTCCTCGCCAGGCAGACAAGACAACGAGGCGCGCCCCGTGTACGGCAAATGGACAGGATGCCTATCAGGCAGAAGCGGACTCCTGAGGATGGAGCCACTTGGGCGGCAGACGAGCACTCGGCCGATGCGGTGCCACCCTTGACACCGAAAGTAGTAGGATAACGGCGAGGCTAATAAACTCACAGCGTTCGGCCGGTCGACGACCACGCCATGGAGCGCAGGCGCAAGCCGCAAGGGCGCTGCAACGGCAGAGCCGATTCGCTTTGCCGTGAAGTTCCTCATTATCTGGAAAAAAAGGCGAGAACAAACTGAACATTTCTCCGCGCCCGTCGTGCCGGAGATAGTGACCTCGGCAGATTGCGGATCTTATTCGGTGAGTGGTGGTTTGTAAGCCATCCATCACCTTGTCGCTGTTGCACTGACACGCTAAACCGGGGGACAACGATCTTTCGTACCGTGGCTGCACGTCTAGGTGCGATGGGTCCCCGCGCTGGTTGGGCAGCGGCGGGCCAACGCCCGCAGCTTTTACGGCAATCAAATGACCAGAAGCTAGGCACAGGCACGCCACGCCACCAGCCCAGCCCGCTAACTTCCGATCCCTCTCGCTCGGCCACCCGAGTCTCGAGTCTCGAGTCGAGACACTGCAGCGGCAGACAGCCCAGACAGAACACACAGAGCCGATCCTCGCCAACTATTAGTCCCACCCACGACCGGAGCCAAAGTGGCCGCCACGCCAGCCAAGAAAACAGCCAGCGGCAAAGGCAGCCAAGCAGCGGCAGCAGTACCAACAGCATCAGCACCAGCGCGAGCGACTTCCCCCCTCCCGTGGACGCCTCCCGAGCGGGAGCGACTCCGATGAATGAGCTCACGCCCAGTCATCCTGCGCCCCACCCGCCGCCGGTCTCGTCGCAGTCGCGTGGCCTCGCCACGCCCTACGCCGCCTTCTCCGTCGCGGGCGCAATGAACGCCAACATCGTGAACCTCGCCGCTGTGGACCGCGCCAAAAGGTTGGAAACCGAAACCCTCTATTTGCTACCTACACTTTTTGCCTTTGAAGTTGAAGCGACAAGGCGCGCGCTTTGCCAGCCACCGTCCCCCTTCCCCTCTTTTGTCTGTCAAAAGGCAAAAGCAAACGATTGAGGACCCTTTTCGTCTACAGCTCCCCTCACCCCCAGTCCCCGTGGCAACATAAGACCAGCTGAAAACGGGGGCGAGGGGAACAGGACCGAGAAGAGGAATGGGGGACACACGGCACTTCTTTGCTCAAACCAACAGCGACAAAATGGTTGGTGTCTAATTGCTTTTCTGGTTTGCTTTTTGCGCAGCTTTCAAGGCGTTCCTCGAGGTGGTGTGAACCTGGGCAATGCCAAGTACCAGTCGCCGCATCCGCAGCAGTTGCAACAGGTGAATGAATTCCATGCCGGACCCTACACTCCTGCGAACTACGCGCATCTCAAAAGCCCCGCGGATAATCGACCAGTCAACAGCAATGGAGGCAAGTTCGATTACGCGCCGCCGCCTAGCCAACAGTACTCGCAGCATCCGACGCAGCAGCAGTCGTACGTTGCACCATACGGCTACCCGTCTTACTCGCAGAATTACGGCAATACTGGAGACTATCAGCAGCAACAACAGCAACAGCAACAACCCACGCAACAGCAGCAACAGTACCATGGCGGCTACGGTCAAGGTGGTGAGACAAATCCCTTAGGCATGTTGGTGACTTCGGCGACGAACCCACAGGCATCTGACGCTATGCCGCACGAACCTGTCAATATTGGACTCAAGGACGGAGGAGACCGCAAATTCCGACAACCCTTCAACGTGGTACCGAACGATTCGTTCCTGAGCTCCAGTGGTGGCTATTTGCACGGCGTTGAGCGCACTGGTAATGTGGTGCAGATCAAAACGACGCCAGGCAATACGCAGCAGCAGCCGATGTACCAGCGTTCAAACATGTATGGCGGTACGGCGTATTTTTCACAGCAGCAACAGGTGCAGCAACGTACGCAGGAGCCGACGCAACAACACAATCCGCTGGATCTGGTGCCTCCCAGTGCCGCAATGTCAGCTAGCTTCGATGCTAACGGCAACGGAGGTGCTTCTTCCAGTATGGGACGGGGCATGAACAGTGGTGGGATGTTTAATACTGGATCACGTATGCCACAGTTCAGTCCTAGTGGCTCGGGTCCTTCGCTGACGACGCGGTTGAAGGATGGAGGCGTGGACATATCGACCGGTTCTTCGAATGGAAGCCACTTGCCGTTTATGCAGCAGCAACAGCCCACCGCGAAATCGCTTGAACTTACTCATCCGACCTCGCTGTATGCTGATGTCACGAGCTCAACAACGTCCATGGCAATGGTGAGCCTGTCCTCGGATGGTCCAGCGGCGGCTTCAATCAATGCAAATGCGTTGTATCCGCCGTCCTTAGCCCCACCTTCTTCCCAACTGAATGCAAGCGGCGAAGATATGTGCGGTTTGTGCAGTGGCGCACACAGCGACAGAATCGCAAACAATTGCGGGCACCGTTTCCACGGCCAATGTTTGCACTCATGGGGAGGATTGACCACCTGCCCAATATGCGCACAGGTACGCTTTATATTGTCCATCAGTTGCTAGCTCCCTTGAAAATTGTGCTCATGGTATTTATGCTTTAACCTTAGGCATCGAACACGATCACAAGTCTCCCGCACGCTACTACTGCCGTCAGCTATGGTCTCGGAGGAGAGAATGTCACGATGTCCCAGAGCTCAACAGGACAAGGAGATATGCCGTTGAATAGCGGTGGCCCTATGAGCAACAACACTGGCAACTCTGTGTCGATATCGCCGAATTCGGTGGGATCTTCGCAAGTTACAGCTATCAACAATTTGCAAGGGAACAATCCTGGTGGACGCCCGCCTCCGATTGACACGCGGATTGTTGATACTCGTGTGGGGGCAGCAACTCTGAGTGGGGGAAAACGTAGCGCGACGTCGACTCGATCTGGATCCAGTAGTAGCGGACGTGTACGCAAAAACAAGAAGCTCAAAGACTGCTCTGTACCGGGCTGCGATCGTACTGTTCGTTCTCGTGGACTTTGCAAGGGCCACGGTGGTGGACGTCGCTGCGGGTTTGCTGGTTGCGGCCTTAGTGATCAAGGAGGTGGCTTCTGTATCAGTCATGGTGGTGGGAAGCGCTGCCAGCATGATGGATGCGATAACTCGGCTCAGTCTCGTGGACTGTGCAAATTGCACGGCGGAGGTAGCCGCTGCACGGTTCCTAACTGCACGAAGAGTTCGCAAGGTCGCGGACTGTGCCGTGCTCACGGCGGTGGTCGTCGTTGCATGGTCGAGGGTTGCAATAAGACCGATCGTCGGGCCGGCTACTGCGTGACGCATGGTGCTGACAAGAAGTGCATCATCCCTGAGTGCTCCAAGACCGGTCGCATCGACAATCTGTGCACCAAGCACTACTTTGAGCGCCACCCAGCGCAACCACCAGGAACCGTGAGCACGACCCCGCCTCCTGTCATCACTGTCAATGCCAACACCAGCGCAGCCAGAGCCCGAGCTGAGAGAAAGAGAGCAGCTGAACAGCAGGCTGCCGCCGCCAACTACGCGAGCATGTCTTCCGTGATGCTTGCTGGGCCAGTTCCGCCATTCGATGAACGGGTAGGTGGGGCGATGACCAAGACGGAGCCGTTTTAGACATCCGTGTCAACGTGCTTGCTGTGTTGCTATTGGTGGCTGTCGCACTGACTATGAGATTGTAAAAAGATTGGACTCATGGTTGGAATGCGAACGCTGGTGATGGCAGTGAAGCGAGCTGCGAGGATGGATAGATCGTCGGGCGGACCGAGGAATGTATTTGTAACGAGGCAAAATACGCGAAGTGGAATTACATGATAAAGACGCGAGCTGGATGGAAACTCGAGCGATAAAAGAATCGGCTGCTCGGCGACTGATGAAAATGGGCGACCGACAGAATTGAAAAAAGTGAAGACGAGACGAATGGTCACGATGAAATTGAAGTGACCGAAAAACTGAAGTTGAAACAAGATTGAAGACACGATGAAGAATGGCCAGATGAATGAAGAAGGGCCGCACCGAAATTGCAAATCGCGCAAATTGCACACCCCGGCACCAAGTGAAAAATTGAAAATGAAATTACAACTTTTGAAGCACCAGGGTGAGCGAAATGCGAAAATGCAGTAAAAACAAAAACAAGAAAATTGAAAGACTCCAGGGTAGCTCAAAGCTAGCTAGTTAGCGGCGGACGGGGATGAAGATCAGGATTCATTGAAGTGCGGAAAGGACGACGACGCAAAGCCTGCAAGCGAGGACGCGACCCATTGCATATAGGAAAACTCAAGTGACGTAGTAAAGTGAGCGCCTCCTCAGGAATTAAAATTGAGAGAGGAAGTTGAGAAAATAACGAAGCTCACAGATGAATGTTCAGAGAGCGCTGGTCTCCGTTTGACCATCGACCTTCTTACTAAGTAGACTGAGTCTGTACTGCTGCAAGTTGTCGTTTCAATTCCTGCTGCTTCTTGAGAGAGACCGCACGTCTGTCGATCACGGATCGTACCATGTTTTTCAGCTCCTTAGCGCGCTCCTCTTTTGCCATTGCACGGGCCACACGGCGCTGTTCTTTGTCCGCTTCCACGGCACCAATCCGCTCAAGCAATAGACGCTTGCTTGCAATGAGTTCCTCCTCCAACAATAGTTTTTCCTCGCCGCTGGTAACTTCTTCCAAATACGATTCACGGACTCCTTCTGTTGTCATCTTCGTCTTGATTGCTTGAATCCACTCGAAGCGGCATTTCACCTTGGCGATTTGCTCTTCCGTCATATTGTCTTGCTTCATCCTGGCCTCAGCATCATCCAATCTACCCAGATATAGCAGCCTTGACACGGGGCCATTGGTGTTGCGATCGACGGCCTTTTCAGCCCATGAAGCTCGAATGGCTTCGAACTGGAGCTCTTTCGTGTTGTCTTCCTGTAGTTTTACCTCCTCCGAGCTCCAGCAGTTGAGTCGCCATTTGATGCCACTCGGAGCACGAGATGAGCGAGCAGAACCAGGTGGTGGCATATCAGAGTTTCCCTCCAGCGGCGCGTTCTCGTCCACCGACGTAGTTGTGAATTCTTTTGGCGGAGAGCGATTGGAGCTACTGCGGAATGGACAAAGGGATTGCAAGTCGTCTGGTACGATGCAGGTGATTCTGTCGATGCTGCCTTGGATGATGTATACTCGCTTCTCATCTGACGGTGGCTGGCCGTTGTCAGCTGTGGTGACACGCGGGAGCTGCAATAAACGAACTTCCCCCTTTGAGCTGATCTCACCGATTCGTGGAGTCTGGTTGGTACCAAGGTCGAAGACCTCCAGCTTTGCTGTGAGGGTGTTCACGACGGCTCCGTCGCTCAGGAGCTGGAGCTGAAAACTGGTCCAGATTGACGTCTTCGGCGCCATGATTACATCTCGGAAACACAGCAACGGTTTGTTTGGCTCGTAAAGTCCCTCAAACTGGGTCATTTTCATCTGGTGCGTCGTCGGCTTGGTGAAATCCCATTCGCTAGCCAGCGTGAGTTTCCATTTACCTTCACGGACGTGGAAGTTTCCAGGAGCACAGTCGACTATCATCGTGTAAGCTATCGGAGCGTTCGAGTTTACAGTACCTGGAAGCGAAGCTTTGGTACAAAGTGTGCTGACTTTCTTGACTTCACCTGTAGCATCATTCACGATGGAAATATGTGTGAAGTGTGCGAGCAACTCCTCAGATAGATGGAGATCAATTCTCAATTCAGGTGGCGATAGAGACTTGTCTTGGTCTTCTTGGGTCGGTCGAACAAGGTCAAAGCTTTGCTTGAACAGAACATGCCAGGTCCCTGGTAACATGACTGGATACGCTCCGTCGCACTCAATCACGTGGATGTTGGGCAGACTGCGCCAGTACGTAGGGGCGTCTTGAAATGCGATCTTGTGATCCGACTCAGCTTGAATACTGTAGCCATACCGCAAAGATTTTTGCGGGTAAACGCGATACACGATGTGTCCTTTATCCACCGGTAAAACGCTGATGTACCCCGCGTAAGTCGAATTCAATGTCAGGATGACAGGTAATGAAGTCCTCAATGTTGTTTTCTTTTCGATCTCTTCAATCAGAATCACACTGCCGTTCGGATCGACGCCGAGGTGAGTGGCCATAAACGCCGACGACTTGCTCAGATTATCCAGCGCTTGATCAAGTTGCTCTGGTGGTTGAATAGGAGTAAGAGAGGCTACAAGATTCACGGGTTTCTGAACGTGAGACGTATCGCTTGAACTGTCTCCGGGAGGCTGGTCTGATGCCGAATCCAGTACTGTTATCACCACAAATTGCACACGCGGAGTTTCAAACGACACGAGTGCAGCACGCGAACCTTCGCCACCTTCGAGAGGAGGTTCTGGATTTGGGATCCATTCACGAATAAGTGTGTCGGAGTATTGAAGTACTGGGTGAACCAGCAGGAACACGAGATCGTTAACACCGTTTGTTTCTTCTGAAATTGTCGCCGCAGAGCCTTGTCGAACTACTTTGAACGTAGTGTTACCGGTGTCGCCAACAACACCAGTCACCAAAACGACTTCGCCGAAAACCATGTCGGCAACTCTATTAACACCTGCGCAACAAATAACAGCTCGAGGCTACGAGAAGGTCAACCGAATGGCCACTGACGAACAAAATAATGGGCTACAAATGCTTACCATGGGAGTGTTTCCAGTCAGGATATCGGTCACTGCTGGAGGTGCCTCAGCTGTACTGGCAGCAACGGAGTCTCCTTCTGTAACCAGCTCGCTATTTTCTTCAACTTGCTCAGATTCTTGAGAACTTGGCACGTACTACACACGTGAATATTAGTAGTTAATCCTCAAGCAGCAAAAGCCTTCACGGGAATGAATCACAACGCCTTGTGCGCTTACCTGGAGTAGTTGATGGAAAGCGTTCTCACTAAGACTTAAACTCGCATCCGGCCTCCACCGAGAGACCTTCCAACTGGTGAGCGCTAGCATGATCTGAACCATGTTTTGACACATTCCATCGGTGCTTCTTTGACGCTCCACTTCAGTTTCAGGAGAATGTGGATGCAACCAGTACGCCACTTTATACAGCGCCTTCACCAACAAACAAGGCCAGATCTCACTTTTCATCGAGCTAGCCAGGTACATGACGTTCCCATCGACACCTAGCGGTAGCTTGTCATCGACGTCAACTCGACGCCACCGTCCTGAGACAAATAACTTGACGCTGTATTTCCCACCGGGATTGTACATTGGCTGTCTGGTGTTGTCTTGCGGGTAGATAGCTTGCCACAAAAACGGCTCCATACTGCTGTTGCTGTCCCTGTTTGGGTTGTACAATTGCTCCACAATCCTGAAGTACGACGCCATATCAGCGTGAATTATATCTCCGTGAGGAATCTCAGGCTTGTACACTGCGTTCGGAGCAATTTCGATTCTTGGAGGAGGCATTACACCCCACGGAGACGTTGCATTGCTCACATCCATATTTGTTGTAAGGGTTTCCTCTTCGTCTTGGCCGTCGTCCACTAAGTCGTCTGCGTCAAAATCCACTTCTGCTAGGAGATCTCGGGGTCGCTCGTTGACAATATACGCGATGGCATCTTCAAAGGCCATGTATACCCGTTCGCGGTGTTGTTTTTCAAGCTCAATGCGTTCCTCCTCTTTGGCCCATGCCTGAAGTGTATCTATTTGCTCAGTGCTCCACCGTCGTTGAAAGTCTCGAGGAATACGCAACACGTGATCATGGTGATGATCAGCAGCTGCTGTTGATGGCAGAGTAGAAGAGCTGGTCGTCGCGCCTGCTCTTTCACTCTTCGGGACGAAAATCTACCAGATCAAGCAACACAAGCGTTATAATAAACCGACAAAGCGAGAATTATCACGTTTAGTGCCGTACGTGGGCATGCTTAGGAGGGGGAAGCTTCTTCTGCGGCTCTGGTTCTCCTTTCTTCGCAGCTGGGGGAGCTCCTTTCCTTCCAGGAGCTTTAGGTTCGGATGTAGGTGTAGGTGGAGTCGCAGGAACCACCGGTGCATCCACAATGACAGGCAGAAACTGGGACGGACGCTTCCACTTAATGGAATCTTTGGACTCGATCGCCTAAGATGAAAAGATCATGATAACAATTACTCAGGTAGTCCAACGACGTGCACTATACTCGCCTCCTTCGGTAAAAGCAGGTTTTCTGGCGTTAAAGAGTCTTCAAAAGGTTGTTCCGCCGTTCCCCAATGGTCCGCAGCTGTGTAAAAGTGGCATCATCAGTCATATCCCCATCTAGACCACACTACAGCAAAAATTCAACGCACGTAGAGCTGCAGGATCCGTCCAAACTGGGAAAACCTCTGTCGGAACAGCATTCGGCGTCCAGAGCGGTGGGATCGAGTCCGACGACGGGAAAGGCGGCGCTGGCACTGGCTGACGATAGTTGTGAGAAGTGGGCGGCGGGTTCAGCGTCGAGCCCTGCGCCGTCAGCTTGGACGGCGGCTTCTTGGGCGGCATATCGGATTCCGCACTAAAAGGTCGCCCATGTTGAAGATAACTTGAAGTCATTAAAACGAGGAATAGTAATGACATTCCAAACTGTCAAACTCAGAAGAAGAAGACTGAGCTCAATGGAGAGCAGTCAGCGCGTGTACGTGGCTACATTTTACCTTGTTGTGGTCGAATTCTGAGGCGCTGACGGTAAAATTATGATAGCGCGCTCGAGCACAAGACGGTGGCGGGTGGGAAGGGCATTCAGGTGGCCTGCACCACGTGGTAAGGGGCCAATACGCAGATTAATTATTTGTTACTTGGCTATTTTATTGAAAATTCTGACTGTTGTGGCGCTTCTGTCAACACAGCACGTTCCTGAACGCCTCGGACGTCTCTTCCTGCGGAATGTGCGGGTATGAAGAGAGTTTTTACTGTGAAGTTCTAATTGTAAAAGCTTTCAACTAATTGTTTTATTGTATTGTGGTCTACAGGGCGGAGATGAAGCCGCCGACACACGATGTGCAGGCGGATGGAAGCTGGAAATGCGGTGCATGGTAAGAGGACGAAGCTATTATCGTTTTATTTCTTTACGTGACTGATTTTGATGGTGAAATAGCGACACAGTGAACCGACGAGCGGCCAAGGAATGCTCGCAGTGCCATGTTCCTTTTTACTCGTTGGTGACGACGGCAGCACCGGCTCAGATTTTCTGCTCTCGATGCGGGTTCTTGAACGACGGAGGCAACCTTACGTGCGTCCAGTGTGACTACACGATTCGATCTACTCTGGACAAGATCAGCACGGACTTGAGAGATAGCACCAACTTTTTGGCGCGAGATATGGGCGTCAACATTCACGTCAAATGTCCTGGATGCTTTGTGGTGTGCTACGTGCCACCGGCTACTGCTTGTCTGCGCTGTGGATCGTGTCACACGTACTTCGCGTCGCCTTCAGTCGGAGAAGTGACGAATTTCCACATGAATCGCCTAGCGTCGTCCATCTCGAGCTCGTTCATGGGGTTCTTTGGAGGGAAGCGCGGTGGACAAGAGGATAACGAGGCTACACGTCGTCAAGAGGAGGCTCGAGAGGCGCCAGTTGGCAGATTAATTGCTGCAGGTCAAGGTGTCGTGAACTCGCCTCGTCATTCCTCGACCATCAGTGATGCAAGTGAGCTATCCACAAGTCTACAGCAGCTCGATGTTAGCGAAGTTTCTGGGGACGAAACGGAGGAAAAGCGTGATGCTTCTCAGACCCAGGAGCGCCCTGCAAAGTCGAAGGATCAAACACAACCATCACAGGCAGAGGAGAAGACGAAGATGGAAAAATCGACACAGGAATCTTCGGGAAGCGAAGGTCGGTCTTCACCTGTGCAAAGCCGAAAGGAGGAGCCATTCTCGTCGCTGGACTTGTCGTCCAGCTCGAGTAATTCAGATAAAGAGCAAGAGCAGCCGATGCTCGCACGGTCAATGCCAGTACGTGCAGCTCTTCCGCCACCTCGACAAGAACTGGTAGAGGTGGAGGGAGATATTGTGGAGCTTTAACGTGGAGACAAACAAACCCCAAGGAATCACGTGATGTTTGCAGAGCTGGAGCTGCAGAAGAAACTAGGGAAGAATTTTTGGCTGGCATCTTCCAAGCCTGCCTTCAACTACCGAAAACGCGAAATATTTGACTTGATTAGGACACTCGCTCACCTCTGGATGCTACTCGACTTGTGTAATGGGCAGTGTCTCTCTCATGCGATGACTTGGTAGTGTCGTCACTTTCCAACCTAATACCAAAACGAGTATTGCACTAGCGAGGCGAAGCAGCGGCGTAGCCTACATCGGTAAAGCTTTAGCTTTGTTGGTTTTGCTACACTTTGGGGCGCTACGCAGCGCTTGCCGGCTTGACGGCAATACTGATAATAATAATATTGTTAGGAAGGAAGTTAGGTGTGCGATGTCCAATTCACCATCGCCGGTCATCATAGTGGTTGCTGAAGCGATCCTCAGGCATCGAGTCCCATCGAGTACGGCGTCCTTGACGCGGTGGCAGAGCCTGGTAGTGATCTCTCGGTGCAAACCGATTCTCTCGCGGCGAGAAAGACGTTTGTTCCCTCTCCACGGCAGCGTATGAGTTCGGTGGATTCCCACCTCGTGGAGAGTAGCGAGAAGCCTCCTGCCACTGCACATTCTGCGACTCCATACTGTGCGAGTGGTCCAACTTCGGTCGCTTGCTGGTTGAAGGCGAATCCACACCGTATCGGTCATTCGACCCGCCGTACCGATCATTGTGTCCGCCGTATCGGTGGTGATCATTGTATCGGTCATCCATAGAGCCATGCTCCGTGACTGCGGAGGCACTACTGTGGCGACGAAGGGATCGCTGGTGCGGTTGGTCGTATTCGTACGAAGGTCTGCGATAACCCAGGTGGCTGTTTCCACTGTCACTTCGTCCACGGCTTGACGATGTCGACGTGATTGGCCGATAGGGCTCCTCGGCAGGTTGGTACGCTGAGTACAACGGATCAGAAGCGGAAGCAGCCAAAGATTCTTGCTTCGCACGGAACTCGGCGCGCTGTTCCTCCAACTGTTTCATCTCCAGCATCTCAGCTTCGCAGGCAATGCTGTAGAGTTTCTCTAGTGCTCTTTCCTGATAATCCGCCTCCTCTCGCGTCGTCGAATCGGGAGAAAATGAAAACAAATCCCTAGTCTCCAGCCCCCGCAGCTCCTTAATCAGCGCGTCACGCTTTGCCGCCTGGTCCATGAGATTCTTACGATACTGGTCGACATGTCCACGACTGTTTTCGACGTCCAGATCGTACACTTGCTGGTCCATCTTGCTCCATGCAATGCCTCCCGTAGAAGGGAAGGTCCTGTTGTTCTCCTCTCCCACTACAATGACCTCGTTCTCTTCATCCTGTTCTCCACACGCATGGTGGAAGACACTGATGCTTGACTCCAACTGGAACATCCTATCACTGAGCATATCGGCACTGATGGTCGCATTCACCAGGTCCTGCAGGTGCGTGCCCATCTGCGTGGTGGCACTAGACTCCACTACTTCTGGCATATCCTCTAGCACACGCTCCACCGTTGCATTACTGGTCATTTCCTGCAACAGCTTGGCCTTCCTCTCTTCCTCCTTCCCGTCGGCCTCAGGGATCTCCTCTCTGCACGAAACACACACACACACACACACACACACACACATTAGAATTTGACGCACTTTCGAGCAGATTTATCGTTTTCTCGACGTACACTGGTGGTTTGCCAGCACACACGTTCTCCAGCATGGCCAGCAGAGGCGGCGTGACGACTCCGCGCTCCTTCCAGATGCCCACAATCTTAATGGCGCAGCGCTTGACCTTCTCCTCTCCGTCTCGCATCACTAGCTGCACGATGCTCACGAGTTCCTTCTCAAAGGCTGCGGCGACGTGGCGTCCGAACTTGCGTACGCCCACCTGCATCGCGTCATTGGCGACGTAGAGGTAAACGATCTGGTGCTCAGCGTCGCCCTCGCGGATGAGGTCGCTCCAAAGAGCCACCATCTCGGGCAAGTGCTGGCGGTGATTGAGCATCCACTGCGACACCTTCTGGATGCTCTGCGTCGTCACCTTGGCCTGACGCAGCAGCCCCTCCAGCTTCTCGCGTGAGAACATGATGTGGATTTTCTTGATTTTTGACTCGACGGTAGAGCTCCAACCGACGGTATGCTACCGGTTTAAGGAACTATCGAAAAACATAATAACCGGTTTCTTTTAAAATTCCCGGTTTAGGACGGTATCAAAAGGTATCAAAAGGTATTTTAAGCTGAAGTGAATTTGACGTTGAAGTGCTTGAAAACGACCTCGCCAGGAATAGTGTGGACGGCTGAGTTTGGGAGGCTCCAGGAGGGCGGTTGCATTCTCCGATTGCTTTCCAACGTGCTCTCCCTGACCGCTGCTAGTTGAGGTTTTCACCTCTAGCAAACGAGTTCGCACAGAGACGTTTGACGACTTCAGTAGTGGTAGGAACCGAGACAAAATGTTCATGAACGGTTCGTCGTTCGATGACGACGCACCTCCTCGTGGTGGATCAAGGGGGCGGAAGGGTGGTGGCCGTGACGACGACGTGTCGAACGCGGTCGAGGTGCTCACCTTGGACGACCGCAGCACAGGAAGCGGGGGGATGTCAGCTCACCCGAATTCCCTCAAGGACGACGACTTGGAAGGCGAATTGGGAGGGGCAGAATACCTTTCGGGCGCTCGCTCCAGCGTCATCCAGCAACAGCGAGAACTGCAGAAGAAAAAACTTCAGGAGCGCATGGGAGGGGGTACGGCCAAGGCTGTTTTTTGTTTTGTTATTGTGCTTGTCAGTATTTAACATCATTTCCTGTGTTGTAGGTGTTGTGCGCACTTCCCTTCCCAAGCAGTACTCGGCTCCGCGGTCGATGGATGTCGATGAAAGACCCTCGTATGTATGCTGTCAATTGCTACTCAGTGATAATACCGCTGACAGTTTGCTTTGTTGATTCTGTCAGACGCTTTGGTCGAGACGACGACGAGTCAGACGATGACTCGTCACGGGCTTCGGCGCGGCGTGCTGGGTCTTCGCGTCAAAACGTTAGCAGCCGCGGCAGCTCTGGAGGTCAATCATACTCTCGTCGCAGCCGCGGTGATGATGACGATGACGACGATGACCGACGCTCGAGTCGTCCCGGTGGCTCTCGTGACTGGGACCGCGACCGAGACTATGACAGGGACTACGATCGCGATCGTGGAGGCAGCAGCCGTGATCGAGACCGCGATCGTGACCGAGGTGGCCGAGGAGATCGCGGCTACTCGCGCGAGCAAGACCGTGACCGAGGTCGGGCTCGGGACCGTCGAAGCGACAGCGATGATTCAGATCGTGATCGCTCGCGGACCCCCAAAGGTGCGCGCAGTGGATCCTCCCGTCGTGGCAAGGACTATGACGACGCTCCATCAAAGAGTTCCTCCCGCGGATCAGGCAATAGGTATGCGTCATGTCTAGCGTGTTGGGATGCATTGGTACCCGGTCTAACGTGTATTACAGCGGACGTGGTGGGCGTGACGATGACGACGACGTTCGCCGTGGCACCTCGGGTGGCCGTGGGGGATTCGTACGCACCGTCAGTATTGGGGGCTTTTAGTTCATCTCAAAACTTGAGTGTGTTTTGACTCTGGTATGCTTCTTACACAGGTGAACACACGAGGACGTTCCCATTCCCGATCGCGTTCACACTCGAGATCTCGTTCGCGATCTCAGTCCCGATCGGCATCGGATGCGTCGTCGGACGATGATCGCAACCGGAATGCACCCACTTCTCCATCGTCGAGTGGACGTGACGGTGGTGACAAAGGCCGAGCTGCCGCTGCTAATGCGCGGAAGCCGAAACTTGACATCACGGACATGCGAGCCTTCACCATGCGCCCCATTCCCAAGGCTTACGACGTGGTGGAGTGCTACATTGAGCGCAACAAGTCTGGCGCGAACAAGATGTTCCCAGAGTACTGCTTGTACATGAAGGAGGGTGACCGCTTCTTGCTCACAGCGAAAAAGCGCCCCAAGAACCGCACCAGTAACTACCTCGTCTCACTACAGCGTGGAGATTTGCTTCGTCGTGGCAGTGACAACTACGTGGGCAAGCTGCGTGCCAACTTCTTGGGCACCGAATTCACGATCTACGACAACGGCTCCAACCCGAAAGATGTTGATCAACAGACTATCACAAGCAACCCTGCTGGTATTCGACAGGAGCTGGGCATTGCCATGTACGCAGCCAACGTTTTGGGCCATCGCGGGCCACGGAAGATGAAGGTTTGCGTGCCTCGTGTGCGTGAGGACGGCACACGAGTGGTCTGGAGACCACTGACCAAGGAAGACGAGATGGTCAACAAGTGCAAAGAGCAAGACCACACGAACCTCACGTACCTTATTAACAAGCCGCCGCGCTGGAACGACCAAGTGTGCGCCTATGTACTCAACTTCAACGGCCGCGTGACCATGGCCTCTGTCAAGAACTTCCAGCTTGTGACTCCGGAGGACCAAGAGACTGTCGTGCTCCAGTTTGGTCGAGTCGGCAAAGACCTCTTCACTATGGACTTCAGATGGCCACTATGCCCCCTCCAGGCCTTCGCCATCACACTTAGCAGCTTCGACTCGAAGCTTGCTTGCGAGTAAAGAACAGGAGAAAAGTGTGGTTGCTAGCACGAGCACTAGCACGAAGGTCGAAACGTTAGCGAGGGTATCTCAGCACCTTGAAATCTGCATAAACTACTGCATCCATAACCGAATAAACAGGTTCTCGACTTCTTCATGCTCCCATATTGCAGCATCGCACAAAACGTTTTGGTTCATGAGAACTTGCTTGCTCGTTTTCCTATATATATACAGATCAAGAACGAAACAAGCTAATTGCAAGTCACACTACTTACACTCGTTCAAGAAATACATGACGCTCGGTCGACGCACCAATTATGATATCAAGGCTTCCAGAGCTGGGAATGGCGCTGGTGGCGCCGTATCGAGCCAATTCGCGAGTGTTCAAGAGCGTCGTGCCATGAAAAAAGTGGCTCAACCCGAACATGCTTACACTGGTTGCGTCCCGTACACTCCTACCGATGACGACTCTGATGCTGTGCCGAAGAAGAGGAACCCACCGATTCTGGGGTATAGAGGCCATCTTCGTAATGATGAAGACCGTATCGGGACGACATTTACGCATGGTCTCGCAGTCGCGTCACGACCAGTTTTACCTCGTTCTGGAGCAAAAGCTCGACCCCCGAACCAGCCACGTCAAGTTCATTTTGCTGACGATACAGCTCACCAGACGAAGCCATCGGGGGTTAACATGTCTTCACGATCTGGGTATGGTCAATTCGCCAATGCAAGTGGATACGGGGCATTTGCTGCCCCACCACCAAAAGCGAATATGTCGCCACGCTCAGGTTATGGGGCCTTTGATAATGCTAGTGGGTATGGCGCGTTTGCTGCCCCACCCGCGCAGAAACCTGGAGCAATATCACCGCGGTCAGGTTATGGTGCGTTTGATAATGCTAGCGGATACGGAGCATTTGCAGCGCCACCAGGACGTGGAGGTATGTCGCCTCGCTCGGGTTACGGGGCATTTGACAACGCTAGCGGATACGGTACATTTGCTGCGCCTCCCGGGGGCATGTCGCCTCGATCTTATGGTGCGTTTGAGAATGCTAGCGGATGTGGCGCCTTCGCAACTCCACCAGCACAAAAAGGCATGTCACCGCGCTCAGGATATGGGGAATTTGACAATGCCAGTGGCTATGGGGCTTTCGCTGCCCCTCCGAGAGGGGAAATGTCTCCTCGATCTGGGTATGGCAGGTTTGACGATGCTAGTGGTTATGGTAATTTCGCTTCGCCACCCGATCCAATGCATGGAAATAGTACACCAGATCATGACAGCATCCCTAGATACAAACCCACTCAAGGTCAGTCCGATCAACGAGACGTCCGCGTTCACCCTTCCAACAACCAGGTCCAGGAACTTCGAGAGCAGCATCGCGATACGAATCGAGCAAGTAGGGCCTCAACACCTTCCGACGCAGTTCTTTATGCAAAGTATCAGCACGCTATAAATCGCGTTGGTGGAGAGCAAGCAGCACTGCGACTATGGCACTCAGCTGGACAAACAATATGGCAACGATACATGACACGCACAGAGCTCCTGCAAGCCGTGAGACGCAGTTTCGAGAAGCACGAGCGAACCAGTATGTCTGCATTTGAGTGTCCAAGTTTCTTGTGAATGATGCGATGGCAAACTTAACGACCCTTGTCTGTGTTGCTGTTGACACTAAACTATCATAGACCGTGGAATCATGACAAAGTCACAACTGAAGGAAGCACTAAGAGACCTTGGATGTGTCTTCACTGACGATCAGGTATAAAACTTGCGAGTGGTAACTTTGAGGATATGATGCTAGCGCTAACATGTTGTTTGTGAATGTCGGTGACAGATTACAGCGCTGTTTGGTATGTACGATCAGCGATGTTCTGGTAAGTTTTCTTTTTCCGTAATAACATTATTTGGCTGATGAAACCACACCAATGTAACGAAAGTGTGGTTCGTTTTGATTCAGGTACCGTACCAATGTCGGAACTTCTTCTCGCTCTAACCGAAAAACTATGATCACATACTTCTTGAAGTACATACACAAATCGAAGCACGACGCGAGCTTGGCAAATTTACTTGTACGCTCGACGTATGCGTTGCTGTTTTCTTCGTATTAGCTGTCTGAAAAAGACAGCGTCACAGCAGTTTGCGTGGCGCGTGCAAGTATCGTCGCTATATCTGCTACAGTCGCTGCTACATGTACACGTACATATAAGGTGTTCTAGTATAACTTCTATCCGGATACGCCTGCGGTCCGCCCAGGGGCGATCGTCGAATGCAAAGAAGTCGTTGAAGCCTGAACGACCTCGACGGTGCTCCAGTAAAAAAATCCAAGCTAAAGCAGTACGGTACAGTCAGTATCGCCACTTACATACATGATGGATTAAAATGCGTATGCTATCGTACAATAGTCGGTTCTTGTTGCTAAGGTGTTCTACGCCTTGGTGTATTGGTATCGAGAGTACTCCATCGATGGGGTGACGGGATCATCTTCCAGGTCAGCATGATTGCGGCCAAGCTGGTCTCGGCGACGCAGACAGAAGGTGAAGATGATGATCATGAGCGCTCCAAGACACACGAGCACGCTGCCGACGCCCATATACAGCGAGTGGTCCTTGACAAGGTCCAGGAACTCGGCGCGGCACTGCGTGTACGGCGCCGTGCCAACGGTGATATTCGACAATGATCCCGTCGCCAAGAACTCTCCACAATAAATGAGAGTATCATTGGTTCTAGGACATTGACTGTCCGCCCAATCGAAGACCTTCGTGTAGTTCTCGAACTCGCGTGCTGTGTCGCATCCATCGCAGAGGCTCTCCAGTTGACCGTAGTCGCTGAGGTATTCGTCACACAGCGTGTTCACGCCGCCGGTCATGTTCTCAAATAGTGCAACAATTGCAGTGTCGAGCTCGGGAGTGAACATGGTCAGCGCTTCCGCCACCGAAGCTTCGTTGCAAATATACTCGCCTTGTGCGTAGCAGTAGACCTGGTCGAAGTCGGTCTTTATGGTCTTTTCCGTTTTCTCGGCAGGGTACTTCTTGTCGCTCCAGTCGTCGGCCTTGGCCATGAGGATGAAGGCAGCAATAGCCACGATCGCGAATAGGATTAGGAGCAGCAATACCACGATCGCGTACGTGCAGAGTCCGAATCTCCACCGACAGAGTGCTGCAAGGGACCCTAGCACTGCGAGGCCAATGATCACCCCCCCGATCACAATGAGGGCTGTCACTGCGTCGTCGATATTTGACCAGTAGCCCTGAATGACGTCCACCCAGCCGGCGTGGCGCATGTAGATACCCACATACAGCACCAAGGCGCCGCCGAGTGCCAACACGCAATTAATGGCGATCAGGATGAGCTGAGTAGCGCATTTCCCCAAGCATGCACAAATCCCCATGGTTGATATAGTCGAAGGGCAGCGCAAATTGAAGAATGGCCAAGTGAGCTGCTCGGTAGCGACTGCGACAATCACTGATACTCATTACTGCAGGATACCAGCTTAACATAACCACGATAAAGGCCGTTTCAAATGAACTCTTCTAAGTACGATACTAGTTGTGGAAGGTAAAGACGCGAAATTTTCGGCCGATTTTCAGGAAAGTGATCGGCTCGCCGTTCCCGAGTTGGCTTCGACAATCATGGCGTGGCAAGGTGCTCTGCTTCCGGTACCCGGTTACCTCCAGCGTAGAGACTCCCATACAAATGTCATGCTGGTAGTATTGATACCATTAAGTAGTTAGTGGCGTCGGTGTTGATGCTCGCAGCGACAGCAGGTGTAACAGGCACTCGGTAACGGGCTAGAACCGCCCGTATGCCGAATGCGTTTGTGGCGTAGCGGGGCGCCGATCGCGGCGCCGCAAGATACAGGCGAAAGTGATCGCCATGAGCGCCCCAGCGCACACGATGATGCTTCCGATGCCGAGCCAAAGCGCATACTTCCCCACGAGGTCCAAGAATTCCGTGCGGCATTCGGAATACGGAGCCGTCCCGGACGAGCTGTTCGTGTCCCCGGTACCGAGGAAAACCCCACACCAGATTAATGTATCGGCCGATCTAGGGCACTTGTCATTTGCCCAATTGACCACCGACGAAAAGTCCTTGAATTGCCGCGCTTGGTCGCAGCCGTCACACACGCTCGAGAGCACATCGTAGTCGCCCAAGTAATCGTCACAAAGGGTGTTGACGCCTCCGGTCATATTCTCGAAGACCGATGCAATGGACGAGTCGAGTGTGGGGATGAACATCGTGAGCGCGTCTGAGACCGAAGCCTGGTTGCAGATAAACTCGCCTTGCGCGTAGCAGTACACTTGATCGAATTTTTCTTTTACTGATTCCTCGTCGCTGCTGGCTGGGTACGTCGAGTCTTCCCAGTCATTGGCGCGATGTCGTAGCAGGAAGGCTGCCACCGCTACTATCACGAACAAAATGAAGAAGAGAAGCACCACACTCGCGTAGATGCACAGTCCGAAGCGCCAACGACATAATGCCGCGATTGATCCCCACAACGCCAACCCTATGGTAATACCACCAATGACGATCAGTGCGGTGGTAATGCCGTCAATCGGAGACCAATAGCCTTGAATCACTTCCACCCAGCCCGTGTGTCTTAAGTATACCCCGACGTACAGCACCAGCGCACCGCCCAATGCAAGGATGCAGTTGATCGCGATCAAGATCAGCTCGCTAACGCACTTGGTTAGACAGGAACAGAGCCCCATGCTGTCGTCAAATGCTTACTTCGTTTTTTTCTGGTGTGCGCGCTCGGGGAATAAATGGAAAGTGCCCAGCGCTGACCAGGAAGCACCTTTTCGTGGGTGATGGCAATCCATCCATCAACATCCCCAGCAGCCACCAACGCAACCAACGTTTCAAGACCGCCATGAGTCGTAGGAATGCAATTCAAAATTTGGCCAGCGCAATTAAGTTCAGCAAGGCCATGAGGCATACCAAGGCGGTAGTGCGCGGCATCGGCACCCCTGCGGTCGTAGCATACACGTGAAGCAACATATACTTCTGCACAACCTTTCCCATGCTTCTATCTGCTAGTACGCCTCATAGACGTCGTACATGTACATATCGCGACGCCGCAGATAGCACGACATGATAATGACTGCCACCGAGCCGATGACGACGACAACACTTCCGATTGCAAGGTATAGCGAGTAGTTGCTGACAAGGTCGAGGAACGCGCCTCGGCAGTGTGTGTAAGGTGCTGTTGTCCCTGTTGTGTTAGCTGCACTCCCGTCGAGAAACCAATTCCCACACCACGCCAAAGTTTTCGCATCAGGTTCACACTCGTTCCTAGACCACTCGAGTACAGACGAGAAGTGCTTGAACTCGCGTGCTTTATCACATCCATCGCACACGTCTGCGAGCTCTTCATAATTACTCAAGTAGTCATCGCAGAGTGTGTTGACACCGCCCGTGACGTTCTCAAACAAGTCGGTGATGGTCGAATTCACGTCGGGTGCGAACATGGTCAGCGCGTCGGAGGCTGAGCCTTCGTTGCAGATATACACGCCCTGGGCGTAGCAGTAGACCTGGTCAAAGTCGCCCTTGATGTCTGATTCGCTGCTGCTGGCCGGATACGTGTCATCCTCCCAGCTGGAAAACATGCTCCAGAGCAGGAAGGAGCAGACGCCTACGAGGGCGAACAGCAGTAGCACGAGTATCACGAAGACCATATAATAGCAGAGTCCCGCTCTCCAGCGACACAGTGTGGCTATGGTACCGAGCGCCGCCATGGCCATGACCACGCCGGCCACGCAGATGAGCGTCGTAGCGAGCCCGTTGATAGGAGACCAATAGGCCTGGATGACTTCCACCCAGCCTGTGTGACGCACGAACACGGCCACATAGAGCACCAAGCCAGCGCCAAGCGCTAGGAAAAGGTTGATGGTGATCAGCAGCAGCGCGCTCACGCACTTTGCCAAACAGTCCACGCAGCCCATGGCGGTCCGTTGGGCGTTCTGGTGACTCGAAGTCGAGCGTAGCGTGGGAGCCAGACCATGCCTCTCGAAACTGATAAGGAGAAATGCTATCAATTTTAAGAATTAGTTTGAGTGAGGGACAACACTGCTGTGTCGCTGTCAGCGACTCGCTGACTCTGAGGCACACTGAGCCAGTGACTCATGCGCTGAGTGTGAGCATCTGTCCACTATCCAGTTGAAAACCACACGAGGTGGAAAATGCGACTGCCATGTACATATTTTTTAAAGCTTAAAAGCATTATGTAGGCAAACTTTGTATTGCTGGATAGCCGGGTAATAGAGCGAGCAAACCCTACAGCAACAACGCACCGTTGAGATCGCGGTGTCGGAAAACTGTTCGCTTTGTACTGGCGCCCCACGGCACAGTCGTAGAGTGATTTGTTTGGAGTTTTTGGCGGAACTCTCATGTTCAGGCGTTGAGCGTTCGAACGTTTATTTTGAATTTGAAATATAAAAACAAGGTCAAGTCCGGATGCGTGTCAAAGTTTGAGTAAGCTTATCAGAAACAAAAACTTCTTTTCGGACAGCAGTTTCCTTTGCTATCTATGATTCGCTGAAATACTGTTATATTCGGCCCTGATTGGACAGAATCCAGATTTTCCCATTTTTATTGCCTGCAAAGATACAGCTGGGATTTGAGACAAAGCTGGTCGCGTCTCGGTTTTGACTCTACGGCGGTACAGAAATCACTCCCCGTTTTGGCGCTTCGGACACGGCAGTCACAGCTATCGACGCCTTAGACACTACTCATAGCTCTCGCAACCATGCCTCAACTCACGGCCGCCGGCGGCCTCATGGTTCTGGTGAACATTGGCTTCCTAGTAGCTGGCGCCCTACTACTGCGCTTCAAATCGACGCTCGAGAGCAGCGGGTGGGCTGATGCTCTCGTGGGTACGGACTACGAGTCGGCTGCAGACACGGCAACTACAATGGTGCAGCTACTGGGAATCGCGGCTATTACTCTGGCGTTGGTTGGCATCGTGGGCGCTATCATCCAGAACCGCCTGCTGCTCCTGCTGTACTCGGTTGTCATGGTCATTGCCATGTCGGCGTTCGGTGTGTTGGCAGGCACGGCCTTCACGTTCAAGACCAAGATGAAAGACTGGGAGGAGGCCGCGTTCCCCGCCGAAGACCAGGAGACCAAGCTGGCAGAGACCTTCAACGAGGTGTACTGCTACGCCGAGGGATACTACTACTGCAACAATGCTACAGCGCAGGAGGCCTACACAACCTTCTTCCCGAACGCCTCAACTTCGCTTGTGAGTCTGCTGCCCAACACTACTGGTATCGTGTCGCTCTGCGATGAGCTCAACACTACAGTGGAAGGCCTATCGACGGTGTGCGAGGCCTGCAACATGTCGACGAAGTTCACAAAATACGACAGGATTCTCACCTGGGCTGAAAGCAAGTGTCCGAGAACTTCAGTAACAGGTCAATGGTGTGCTTCGTTCCTTGCAACGGGAACCGCTGGTGCAGTGTATGACGGTGCACCGTACGGTCAGTGCCGCACTATTTTCCTGGATGTGGCCATCGACTGGAGCGGCACCATGGCGATTGCTGGATTGCTGGTTGCGATCGCTGCTGCTGTCATCGTGGCTCTGGCATGTTTCGCTCGTCGCTCGAAGGGCTCAAGGGATGAGCGTCTTACGAAGGTGTAAGCAGTGAATGCTGAGTGTGCAATGAAATATACTACTTCGAAGTAAGAAACGGTGCAAGGTGCCTGTGTATGAAACAACCGGTGTGAATCGCTCGTCACCAAAGTGTTTGATGTATTACTACAAGTATAATAGTACTACTACGAACAGAAGAAGTTCTTCTGAAGAGCTAAACCTGTCAAAAAAGTAATATCAAAGTAGAATATATTACTAAATTGAAATATGTTATTCGTTATAGTACTATAGTACTGAATAAAATACTACTACTTCTATAGTGCTGTGAAAATATCATTTGATAAATTTATGTACGACTGGTGTAACACCTCATTGCCATTTTGCTTGGCTGCCAACAGTGCTCCGGTTGCGCAGCAAGACACAGTTGACCCGTTCGAGCAACCACCTCTTGCGATCACAATGGCGACCAGCGGCGAGTTCAAGCGCCTGGTGCTAAAGCAGTTTCCGGCCACGAACGAAGTGGAGACGGCTGAGAACTCGTACTGGAAGAAGTTTCATGCGCCGCAAGAGCTGCAGCAGGTGGGCCCCGTCACGCACATCGACGTGTCGCCCGTGGCGCCGCACCAAGTAGCTATCACCTCGTCCACGCGCATCCACCTATACAGCACCACGACCAATGAGATCGTTAAGACCTTCAGCCGTTTCCGCGACGTCGTGTACTCCGGCACCTTCCGCTCAGACGGCAAACTGTTAGTGGCTGGTGGAGAGTCTCCCCACGTCCAGGTGCTGGACATCAACACGCGTGCAATCCTGCGCTCGTTCAAGGGCCACACGGCCGCTATCCGTAGCACCCGGTTCTCAGCTGACAACGTGCACGTGCTGTCGTGCTCTGATGACAAGACGGCCCGGTACTGGGACCTGCCTACAGCCAAACCGCTGGCTCTGCTGGGAGACCACTCGGACTACGTGCGCTCGTCGGCTGCCAACCCGTCGTCCCACAACGTCTGGGCTACGGGCTCGTACGATCACACTGTCAAGCTCTGGGACCTGCGAACGTCGGACCAGACGGTGTCCAAAAGCAACATGAGTCTGGACCACGGTGCTCCTGTCGAGGCGTGTATGATCATGCCGGGTGGCAGTCTGCTACTCTCAGCCGGTGGCAACACGATCAAGGTGTGGGACATTCTTAGCGGTGGACGGATGCTGCACTCGTTCTCGAGCCACCAGAAGACCATCACCAGCTTGGGTCTTGATGGCACGGGCACGCGTCTCATGTCGGGATCACTGGATGGACACCTGAAGATTTACGACTTGAAGACGTACGAGCTTGCGCACGGATTCAAGTACAAGAGTGGCGTGCTCGCCTTCGGCATGTCGCCAACAAACTCGCACCTTTTCGCTGGTACGGTGGACGGTATCCTCGCTGTGCGCCGACGCACCTTGAAGCGCACAGAGCAGAATGACATTAAGACTCGTCAGGCTATCATTCGTGGTGGCAGCTACAAGTACTTCCTACGTGGCAAAAACGCAAAGCCGGCAGCTGCAGACTACACGGTGGCCACCACACGTCACAAGCGTATTCAGCCGTATGACCGCGCCCTGCGAAAATTCGACTACAAAAAGGCTTTGAACGAGGCTCTGGACACGCGCTCGCCTGTCGTAGTTGCCAGCATGCTGGAGGAGCTGCGCCTGCGTGTCGGCCTCAAGCGTGCGCTGGGAGGACGCGACGAGGAATCGCTCGAGCCTCTTCTGGCTTTCCTCATCAAATATGTGACTGACCCCAAGTATGCGTCACTCCTCATCCACGTGTGCACGATTGTGTGTGACCTGTACGCGCCGAAGCTCAGTCAGTCGATGCTTATTGACAGCTTGTTCGTTAAGCTTCGCGAGAAGCTCAACGAGGAGCTACGCGTGCAGAAGCAGGTGCTGGGTGTGGTGGGTATGATGGACTCGCTCATGGCTGCTCAGTCGAACGGCACTGTCGGTGTGGATGTCAGCAGTTAGATTAGATCAGAAATACGATGCTGAAGACTTCTGCCGGTGTATAGATTTTCCTTGTGTGCACGATGTTCTTTTTCTCATTCACTCAAGCCTTCTGCTGGCTAGCAACCTAAGTAGTAATGCTTACAAGCCGTAGAATGTGCAAAAGGGCAGCACGTCGGTCAATTCACCAAGTGTACGCATGGCGTGCGCCAACTAGATTCGAGTCCTGCCTCCCTGGTCCTTCGCTATTTGCTAGTTCTGTTCCTCCAGCCATTGTCCACCACCTTTAACAACAAATCTATCTAGAAAGGGTGTGGATGACCTTGAGCACGTCCTCGAACTCAATGTTCTCCTGAACCTTCTTGGCCTGCATCTGGTTGTCCTCGTTGGGGTTGATCTGGATCAAGTTGTCGGCAACAGTCCACTTCTCGGCTGCAATGATTGAAACACAGGCAAAAAAAGTGAGGATACAGCTTCAACGACACGATAACTGAGAATGCACGCTGCCACGTACCAGCAACGATCTCGGCCACCTCCTTGTCAGACACGTTAAGCTTGGCCTTAAAGACCTCCGTGGAGATGACGCTGTGGCTGCGGCTGATGGCTGTCAAGATGTAGGCGCGCACCGACTCGAGGAAGCCCGGCACCTTCTCGGCGAAAGACACCTTCTCCTTCCAAAAGTCCTCGAACAGGCACGACTGGAGCATAAAGCCCGTGTGAAGCACCGCAGTCACGTTGGCATCCTGCAGCATCCGAACATTCACCCACTATTAGTATGTAAAGCAATGGCAATGTCCTCCAAGGCTGCATGTCGTACCTCGCGGATGCTCTCCGGGACCATGGTAGAAGCACCCGTGAAGAAGGTGGAAGGCAGTGCCATGACGCCCTTGACCAGCACCTTGGCCACGTTCTCGGCGTTGGTCGTGGCCGGGTACACCTGGTACAGTTTGAGCAGCGCCAGGCTGGCGTCAATGTCCACGGTCTTGTTCTGCACCTGCTCGGCCAGGTACGTCTCCAAGACCTTCACACTGGCCTCCTCGCAGAAGCCACGGCCGTTGTGCACGGTCTGCAGCTGCTGCTGCGTGGCCGAGGCGTTCTCCGCCGTCACAAAGTCCACGATCGTCTGCTGCTGGAAGGCTGGCATGCTTGGCTTGATGCTCTGGTGTGTTATTGTGCTCCCCTTCTGGTCGATTGGTTGGGAGGCATCGAATATGCGATTTGGAAGGTCATATTGGGATAAACAGGGTATGATGGATGAAAGGGATTTATACCTAGCCTGAGCAGCAAATCAATATTTACTACCAATCGTAGCGCTCGTCACATGGCTACATCGGTGGTTGTTGATCTATTGTTGCTCCGGTGGGCTGTCTCGACGAGGCTCGTCCGGTCGATGGATAGCAGCGATCGATCGACCTCGCTTTGCTGTCCGCAGCAGCGCGCAACGGTCGCCATGGGCAAAGAAAAATCGATACATGTACTGCGCTCGCCTGCTGTCCCGCACCGACAGCGATCCAACCAGGACGACGAACGCGACGGCTACTGCAACAACGACAACAACGGCAGCAGCACCACCGAACGGAAGACGATGCAATGTTCAACTTCAGCCTTCGCCCCACTTCACGAAGCAGCAACACTACATGTATCGTCTTCTGACGCAACAGCCGCCCTTGGGCGCTCGAAATCCGTGACAGTGCTTCGACGCTGCGAAGACCTGAAAATCCGCACCGGTGGTTTCCAAAAGATCGAGGAGGCCGCGCATCGTCTGGATATTCGACGTCCGCGGCACCAGCAGCAGCACCTGCAGGAATCCTCTGCAAGAGATCGGCTGCCGAAAGAGGCTGGTCTCAGGAAAGTAAACTAACTTGAATAAACTAGTTACATAAAATACACATATTTTCTATGTTTTCCGCACAAAAACTATATCGTGCGATAAGCGACACGATGGCGGGCAAGAGCGGCGACGTGACCGACGAGGAAGACATGGACGTCGACGTGGACGCCCAGGCGCGTCTGCAGAACGTGACGCTGGGCATGAAGCAGCAGGCGGACGAGCTGCTGCTGGCCAACAAGCTCGACAAGGCGCTGACGTTGTATCGGGAGTTGCTCATGCACCTCACGCGCTCGCAGGTGACGCTGCTACAGCAGAGGGAGCTCGCGATCTCCTGTCACATGAATGTCCTAGCGGTGCTGGGCAAGGCCAAACGGTGGAGCAGCGTCGTGACGGAGGCGTCGGAGGCGCTGAACGTGTTCGAAGAGCTCCAAGGGGCTCAGGGGGCGACGGACATTCCGTTTGAGGAGCAGCAGAGGGAGAACGTAGTGCTCGCACGAGCCTATTACTTCCGAGGCTTTGCCTACTTGAAGCTGGGGACCTTTCAGCCCGCACAACAGGACTTTCGTCGTGCTCTAGAGCTAAATCCCGAGGATGAAACTATTCAGAACGACTACAAGGAGCTGCAAACGGCGTTGCAGGCGGAACAGAGGGTCAAACAGTTCTTAGCTACGTCGATGAAGTTATTCCAGGCTGGGAACTACAAGGCGGCAGTGGAAGCGTGCGTCAGTGCGTTGAGGGAGAGCCAAGCGCTGCAAAAGACGGAGCTTACGGGACTGATCCATGGAAATCTGGCGGCCATCTACGTCAAGATAAAGGACGATGCCAAAGCGATTGATCACTATAAGCGCACCATGTTACTGACTCGATGTGGGGATAAGCCCACGGCTGCTCAGAATGAAAGGGTGTACGATATCCTGGACAGTCTGGCTGGATGCTATTCACGCAAGCGGGACTACAGTTCAGCGTTGTCCGTGATCGAAGACCAGATTAAATTGTTCCCCTCGTGCCCCGACCGAAATGATCGCGAAGGGATGATGTATCTGAATGGTGGACGCATTTGCTACACCATGGCGAGGTACGCACAAGCTGAGGAACACCTGGAGAAGGGATACCGCGTGTCGCTGAAGGCTTCAAACCAGTTGGACACTGCGTTGAATTGCGCATACTGGCTAAGTAAAGCCTACGCCAAGAACAGCAAGATCGAAAAGGCCATGGAGACACTGGATACAACGATTTCGGAAGCAGAAAAGGAGGCAAATGCTGCGATTATCACGGATTTACTGGAGAAACTTTTGTTGGCAAGACTGGACCTACTGAACCCAGAAACGAATGCCTCTGCCACTGAATGTGACTTGTTCAAGGATCAACGTCGGGAAACCCAGCTTTGGCAAACTCTCGAATATTTTGACAGAAAACGGCAAATTTGTGGTCATGTTCGGGCTGCAGAAGTACTTCTTAACTTCTTGAAATCGAAGGAAGGGCCCAGGAACGAGCAAGACCGATCGGAAATGCTGCGTGCTGTAGCGCTGACTGATTGCGTAAATATTGGAAAGCTGTCAAGTTGTGATGCCACGAGTTTCATGAAGCTGGCGCTGGCTAAAGTTGACATGACGATAAGTCAGAGCTCAGCGGATCGGAGAGATGCGAAGGATCTACTGGCGAAATTGCTTCTCGATCTAGAAGTCCCTGGTGGCGCAGATCCATCGTGCCGGCAGCATTTACGCGCCACGGCACTACTCAAGTTGGCGGATGTTTGTATCGATGACGAGGATGACGAGTCCGATGAGGACGTTCGCAAATTTCTTGAAGAAGCAGTTGACGTACTTCACGATGAAGATGCGTCAAAAGCTCAACTTGGGGTGTTGCTACCGAAGATTGGGCGATGGAGGGCTGCTGGAGGGAATCTTGTTGGTGCTGAAGAAGTTCTGGAGGAAACTGTGGAGCTTCTGCGCAATGCCTCAGACTCGAATAGCGACCGCTTGTATGAGGCACTTGTTGGGCTCTGTGTGGTGCAAATTCGGTTGGGAATGCTCGAGGAAGCTGCACATGTGATGAAAGAGATTGAAGCACTCCCAGTCGCTCAAAACGCTAACGAACTGGCGATCATTAAGGACCGACTGCAAGCGGCAGTGGATGCGACCCAAGTGAAGGCCAAGGAACCCGAGAAAGTGCACATGTTTGAGAAGCAGCATTCTGCTTCTAGTAGCCACAGCTTTTTGTGCGGGATAAGTCAGGTGTGGTGGGGCCGATGGTGTGGTCCGCTGATTGCCTGTATTGCCGCCGTAGCAGTGGCTTTGTTTTTTGCATGAGCAGTACCCGAAAAGCGCGAGAAATATGAACTGTAGGATAGGATAGTACGAGTCAAATGAGGTGTAAGCCGATAGGGTAGTGTGCAAACTCTTTTTGCTATGTTGAATCACTCGTTGTTCTTTGCGTCAGCATCGTCGGCTTCGTCAGGCTCGTCGCCATCGTTCTCGTCGCCATCATCTCCTTCTGAATTTACATCTCCGTCGGAACTATCCTCCTCACTGTCGTCGTCTCCTTCCTCATCGCTCTCATCAGACTCTGCTTCTGCAACATGTACAGCATAACGTCAGCTCTCGACCAAACCTTTGGACTTCAATGTGCAGTTAGTTCCATCCCACCCATAGCGTCGTGCTGCTTCACGGCCTCCAGCAGATCCCGCACGAGACGATTGTTGGGCTCTGCTACCAGAACTGCAGTCCATAGTAAGTCAGTAATTCTCTCCATACTATACACAAACTCCACAGCTCAAGATTTTTTCACTTACTTTGTTGTGCTGCGCGTTCCGCTTCGACGCTGTTTCGCTCCTGGACGCACTTGAGGAACGTCGTGAGCAGACTAACCGGTGCCTTGCCGGGAGCCCAAGCGCCGTCCACTTGTTCGTCCCAGACTTTATCCACACACTCTGGGCCACGGGTAGCCTCAGCCCCTCCGTTCTTCTCCTCCGCCGGCGGCATCTTCAATGACTGTTGTTTCGTACACCGCCCTGTATTACAGTCACACAATTTAACTTGGTTTAAGTAAGGTGTTTCTAAATATTTTAAGCAGACCCTAATAGAACGCCCTCTTATAACACCCAATCCGCATTGACAGACGCGCAATGGCGTCGAACGGCGTGAAGCGCGAGAAGACGGCAAGCATCAAGGCGGAGGAGAGCGCAGACGACACGCAAGTTAAAGTGGAGGCGGAGGAGAACAAGGACAGCGTGAAGGCTGAGTCGGACGGCGTCGCGGTCGTGAAGATGGAGGAGCAGAAGACGCGCGAGGTTAAGCAGGAGGAGAACGGCCGCGTTAAGGCGGAAACAGCCGCCAACGGCGTGAAAATGGAGGAAAAGGTCAAGAAACAGGAGCTGGATGAGGTCGAGGTGGCAGTGGCGGCCTCTGGGGACTCGAAACTGGCCGTCCGGAGGGTGAAAAGGGACGTCAAGAAGGATGCGGAGAGCAAGCAGCAGGAGCAGCAAGAGGACCGCTCCCACATCCGACGCAAGGCCGTCAGCTGTGATGCAGCGCTCTGGGACTCGATCGAGTGGACCGTGGCTGCTGGAGCTGAGGTGGACGCAGGACAGAGGCTCGGTACGGCTGGGCGACTGGAGGAGGGCAATCATAGGCCGATGCAGGCTCCATGCAAGGGGCGGCTGTATATTCTGACCAAGAAGCAGTCGGACGAGCTCCTGGGTGATAAAGAGGTGGCTGCGGGCACTTTGATGAGGACAGTGGCCTTTGTGGAGTACTGTATTCACCCTCTACGCAATGGCCGCACGTGTTTGATGTGCCTGGCGATTGTGGATGACAACGAGGAGAACGAAGATATGGAGAGCGTCAATGTTGTATCACATGGACAGGTTATCCGACTTAACGTCGAGGAAGCGAGTACGTTGGTGATAAAATTTGAATTGGCTCGTGTGTGGTGATCGCTAACTCTGGTTTTGTCGTGCTGACTAGAAAAATTCGACTCGGATAACATTAGGCGTCAGCTTGGTGCGAAGAAGTTGTCGTTGGTGCTTGATCTGGATCACACCTTGCTGCATGCTGTGCGCGTCGACGATGTTGTGGGCGAAATCAAGCAGACAGGTACGGTGTTAGTATGGGTTACCTGCTTCAGTTTGTTGATATTAAGCGAATGCGTGTATGCTAGCAGACGACATCCACTTTTTCTTCATTCCGGGGCTTGCACAGCAGCACGTGGTGAAGCTACGACCTAGGCTGACTGAATTCTTGACGGAGCTGTCAGCGTTGTACGATTTGTTCATCTACACACACGGCACGCGACTATACGCGGAGCAAATTGTCAAGATCATTGATCCGGATGAAACATACTTCAAGAACCGTATCGTGGCACGCACGGACACGCCAGACATGCTTCACAAGTCCCTGAAGCTGCTTTTCCCGTCATGTGACGACTCCATGATCCTTGTTCTTGATGATCGGATCGATGTGTGGAAGGAAAACGAAGGAAATGTCTTCCTAATCGAGCCGTATCACTATTTCAAGTGCACTTCTGAGATCAACAACGCGTCGGGGCGAGGTGTGGCAGGCATGGAGGATTCGGGGGCCGAGGCCAGGGAGGACAGACATCTTGCGCAGTCAACAACAGTTCTCAAGGTACGGCTTCAGTGCTGCATTGGACAACTCAGCTGGTAGTTGTGGATGAAGCTCACTCTTGTTTACCCTTGCGGTCTTTCAGCATGTACACGAAGTATTCTACGCGGGTCACGAAACAGGAATGCGAGGCACGACCGCTGAGGAGCAGATGGCTGGTAACGGCCGCGATGTTAAAGCGATTCTGAGCGCGGTGGGTAATTAAACTTGCGTCCGTAGAATACTGCGTGTATCTAACGATGATGATGTTATTTAGCAAAAACGCGCGATCTTACAAGGCTGCAGTATTGTTTTTAGCGGAGTATTTCCGATCGTTGGCCCCCAAAGTCACGAATCTCACTACCTGTGGCGTCTTGCGGTGGATTTGGGTGCTACCCCCAGTATGGCGTTAAAGGACTTTCCACTGACGCACCTGGTGATCCACCCGGAGCGATTAGGAACTCAAAAGCATGTTCAGGTGAGTGGTTCATTTGCATTTATCTCCGAACACGTGGTAGTTGGATCGTGACACTTTTGAAATGTGCTGAACGTAGGCGAAAAAGATACCTGGAGTGCTCATAGTGACCCCCGATTGGATTCTGAAGTGTGCTCGCTCATGGTCTCGAGTTCCCGAGCAGGAATTCCTTGCCGACGAATGGAAAGCAAGACACACGAAGAAAGAACCTGAGAAGCAGGTAGAGGATGCAAGCGTTCCCCCTGGAGCAGGTGCACCGTCTGAAAGCGCGGCTACGACAGGTCCTACTGATGGTGCTGTTGGAAGCCAGCAACCCTCACCTACTGTACCTGCTGCTGAAGCGAAGTCGGTTACCAGTATCCTGGCCAAGCGAGAAGTGGGGGATACAAAACGTGGTAAACAAGTCTCGTTTGCACAAGTTATTGATGACTCTGGTAGTGAAGACGGCACTGTGCGAAAGTCAAAAGTGGTGAGAAGGTCTCGAGTAGTGCGAAGACCGTCTGGTGCGAGTGGTGCTACTGGTGCTGTTGCAACTGGAGTCGTGGCTACTGGAGGCACATTTGATTTCCTGTCAAAAATTAAGGCAACGAAGCGCGAACCGCCTCGTATCATCGTCAAGCCCAAGAAGACTGAAGAGGCGAAGAAAGTACCAGCTCGTCCTGCTTCTCCACCAAAGGTTCGCACTTATTGTTTTGTTTATACTGTTCGCAGCTCTCTGTTGCTAACGAGAATTGGATTTTGTTGTTGTTGTTGACTTAACAGGATATCGATGATGCGTTTTTGCGGCTCATGGAGGCGGAGGAGCGTGAAAATGAGAAAGAGGAAAAGCGCAAACACTCGTCGACGAATATCAAGGACCAGCTTTTCTCTCGACGGGTGAAGGAGAGCAAACGGTCTCAAGAGTCAGATCTTACAGCAGCGAAGCCTGACAAGAAGCGAATGCGAGTGACTCCTTCGGAGCAGGCCAACGGGGGGGCTGAAAACGAAGAAGGGGACGATGAAGAGGTGCGTAACAGTCTACGGAGGTTACTGAGCGACTTATTCTAATTACCTCGTGTTGTATTGGCCGCAGTTGGATGACCTCGAAGCTGATATCCTGGGAGATCTATGAAGGTTGCAGCCATTTCCTCGATAGCCTCGACCTCGGTGGTTTACAAGATAAGGAAGCCCACCGAAATGCCAACCCAACCCGGGCAATCTTCCCATAACGTGGGTATGTGGCAAAATGTGAACGCGTGCTTTCATCATAGACACGCTCCACCATGGCAAAACCTCATCCAAATGCAAGCAAACGGGGTGATCTGCACCACACTGATACTTGATTACTAGAAAAAAAAGTTGACGACGCTCCCAAATAGCAGTGCCTACTCCGACACAAGCTGGCGAATCTGTTCCTTCAGCGTATCATAGCGTGCACTTGCCTCTGTCAGCAGCATATCCTTGCTGGCAATAATTGCACTGAGTTCGCTGATGCACTGCTGAAGAGATTCCACCTGCTTCTGCAGCTTCTCATCCTCAGCAGGTTGCTCGTCATCGTCACTGACAGCAGCGTTGAGCTCCTTGACCTGCTGCTTGAGTGACTTGATTTGCCTGTTCCTGTCTGCGATGATCTTGTCCTTCTGGTCGACCAGCGCCTCCAGTTCACTGACGCGCTCGTGATCTTCAAAGGGTGCTGGCTCGGTGAGTGTCTCCTCAACTTCATCAATTCGCCGCTTAACTCGTTCATTATGTACTGGTTTGGGTGCTTTTTCCTGCTGGCGGAGCTGACGTAGAACCGCTTTCCCCTCGCGACGCAGCGTATCGTACGTGAGGTTGGCAAACGTGGAGCTCTCGACCATGTTTCGCCACGGAATCTGCGCCCCGTCGTCCAGCACGCTGCTGATCACCTCAACCAACATCTCGCGCTGAGCTGGTGTCAGCATCGAGCACTCACCAGAGGAAACTTTCACGCGCTTTCGCGCCATTTTCCGGATGAGAATAGTTGCGCTTGCTTTTCAAGTTTGGCACTTCAACTGGGATTCCAAAACCCAGCCCTTTTGTTTTTTAGAATTATTTTCAAATGCTTATTTTTATAAAAAAAATCTAAAAAAATGTAACTGGCCATTTTTGTATCATGCACCGAAATCGAAGCTGTGAACATTCTAACCCGGAAGCGTTGTAAGCTACAAAAAGCATACTCAGCGCTTTGCTTAAACATTAAAGGTTAACGCATGCTTTCTCTACTTAGAAATGGTCGGTAAGCGACTGATAACACGTAAAGTTGTTGAAGAGCAAAATAAAAAGCCAACAATGAACGGATCAGCATCGTATTGTAAAACTAAATATTTTAGCTAGTCTATTATATGTACAAGCGGTTATTGGTCTTCATTAAAGCGCTTCTGTCGATTTCGGCTAAGTTTGAAGATTGATGGCTGATGGCTGCTATCGTCGGCATCTCCGGATTTGTAATGGGCCAACTCTGTGCCCACTACTTCGGCCTACACGTTAGCGCACGTGTACGAGGAAGCGTAGTTTGCTTAAACTTAGGTTAACTATACTTTCGGACGAAAGTATAGTTAACCGGACGAAAGTATAGATTTACTAAAATAAGAAAAGCTAAAAGCCGTTTTGGGTTAAAATGAGAACTGATATTTATGATTTATGTCTGGACTGGGTTTCCTCCTAAAACTGATATCCTATATGAAAGGTATTCTGCCATCCGATGGCTGTCAGAACCCTGCTAATCTAATTGGTAGAAAGAAAGGCTTATCTACCAATAGGAAGCCTAAATGCATACAGACCAGTGGTCTGCAAAGTGTAACCATTGGTGTGTCTTACACCAACGTTCGAGAACCCTCCATGTAACCAAGTGTCTATGTATAGCTATTTGTATCTAACCCCGTTACACACCACGACCAAGAACAACACGTCTCTGCAGGGCACAGACGGCGCACAGGCCGGGCCTGCTGCGGAGAACAACACGTCTGTGCAAGACACAGACAGCGCACGGGCCGGGCCTGCTGCGGGGAAGAACGCCGTGCTGAACAAACCATTCAGCACGCAAGCAATGGACTTTGTCCAGCGCCGACAAGCCGTAATACGGTTTGTCCAGGACGCAATAGCAGCTTCTGTGGATAGACAGAAGCTGAACGCTGACAATGTTGGCAGGGGCAACACAAATGAATTCGAAAAGGGTTCATTAGTTCTGTTAGCTACTCAGAACCTGCCTAGATATGCAGTTTCGGATTTCGGAGCAAGTAAGCTTGCTCCGCGCTTCACCGGTTCGTTCACAATGCTTGAACGGCATGGCAACGCGTACACGTTGGACATGCCGTCCAGCATGCGGCTGCACCCGACATTTTACGTCGGGCGGCTGAAGCCGTACACGCAACACGAGCCATCTAACCTTGATGGCTCGCAGAGGACGACGTAGCGGCGTACGCCAGCTTCTCGAGCGCAGCAACACGGTCGTGAAGCCTCGCGACTTGCGTTCCAAGTTCCACTCGGATGTTCGACGCAGTCTGAGCGGCCTGCGCCTTCTGGTAGCGCAGCTCATGCTGCAGCTGAGCGAACTCCCCACTCTGAACTGTTCCAGAGCGGCTACACGATCATTCAGAGCGCGGGAGTCACGGTCAACCTAGGGTTGATCGTACGAGGGGTATCTTTCCGCCCCCGCCGCCATCACTGAGTGATGCGCACGGCTCGACTCGGTGGATAGTTGAGCGAATCGTGGGCTATGAAGCCCCGAAGACGAATCGAGATCAGGCTCGTCTTCGTATTCGTTGGAGAGGATTTCCTCCCCACCGAGATACATGGGAACCTCGGAACGTTCTGATGGAGGACGTTCCGGAAATGGTGAGGGCGTACGAAGCCCAGAACGGAGTGCAGGCGTAACGCCTGCACGAGCGCTGCGATCACCGCTGACACTCGGAGTGTCACGACGTTCATCACGACGTTCAAGCTGAACGCGCAGATCACGCAGCTGAACAGGTACACGCACAGTCGTGTACCCGGTGACGTCTCGCTCAATGAGACGCTCAGCCCCAGGGGGGCAATGCGAACACGCAGTTCCAAAGGGAACTGCGCACGGAATACCCGCCTCCATAGCTTCATTATGGAGGCGATCGATCATATGACGCCTCGAGAAAGTCTCGAAGCGACGTTGCGCCGCAGTGATGCGGGCGCGGTACGCTTTCGCGTCTTTGTTGAAGTTCTCAACAAAGGCGTTCCAAGATTGACAAAGTGCCACCCACTCGGGCACTTTGTTCTTGCGCGAAGTTCTCTTCGACGCATGCCATCGGAGCTCATGGAAGAGTCCGATGAAATAGTCACGCCTTTGATTCGTCAACGGATCAAAGTGCTGAGCTGCAGCGTCATCAACGATGGCGCTGCACACGTAGGAGGATCGGGTTCGGTGGCGAAGTCGCACCGAACCTGGAAGCAATCTCAGATGCACTTGGCATCCACGGAGCGCGTTCTTTAGGGACAGAACGCGGAGAAGAAGGAGTAACCGGCGTTGGTGCCTTCTCTTCTTCATCATTACGCGAGCGCTTCGAACTTGAAGCGCTCGGATCATTTTCACGGGGTCGACGCGACCCTGTGACCGGCTCATGCGCAACTGCGGCCGACTCGGAGTCGGCTGCTGAGGATGGGACTTCCCCGTCCTCCACGGGGACATCACTGATGTCCGACCCATAGTCGGTAGGCATACTACCGTCGGTGTCCCACACCGATGAGCCCTCGAGGATTGTCTCCGGGGCAGCAGCCTTATCCTCCACGTGCTTCTTATACTGTAGCGCGTAGTATTCGTCGACAGAGAGTGTAGACTCTGTCGTGGAGGTGCTTGCTTGCGCAGGCACCGAGGTAGTGTTGCCTGCTGATGCAGGCACGGACGTAGCAGAGTCTGCAGAGGCCGACTCTTGCGCTGGCGTCTTCGTTAGCGAGCTCATTGCGGAATGAGCTCGAATTTCCCGGAGAGTTGACGGTCTCGTCAATTCTTTGATTGACGTGTTAAGACTTGCACGTCTTATCTTAACGGGGGGGGGGGGGGGTAACGGGGTTACACGCAAGTGGCTACGTGTAGCCACTTGGTTACATGGAGGGTTCTCGAACGTTGGTGTAAGACACACCAATGGTTACACTTTGCAGACCACTGGTCTGTATGCATTTAGGCTTCCTATTGGTAGATAAGCCTTTCTTTCTACCAATTAGATTAGCAGGGTTCTGACAGCCATCGGATGGCAGAATACCTTTCATATAGGATATCAGTTTTAGGAGGAAACCCAGTCCAGACATAAATCATAAATATCAGTTCTCATTTTAACCCAAAACGGCTTTTAGCTTTTCTTATTTTAGTAAATCTATACTTTCGTCCGGTTAACTATACTTTCGTCCGAAAGTATAGTTAACCTAAGTTTAAGCAAACTACGCTTCCTCGTACACGTGCGCTAACGTGTAGGCCGAAGTAGTGGGCACAGAGTTGGCCCATTACACGTCGATTCGCGCCTCGCATGAAACGACGAGCTTCTTGCTGGAAAATAATGTCAGCACGATGGTGTGGCCGGCTCGCTCACCGGATTGCAACCCCATCGAGAACGTCTGGTCGGTCATGGTGGCCCGGGTGTATGCCCGTGGCCGCCAATATCGCACCGTTGGCGAGCTTGAGGTAGCTATTATGGCTGCATGGGACTCCATTGAGCAGGAGTATTTGCACAAGCTCGTGGAGTCCATGCCTCGCCGTTGCCTTGCTGTCATCAAGCAGAAGGGAGATCTCACTAAGTATAACTTTTAATATAAAAGTTTGTATGGGATTCATAAAAGGTGTGTGTTTTGACAGAAAAAGGATACAGTACTGTAATTTTGTCGTTGGCACTGAAACTGTCATTTTGTATGCTAGCCACGTCAAGGAGCTGGAAAGCTGTAGTGTTAGCACATGGGTCCTCTAGCTGCATATTGTAACAGCAACATATCTAAACAGCATTTTCTAACTCCTCCTACAAGCCGAGATACGGCCGGTGACGTCCACCAAAAACGAGGGTCCTAATGATTTGGCGTGCACTGTACATGTTGGCCTTCGCAAAGGGTTTAAATTAGGGTTAGGCGAAATACTGTGAAGCGTAATTGAGTTGCCAAAACAAGTCCGTACCGACGATGTCGCTTTATCTCAGAACGCCATTGCAAACATGATGAATAATTGTTCATTGTTGCAGTTATCGTCACTGAGGTGTCACTGTGGTGACACTGCCGCAGAGTAGACAAAACTCTTTGGACGCTGCTCACTGCTTTATGCTACTAACGGAAATTCCCGAATAATACCCCGGGTACTATTTAATTGTACCCCCACCTGTTCACAAAGGGTTACACTGTATCGTATCTCCCCTGTCCTAAGTGATAATAATTAAAATCGTATTTAAAGAGTAAAAAAATATGGACACGACGGGGATCGAACCCGCGTCCATCCGCATAAAACGCGGTGCTCTTGCCATTTGAGCTACGTGTCCAAGCACACTTGGTTACTATTGAGAGTTACCGGTTTGGTATCGGTTATTGACCGTGAATCGGTTAGCCCGAACCGGTCCAATCCGAACCCACGCCGATTACGCCACCGCGGATTACGCCACTGTCGATTACGCCACCTGTGGGTACAAGATTGTAGGTACAAGATGGGCATCGACGTGGCGCTCTCTGATTGGCTGAAGTAACTCAGTATCCAGTAAAGAATCAAGTAGGGTGTATCCAGTAGGTCTAGAGATAGCAAGAAGGCTTTCGAGCTAAAGACCTCAATCAATCACTTTCGAATCTTCCCTCTACCCCTCAAGTGGTTTCCTGCCTCCACTCCGGTCTCCCCCAGAGTGCTGCCTCCCTCCGCTTCATCCAAGCTTCGGTGTCCAAGATCCATACCTTCCACCAGTTACCTTCAAAATTGCATGAAAAGGTAAAGTTGTGTGTAATTACTTGTGATCACAAAGGGTTAAACTGTATAACTCGTCTTGTGATTACAGTCTACTTTCGCCGTGCTTACTCGTCAATCAGAGCAATGTCATCGAGGGCATCATGAAGCTCGTCGAGGTTGAAGTCACCCTCGTCCTGCTCGGCTTCCCCCGAGGCCTCCCACTTCTCACGAAACCGATCTCCGTACACGTCGTGCCACGCAACATGCCAATCCATACAGTGGTCAGCAAAACCTGCTGCAGCGACGGAATTGGCCACCGTTTCGCAGTCAGTGTCACACCACGCCTTCTTGACCCATCCACAGACAACTTCTACAGACGGCATGCGAGGGTTGCTGAACCGCGTGTACTCGACTTTGTCGCTCTCCTTCCACGCATTGATCTCCATGTACAGCAAGTCCTTGAACGTCTTGTAGATGCCGATGTTGCCCGCTTGCAGGTACGGCGTCAGACCCCCCGGAATGACACACATACTTACGCTCCGAGCAGCACACTTCGCCTTCACCTCCTTGGAGATGTGCGCGCGCATGGAGTCCCAAACGAGGTGCTTCCCTTCACCCGTATCGACCAGCGGGAACGCAAGATCGATCCAGCGTTTCAACAGCTTGCTGTTGACCCACGCGCGTGGCTGATGAGCCACGTAAACGCCGCCAATTTGTCAAAAGAAGGCAAAGCTTTGCCCTTCCATATCAGAAGTGGCGGGAGCTTTTTGCCCGTTTCTGTCACTGCGGGTACCGCCGTAATCCGCATGGACGAAAACCCCGTAGAGCGGGCCACAACGTGGCGACTGCCGATGATGTCCATGGTCTGATTACGCGCGTCTTCGAAATAAACGGCCGTTTCATCCATCAATATCGTTCGGTGTAGGTCCATGGTGGGCTTCGCACTTTGCAGGAACGTCATGTAGGAAACGGCACGATCCACTAGCTTGTCGTCACTGAGCGTTGTCAGATTGGTACGCCGCCGCAGGGACAACCCATAACGCCGCATAAAGCCCGTGATCCAGTGTGGGGAGGCCATGAAGCCATCAGGGCTGGCGCTGGTGGTCCCCTGACATGCGAAGATTACCCTGGCCATATGGCCAATCCACGCACGGGTAACCTTCTCCTTCTTGAGCCGCTTTGCCACAACCTCATCGTAGAGCGCCTTCTCCATTGCGCCGGAAAGAGGACGCCGGCCGCCTCCTGCACGGCGTCTGCTGGCCGGGTCCGCAGCGAGCAGCTGTTCACGGTCACGCCACCAGCGGCGCACGCTGCCACCGTCTAGCTTCCAGCCCTTGGCACTGAAGTGCTTAATAGCTCGCGTTGGGACGCCATTGCCGTCTTCCTCGATCCACCGAAGGACCTCTTGCTTGCACCAGATGCTGATGGGGATTCTTGTAGGCATTTCGCCGAATGAGGAAGCGCTGGGGGATAGAAGACAATGCAGACTGCATGAATGGTTGGATGTAACAGGTTTGACAAGCGAGGGAGCCTCTGGTGAGATGGTTGGTGGCTGGAGTGGCTACTGCAGGCGAGGTTACTCCAGGGTTACGGTGAGGTTACTCTAGAGTTACTGTGAGGTTACACTGAGAGGGTACTATTCGGGTAAAGGGTTTTATTCGGGAATTTCCGTTACTACAGTACATGTACATGGTACGTAAAAGAAGATACTAGAAATATACCCATGAGCAAGATCTAGACACGCTTTTATATTCCGAGGAAAACAATACATCACGTTTGCACTTTACGCTGGCATCTTACATATACTTGTGGGTCAATCTGTTCACCTTGTGGCACAAAAACAGCAACTACCACAGCTCACTCATCCGCTGTGAGCCAAAAGCTTACATGTCGTTGACAAGAAGACGAATTTACGTAGACTTCGCTGGCTGAGCATTGTAATATCCCGAATACCATTCCCACGTCTTCGCCAGACCCTGTTCCAGCGGAGTCGTTGGTTTGTACCCCAGCAAACGCTCCGCCTTCGAGATGTCTGCGCTCGTACGAGGCACGTCACCAGGCTGGTCGGGCAAAATGTTGACCTTCGCCTTCTTGCCCACCAGTCCCTCAATAATGGCAATGAAGTCCGTGAGCAAAACTGGCGTGCCACGGCCCAGGTTAAACACCTCACAGCCATGGCCACGATCCAAACTCAGCAGCACGCCCTGCACAATGTCGTCGATGAACGTGTAGTCGCGCGACGACGAGCCGTCGCCATACTGGTCGATGGCCACATCACGCGCAATGCGGTCCATGAACTTGAACGGTGCCATATCCGGACGGCCACGAGGCCCGTACACCGTGAAAAAACGCAGCCCGATGGTATCCATGCCGTACAGGTGGTGGTACGTGTGCGCCAGCAGCTCGCAGCTCTTCTTGGTCGCGGCGTACGGACTCACCGGGAAGTCCACGATGTCCTCCTCGCTGAAACTCTCCTTCATGCTGCCGCCGTACACGGAGCTGCTGCTAGCATACACGAACTTCTTGATGCCGAACTCGCGGCATGCGTCCAGCAATATCATCGTGGCCACCACGTTGGCCTGGATATACATGAGCGGGTTGTCGATGCTAGGTCGCACACCAGCACGGGCTGCCAAGTGCACCATAGCATCCGGCTTGGTCTCCTTGAGCACGCGGCGCACCAGCTGCTCGTCGCACAAGTCGCCGATGTACACACTGATGCGGTCGCCGTACGTGGTCGTGAGCCAGTCGAGGTTGCTCTGCTTGAGCTTGACGTCGTAGTAGTCGTTCATCTCGTCCACGATGACGACGTCGTCTCCGCGCGCAAGCAGGGTCTTGGCGGTGTGGAACCCAATGAATCCGGCGACACCCGTCACGAAGACACGGCGGCGCGCACCTGCCGCGGAGGTAGACTCGTTGACAGCGGCGAGCACATCGGACACTTCAAACGGAGTTGGAGCCATTTACTTGAGCGTTCGAGCTGCGAAAATGAAAAGTGCTAACCGCATGCCAGCGATCGGGACCATGTCGATTGACGATCCTGGAAAGGTGCTCTGTATAATATGGATGCGTCCCATCGGAAAAAACATGGTGTGTGATGACGCTGTGCAGCTGTAAGATTGACAACCAACAGCAGACAGCCTCAACAAATTCGCTGCTGTACAGTACTTTCCTGCTTGGCTGACAGGAAGTTCCTGTCGGCCAGGAAGCACCAAACCACTTCAATTTCTACTGTACGGTACGTCTATGCATCACAATCTTCAGGTTTCAGAAGAGCATACCGTAATCTTCAGTGAAGATAATGTTTTTCTAAGAGCATTTCCACCGGTGCATATCAAACCGCAAAAAAACGCAGCCTTTAAAAGCTACTCTCTTAGGACATTACGGGATAATACATTCTTCTTCTTCTCTTTTAAAATCTACTCGTGTAGCAAATTTGCTATGGCCCTATTCGAGGAAGAGGGAGCGACTTTGTTAAACCATTGCTGCAACCTTTACAAATTACTATGGGGGCTACGAGAACGTATTGTCCCGGTTTTCAATTTACTACGGTAACAGTGGTACATCGGAACTTTACGATTTTTATCGCACCTGGTTTGCAAGATGTCACATCAGAAATAAACAGCTGACGTACCAAGCGGCGATAGCCTAAGGACGGCCCTTATTATACTGTAGGACCGGAGGCGCGTGCCAAGCACGGAGACCGCAACTCCGTGACGAATCTGCTCACACTCCTCGCCTCTACGTTTAGAAAGATTGCAGTGCCATCATGTGGCACGCGTTTGAATCACTTGATACCTGACCCTCAAACCTCTGGTGGCAGCTTTTGATTCATACTAGCACATGTTGTCTGGATGACCTGGCGAACGAGTACAGACAATCCCCTCGGTAGTAATCCGTAGACTTGGAATACTCCCTCAACAGCAATAAAAAAGCGCCTCCCAATGACCATTAGCATACAAACAAGTAAATATTCCCTCTCACCCCTCCGTCGTCAAAAGGAACCAAATTTTGGCTAAAATTCCTATTCTTGGGTGCTTAACTATGTTAAAAGTCCTAATTGTACATGACATCTGCATGAAATAACGCCGATCTATATTTTCATGTACACTTCTCGTAGTCCTCTCACTCATCTTCCTATCTGACATCCAGTAGCACCGGCATGAGCGAAAAACCCTTCAACCCACCATTAGGCATTCCCTGATAGTCCAGATTGCAATCAACCGGTTAGTAAATGTGATGCGGGGGGGGGGGGGGGCTTTGTAGGAAGGCAAGTGATGGCGAGTAAAAGCGAAATAGTTAACGTAGATAACGCCAGCTATATATGTATTACACATTTGGAAAGCTTCACCAACCCTTACAGTACTATTGGCCGTTGGATTGATGTGCTGGGTTAATGGTAAACTGATGATCCAGTATACATGTAATAATAGTACATTCCGCGATAGGAAGCCCCTTAGACAGGAATAAAAGGCAGGTTCCCGGACCTATGACTACCGAGGGGATGGTCTGTTTTGTGATTCCAAAAAATTGACCCAGAAGCTACGGCAGAACTCCACTGAGGCAAAACCGGGGAGTCACAATGAAGGCAAAGATGGCTCATGGTGAAAGTTGAAGTTGGGAGTACAGGGTGCGTTCGCTTAAGTGCGTACCCAGCAAGGAAAAAAGTACAAAAAATCCTTGTCCAGCGATTGTAGTTCACGAGCATGATTGCGAAACGTCATCGTTTTCGCCGATGGTACTTGCACAGATGGATAGCCCTGTGACCCTGAAATTGACTGTACCTGAGTAAGCTGCCTATTTAAAAATACATCGCGCCTTTCTGAAGAATCCTTTTCAGGAGGCTGCGCAGTGCTTTGACATCAACGCTTTTACTTCCCATTAGGAAGTTCCTAGTACAACATGTATTAATACCACACCTATTAATACATGTACGTGTTTATAGGGCAATAAAATAATAATAAAATCTATACTACAGTATATACTACTACTACGTAGTAAATAAAGTAAAGGTTGGAACCCTGACTACATGTAGATCGCGGGACAAAAAATAAAAATAATAAATCAAAAGTAATAATACGTAGTACGGTAGCTCATCAAAATAATCAAAAATCAGCTCTTACATACCACACTAATCACATACTAGTATCGTGGATTCGCCACACTTGCGGGTAATGTAACAATTGCTCTATCCTCCTCAGGAGCAACAAGATCAAAAACTCGAGACCCAGTCCGCTTTTAAGACTGGCATATTCCGCTACACAGACTGAGCCGGCTCCGTGTTGTAGAATTCCGAATACCATTCCCACGTCTTCGCCAGACCCTGTTCCAGCGGAGTCGTTGGTTTGTACCCCAGCAAACGCTCCGCCTTCGAGATGTCTGCGCTCGTACGAGGCACGTCACCAGGCTGGTCGGGCAAAATGTTGATCTTCGCCTTCTTGCCCACCAGTCCCTCAATAATGGCAATGAAGTCCGTGAGCAAAACTGGCGTGCCACGGCCCAGGTTAAACACCTCACAGCCATGGCCACGATCCAAACTCAGCAGCACGCCCTGCACAATGTCGTCGATGAACGTGTAGTCGCGCGACGACGAGCCGTCGCCATACTGGTCGATGGCCACATCACGCGCAATGCGGTCCATGAACTTGAACGGTGCCATATCCGGACGGCCACGAGGCCCGTACACCGTGAAAAAACGCAGCCCGATGGTATCCATGCCGTACAGGTGGTGGTACGTGTGCGCCAGCAGCTCGCAGCTCTTCTTGGTCGCGGCGTACGGACTCACCGGGAAGTCCACGATGTCCTCCTCGCTGAAACTCTCCTTCATGCTGCCGCCGTACACGGAGCTGCTGCTAGCATACACGAACTTCTTGATGCCGAACTCGCGGCATGCGTCCAGCAATATCATCGTGGCCACCACGTTGGCCTGGATATACATGAGCGGGTTGTCGATGCTAGGTCGCACACCAGCACGGGCTGCCAAGTGCACCATAGCATCCGGCTTGGTCTCCTTGAGCACGCGGCGCACCAGCTGCTCGTCGCACAAGTCGCCGATGTACACACTGATGCGGTCGCCGTACGTGGTCGTGAGCCAGTCGAGGTTGCTCTGCTTGAGCTTGACGTCGTAGTAGTCGTTCATCTCGTCCACGATGACGACGTCGTCTCCGCGCGCAAGCAGGGTCTTGGCGGTGTGGAACCCAATGAATCCGGCGGCACCCGTCACGAAGACACGGCGGCGGGCAGTGGAGGTAGCGGTTCGCGCGGCGAGTGTGTCGGTAGCCTGGTTAGGAGCCATGTCTGATTATTCGGCAAAATTGGTTGTGCAGAGGATCGAAAATCGGGGACTGAGCGGTACGATGCAGTCTAGCCACCCCGCGTCTTGCACCAATGGTGAGTTGCAATGGCAGTGACTGGAGACCATCACTCTGCGGGCGAGGTTGCAGCCAATAGCGTGTTGCCGTTTTCGCGTGGACCAATTACAGCACCTCAATTTGTGTTAGCCTAATCAGAGCTCGGCGGATTCGTGATACAGTACTGCCAACACGTCCAGCTGCTACTGTCCCAAACAACTTGTCCGGAAGAGCTGGAGACAAGATCATCCCTCGGAGATGGGGCTGCATCGACGTCCGCAACACGCTTTCCGCAAGCCTGACGGGGCCCTTCGTTTGCTGTAGCCGTTGCGAAACCGTGTTCAACCAGGCAATTGCAGCGGCTCAGTGAAGCAGGCAACCCGTCGTAACGAAAACGGACACCGAAGTGGCTGCGGACACCGAATGCATCTACATATACCACGTGACGTTGACCACTGCCGAGCTTGTGATCGATCTGCGCACCATGAAAAGATCATTTTTTTCTTCGGCGTGATTGCTCCATTTCGGTACAGCCGGAAGTACAAACTGTGCCCCAGCTGCAAGCTCTGCTGTTTGGGCAGAATGCACCTCATGACAAGGCTTCTGCCGGCTGGGAGAGGACTATGGTCGTTCCTTCCGGGTATATAGAGACTATCACCTCACATGGCCTTGTTTGACCAGGAATTTAAGGTACATCTGTTTGCTCGTTAGTCTTCTCGACTTCTTTTGCAGCGTCAATGGCGTCATACCCTACACAGAATGTTGGTTTCAGAGTTCATTTGCAGCAAACAAACCACTGAAAGTAGAAACATAAACGAGACATGTCACTGTGAAGAACCTCGAAGCTCCCAGTCTACGAGAGACTTCTCTGGCATGGTTACCGGGAGTGATAGCCGTTAAAACTTGCTTGGTGCTCTCGTGAACCGTCGATAAGTATCTTTACCCCAAGCGTAAATCGAAATCTTGGGCTCGTCGATTCCTCGAAGCCGTCACTGACCAGGTCTTTACTGAAGTGAGGCGCGCATCGAACCAAGGGGAAATCTCACTTCCAGTTTGAGCACCTTCATAGATGACAGACGGCTAACGTCAGGACGGTGCTACATCACTTCGGAAGTGTAGCAAAATCTATTATAGTATCAGAGATGTTGAAATGAGTAGTACTACTATTGGGAAGAGAAAAAGGCGTTTTTAACTAGTACTACTACTATTTAGCAAGTAGTACAGGAGCCGATCCCAGCAACTTGTAATTGATTATTTAAATTTTAACACTTTATTATAATACTTATTAGCTTGAATTGACCGGGCTATGCACCACGTGGGGCTTCTATTTTTTTAAGTGTCGCGCGAAGGTCGTTCCTATTAATAATGTCCCGAGCCAAAATGCTGCTTGGCTTCGCAAGCACTTTTGGCTGCGGAAGCTGAAGCAGAAGCGTAGCCTATTGGTGGGGCTCTTCATTGGAGTCGCCCGTTCATTGAAAGTCCAAGATAGACTCGGTCGAGTGAGAGCGGTGACCCCATCAATCGGTCATCTCTCGCCGACTCTCGTCAGCCCCAGCTCGACACCCGACTTACAGACTACAGCAGAGTCAGGCAGCCAAGGCACGGTCGGCGATGGGCAAGCGCAGTCGCGGCAGCAGCGCCACCACCAGCAATACCATGAGCAGCGTGCCTAGCTCTGCTTTTGCCACCACCTACGGCACGATCGTGGACCTGGAGCCGGGATCTCCGCCCGAGACCCGACCCGCCGCAAGCGCGCTGGTGGGTCCGGTGCCCGCTGGTCCTATGACAACTTCGGGCTCCAAAAAGTCTGGACGTGATGGCAAGAATATATGGGATGAGTATTACCCGCTCGTGCAACCGGCGCACCAATACCACCACCGCAACGACCGCGGTTCGTCCAACTACTTCTTTCACGGCATGTTCTCGGCCGACGTCATGTGGGCCTATCGCGACGCAGTCATCGCCTACCTCGTGTCGCTTTACTCAATGGTGGTCCTATCGCTCACGGGCTTAGTATTCTGCAAGCAGTGGGGCATCTCTCCCAACACACCCATTGTGTTCGCCTTTCGCGGCCTTTGGTTCGTGAGTCCCGCGATAGCATCGCTTGCACTACGGAACAGTACGTTTGCGAAATGGATATTAACGACAGGATATGGATGTGATACTGACGACGTAGTGCTTTTTGTCATTGTTGCTGTAGTTGCAAAGCTGAGGCTCCAGGCATGCAACACGCCGCCACATTGGAATATTCCGCCGCTGTATCACCTATTCAGGAGTTCCCATTCATCAAGATCCACGCTCCGGCTCGCACTACTCAGCTACGCGATCCCAGTTCTGTGTGAATTGGCGGCATTTTCATTTACTGCCGCGACAAGGATGGTCAACCCGGTGCGTCAACTTCGTTGAGGGGAATTTTACTCGATGCTCTTCTGACATTTACTGTTCATGCTTGCAGTTTAACCGCACCTTCGTGCGGAAGCTGGAGTTGGTATTCAGCTTCAATGATGTAGAGGCGCTAGACTCCGGGCTGGTGTTCTATGTGTTTTACATCAGCTTCCTCGGGATCTTTTGGGATCCAGTGCCACCGCCGCGATACGACGTCGGGCTCTCGATGGGCCTCCGACCTTTAGGTGACGTCATTCTCCTTCACCGTGTCGTGGTGTACTCTGTTTACTGATATGATATACCGGCGTTGATTGCTTATGAAATAGGTACAAGCTGGTTTTTCTTCGCAATGATCCAGGAAATCGGTTGGAGCGGATCACTTTTCCCAGGTAACCTTCAACTTCGATTGCGCCTCTAGAAGATATGTTTTTTGCTAATGCTGCACTTTTTGTTTATTTACTACAGCGCTGGAGATCGTTTTCAGCCATTCGACCATCCTCGCGTCGGCTATTACTGGGTGCATATGGGCGCTTTGGCACTGGCCCATGATCGTCGCCGACGCGCTGGACGTGGTGCCCAAGGGCTCCGGTTACTCTGTCGCTGAAACGCGAGACTTCCACTTGCTCTACGTGCTGGCAGTATTTACGCTGTTGCTAGTGGGCTCCCGCATCATCATGTGCTGGATCCAGGGCAACTCCAGCTACGTCATTTGGTCCAGCGTCGTCTACCACTCCACACACAATCTGTACGTCAGCCATTTCGATCTATCGTTGAGAAAATGGGTGTCGATTGACTAACTGCAGCTTGCTGGTACTCCTTCCTTCAGTTTTATTACCTCGGTGTTCGGGCAGTTGACAGCCCCACTTTACGAGAAGGCCCAGCTCTTCAGCTTCTTCAGCTCGGAGGCGTCCATTTGCCTACTCGTGACTGTGTGGTTCTCTACGTGCATCCTCTCGCAAATGTTCCGATGGACAAACCTCATGCCAATGCTACGCCGAGCAAATCCGAGCGCCACGCGCGCGCTTGCAGCCTAATACGCAACTAGTAAGCCACTTTCACATGTATTGTACTGGCCAAAATAGTTTGTACCAAACTTAGGTTTCAGTTAAGTCCTAGAAGATGGTGACTTTCCATTTACGATAGTTAGATATAAGGGGTAACTTTAGCCGTAGAACCCGATTCTGCGGTCAGATTTGCTGAATTCGGACTCCTAATAGGTGAAATGGAAGCTAGAAAAATGTCTCTCGGAAGCTCAAAAGTTTGGGGAAAGGGCTCAATAAGGGCTAGCATATCACCAGTCAAAATACGAAGTTGCTATTGGCTCAACCGGCAAAACATACGCCAAAACATAAAGTATTTAGGTTAAAAGGAGGATAGGCAGCCGCCAACACCGACAAACAGCAATCTGATTATCATAACACTACAAATCCCAGTTGATTAATCAATACAATATTTTAAAGGTTCTCCTCTTGGCTATCGGCCGCACCATTGTCGTCACTTACTTCTTCTATATCTGCACACTCGATTTCATCGTCTTCAAGAGCTTGCAAGTACTTGTCCTCTTCCTTCTGTATGTTTCTATAAGCCTTCTTCCAGTCTTCAGACACGATACGACCTTTGCTCGCTAACATTATTCGCTGGATTGAGACCTATCCAGCCCTTCATGTTTCCCCATATCAGCTCAATAGGCTGTAATTCAGGGTGATATGGAGGATACACCGTTCACCCTAATTAGTCGTGCCACGACTATTTACCGTGTATGCCTTTTCACCTGATCTCGCGTGTTTTGAAAATCGATTTTTGTAAACGTCGCTAGTCAATATCGAAATCAAAAGACACCGCGCAAATCAACTCGTCGAGATCTATCAGAATCTGCTAATTTTTTTGCGATTTTAGGCAGAATGAAAGTTTTTATCACAACCTGTGGGATGAGTATTTACGGGGCACGACTAATTAGGTCACACCAGGGATGCCGAAAATTCAATATGTATCGATTGCTCGGTGCGACATCAAATAAATAAATATCGACGGCACGCTCTTCACCAACAATAAATAATTGAATATCGAGAGCCAAACAAAAAAATTATTTGGAAAGCAAGCTTCATGTTTTGCAGGAGAATTAGACGCACGTGTCAACCAACGCCACATCCCAATACTTTGCATTTACCTTGAGGAATAGCAACATCTCCAGCGTCATTGGCATGAGGCGATGACGCTCATGTCAAAGTACCGAGCGTGCCGAGCTGAACAGCCTCTCCACCATGTTGGATGTTGGCGGGATCGCTGCCAGCAAGACGTACACTTGCTGCTCCACGACTTTTCACCGCTTGAGGATTCGGTCCGCGAGACCTTCCTTCTGCACACGCGCGGGTTGCGCAGTAGCAGCTTCTCTCGAGCGCTTGAAGGGAAGAAGCGCAGCACGCTCCTCCCGCGTTAGCATCTCGGCCTTCTTATCGAGCACCTTGACAGCACCACTTTTGAAAGCTGGCGAATGGACAATTTCGGCATTGCTTGCTGTACAATATTCAAGAAAAAAATACACTTAGCCAAGCCCATACAAATAGTAATTCAGAAAATTACGTACCAAGGTATGAGGCGAAGCTGGGCTTCAGCTCGAGAAGTCCGTCGAATAGCTCGCGCGCCTGCACTAGCGTTAGACCGTCGGACTGGAGCTTCTTCGAGATGGACTCGATATCCTTCATCTCCTCGAGTAGCGTTTGCAGGCTTCAATGCGTAGACCTGGACGGCAGGAGGTCTGCAATCTCGTCGTCGTCAGCAGAAAGAAACTCGCGGAGCCGCACGTATCGGTCTAGCATTGTGAAGGTCGACTACCACCGCGTTTCTTGCCGAAGGACTGGCAGAAGTGGCGGTTTTGCCCTACATACACAATATTCCATAGTTCATACTTATCAAATATGTCAGGTTATAACAAGTATAGGATACCTCAGCTTGGCGGCTTCCTTAAGGTGTGCAGTTTGCGCATCAGGACTTGGACATTCTCCAGGTCTTCTTCGTGGGGCTCGAGGAATCGCTTGACTGCCAAATTAAGACGGTGACTTGCGCAGCCAACAAGCGGCACGCCCACGATATTGGCAAGCCGCTTGTTGACCGCGCAGTTATCACCCACCAAAAATAGACAGTCATTCAAAGACTTACCAAAAAAGGCAGGAATCGAGCGATTGCAGCCATGTGGCTGTCTGCGGTAAGGTTGTCGTCCGCCTCTTGCATGACGGGGGCTATCAATAGCAACGGGTATTGTGGCCCGTCTGAGGTCTCGTAGCAGCCGTACACTGCGAGGAAATGCTCTGTGCCGTAGCTCCATCCATCTAGAATAAGCCCAAATTTCTTAGGCATCTCCGTGCCGATGACTTTCTAGACAGCGCGTGTCACACTCTCCATATTGACACGGAGAGTGTCAACCGCCACGGCAGGCAGGTTGGTGTATCTAACATTAGATATAAAATTCCACAGTTAGCCAAAACTTACCTGCAAAAACAATGAAATAAATAAAACGTACTGGCGTGTAAGCTCGGACTCACAGAAGGACAACGGAAGGTTGGACATGACGATCCAACGGAGCCACGCGTAGCGATTGGAGACCTTCTGGCTCACCCAGGACACAAGCGTACCTGTTGCGGCAGCACTAGCGTTCGTCATGTCCACCTCAAAGTTGGGATGGGCAGATCGCACGTGGGCCACCAGGTTGGTGTACCCTGTCCCGTTTGAGTGCTTGCGGCACTTTCCGCAGACCTTGCACGTCTTTTAGCCGGTAGCTCACCCTCGTCGTCCAGGCAGCGTTTGAAGTAGAACTCAGCAATTTGCCTGGGCGTGAATGCGGCTGGAGGGTGAGTCGCAGTGAGGATGTTGTCGGCCATGGTTGCGTGGGAGTGTTGCGGTATATGCTTGTTTCAGAGTGAGAGTGCGTTGAGCGAGTCGTGCCAGATATAGTGCCAAGTACATGGTTGGTTGTGAGCACAGTAGAAATAAATAACGCAAATGTACACTAGGTTCCGATAAATTACTGTATCTTTTTAAGAAATTTCAAAATCAATTAAATTTCCCTCCGTAAAAATAATGCTGATCGGTATATTTATTTTTCGGCATCCCCGGTCACACGACTAATTAGGGTGAACGGTGTAATAGGAATGGGGCGTCTAAGGAGCGGAGCATGCCGGTGTGGCTTGGGCGAAAAAGATCGATCGAATTCTTAAAGAAAAGTATATTCTAATATGACCTATTTTGCGACCCTCTCATTGGTGGAAACACAAATCGACGCGATTTGTGAGATTTTAAATAAGTATTGTAGTAGGATAAGAGAAGTTTCTCCCAACTGGATTCTTTTCGCTATTTTTTGTCAAGTTTTGGCAGTCACAACAATTACCCAATAAGAAAAGGTGTCTGAATCATGTTTGCCAATCAGCGACCGTTCCAATAAATTCCCAATAGTTTCCCAATTATCTTGGGAAATAACGAAAATTATCCGATAAAATATAATATAAACTCCCAGTGAATTGGTTGACTTGTTCATAATTAGCCACAAATTCCCAACGCAAATGTTAGATTGAACTAGTGGCTGGAGTGTCTCTCATTTGAAATAATGCAGCGAGCGGCGAGAGGACTTGACATCTCGCAAGGGACGGCGGGCCAGGAGACAGCAGCAATGAAGTGCTTCCGCGAATTATTAGCTCTTGGTAACATGAACGAGGACTCTATTGCTACCATTGCTAAGACTCTGTCTGCTCCTGAAGCCTTGCCTAGTCAAAATGTCTACTCTTTGCTAACTGCCTTTTCGATTTCCCTGCAAACTAAGCCGAGTGCACGAGGCAGCCTTCTCGCCAAGGCTACCGCAGTGGGCTATATGTCCCAAGTGGTAAAGCTTTTGCGTGAGAGGTATCCTGCCCACTTGTCCGACAGCAAGAGAATTGGAAAGATCCGTGATAAAATGGGAGCCGCTATCGAAGAACGAAATTTGCTAGCTGGTCAGCAAACAGGAGAAGCACCAGGCTGCACGATCAACGACCTGCGTGCTCTGGTGCAAGAAACTGCAATCAAGGGCGCTGGGTCAGGTTATAAGAGTTTGCATGACGCTGCTGTAGTAGCGTTAATGTGGCATACATTTGGTCATGCGATCGATACCTGCTTTACTCGGAAGAATCAGCTGTCCATGGCGGCATCGGGGGTGGATGCTAGCAGAATCACTGGACAAAAACACCAACACGGCGCTCGGCAATATCGACGGGAAGGGCCGCTCAAAAACAGCAGGCTCGCTGCGAAAACGCTGGAGAAAAATACGACTTGAGCACCGACCAGCGTACGACGCACTATGCTCAGCCTTCATCACTCACAAGGCAAATGGTGGCATTGTCGATCGCTGCACACCCGACAGTCACCAATGGAAGCAGAAAGAATTGGAGTTGTGGAGATAATTGCCTTGCATTTACTCCTTAATACAGGTCTAAACACATAAAAGATAGGTGGTGTTCTCTCAGCTAACGCGTGCTCGCTGATCAAACTAGATCACCATACAAAACATATAATTGTTAATCACAAGAGTAGCATAGTGTAGAGCCATAGATACAGTGTACACGTACCGCACGAGGCGCCACAGCAGCACGCAGACACCTTGACCGCCTTCGTTTTATCACCAGAGAGCCAAACTGGCAGATAACACCCGCCCTTCCGGGTATCGGGGCGGCATGCGAGAAAAGTTGACGGGGCACAAGCGGGGCGCATCTGGTGGGTGCGTTGGAGCTTGGTAGGGCCGCCGAAGGAAGCGAAGGGCGTGTTGTTGTCTGTCGTGTCTGTGGGGCGAGAATTGGAAGTGAGAGCAGTTTTACTGCGACGGTAAATAACCTCACAAGGTGTTTTCGGGCCAAACCAGGTCTTTGGAACAGATAATCAAACCCAAACTTTGTCCAAGTAATTTGGAACGTGCTTGTTCATTGGCTCTTTAGTTTGGGAGCAACGTTTGGGAACTCGTCGATTACTGCCCAATGCAGATACTTTGCACTCTAAAATAGACCTCTAAAATAGACTTGGACTGTCTCTAAATCAGAGCTTTATGCGATTTGTGAGCTCTACTTTGATTTGTTTCTGTTGTAGCGGTCTGGTTTGGCGACGATGACATCGGTTTTGCCCTTCCGGAAGGGCAATTCTGCGTTTTGAACTCACAACTAAGCGTCTATGCCTGAATTACAAGTTTATAACTCAGATCACCAAGCTACACAAGGGTGATTTATAAATCTAAGTTAAGTCGTAGATACGAGCTGGCTCAAATAAATTCGAGCTTATTACCGAGATAATATACTGGGCCAAAATATCTGCAAGGTGCAATAAATATAATACTGAGTTCAAGATGTGGGAACCACGAAAGTCACATAGAATCCGTGGATATAATCCGACGGATCCGCACAGTCAACGTCTGCCCGCCAGTCTCGTGATTGGCATCGATCGACCAGCTCTCTCCATGGGTTTCTTTCGTCTCCTCGGAGTGGCGGCTCTGGCGGCTGGCCTATGCCATGCACACCGCGCCCACACCAGCTCCATCGCGTTGCAGACGCCGACTGTGATCCTGCAGCAGGTAGACTTTGAGGCGTCGATCAAGCTGCCGGAGCTCAAGAATGGTACGTGTCTCTAGTACGGTATCTGCTGCGGGTCTGCAATACAATACACCTAACACTGCTGTAGGCTCCGTATACCCGAGGCATTTGTGGTACCGCGTAGAGGACTCGGACGGGTCTGTGGTGACCAACGGCAGCGTCAAGACGCTCGATGTCGATGGCAATTTCAGGTCGCAGCTGTCGATCCCCATCAAGCAGTTGCAGCTGGACTCCTACGGAGAGCATAACCTCACCACGACGGTGTGGGAGGAGCAGAAACTCGAGCCGCCCACAGAAGCGCCAGAAGTGAATGAATCGAACGCCAACGTTTCAGTATTGCTGACTTCTACCGTGCAACTCGATGAGGTGGAATTCGATGAGGTGCTGCTGTTCCGCGCAACCCACACAACCTCAGTGGTCGTATCACCAGGCTGGGTATCATTGCTTCCACCGCTGGTGACTCTGGTCATGTCAGCTGTGCTGGGTCAAGTTACAGTGTCGCTGCTCGTCGGTATCTGGTGTGGTGCCATTATCGTCTCGAATGGAGACCCGTTCACGGCTTTCCTGCGCACATTCGACCAGTACTGGGTCAATGCATTCACGGTGGATGACCACGCTGGTGTGCTGCTGTTCACGATCGTACTTGGAGGAACTATCGGCGTTGTTCAGAAGGGTGGGGGTGGCCACGGCCTAGCACTGGTTGCCAAGAAGTTTATGACTTCGTCGCTGCGCATGCAACTGTCGACGTGGTTGCTGTGTCTTGTTATCTTTTTCGATGACTACTCGTGTATTCTGATTGTTGGGAGTTCGCTGCGTCAAGTGCTGAGCCAGACGGGTGTCAGCCGCGAGAAGTTTGCGGCTATTATCCATACCGTCGGTGTCTGCTTGCCATCCATGTGTATGAACGTCGTCTTGAGTGATTGCCCTGTTGCTGATGTAAACTTATCTAACTTATTGTGAACTGAAAACATTGATTGTGCCCACAGCTCCGGTGAGCGCATGGATTGGTGTAGAAATCGGCTACGTCGCAGCCCAGCTCCGCGACCTGAAACTGGACTGGGACCCGTTCGTCACGTGCCTTTCGTGCCTGCACTACCGATTTTTCCCGATCCTCTTCATCGCTTTCATTTTCATCACGATCATTTGCGAGAAGGACTTCGGCCCCATGGTGCAGTTCGAAAAGGACGCCGCTGCATCCCCAATCAATGATGGCTCCATGACTCCAGTTTTCCCCGGACCGATGGACAGCCCAAAACCTGAGCTCGCTCCTTTGGAGCCCGACACAACTAAACCTCTGCGGTGGCAAAATGCTGTGGTGCCGTTCCTGACCATCGTCGTACTGACGTTCGTGGGAATGATTTTCGACGGCTTCAACAGTTTGTACACCCAGGACCCCAACGGTTCTTTCGGCATTTTGGATGCCCTGAGCCACTGCGACTCAGTGTCGTCTCTGATCCGTGCATCTGCTGCTGGATGGGTCCTTTCCGTGACGCTGTTGTTGTTGCAGCGTATTATCACGCTGAACGAAGCTACGAAGGCTTGGATGGAAGGCGTCAAGGATATCCTGGACCCGACGCTGATCCTCACCCTCGCGTGGGCTCTTGGTTCGGTCATTGGCGAAATTAGCACGGCCCCGTACATCGCCTCGGTAGTTGGAGATTCCGTTCCGAAGCAGTTCCTACCAGCGATCGCGTGTCTCCTCTGCTACCTCGTGTCGTTCGCAGTTGGCAGTGCGTTTGGTACGATGGCCATCATGTTTCCGATTATCGCGCCGCTATCGTGGTCTATTAGTGGCGGCGACGCTGAGAACCTGCGTCAATGCTTCGGCAGCATCCTGGGTGGCTCCGTGTTCGGCAACACGTGCTCGCCCATCGCCGATACGTCCATCCTGGCGTCTCTCTCAGCGCATGTACCACTGGAGAATCACGTGCGGAGTATCCTGCCGTATGCAGTCTTAGTGGCTGTCGTGTCTGTCGTTGGTGGTTCGCTGCCAATTGGTCTCAAGATCTGCAGTACGTTCACAGCATTCGGAATCTGTCTCGCCGTGCTGCTGCTTGTCGTGTTTTTCTGCGGCACGCGTGTCAACATGCGTTACCGATCGCTGTCATCGTGCAGCTTTCTGAGTGTGTCGCCTCCGATGAGATACGAGGGTGAGAACCAGCCACTGCTATCGGCATAGGCTCCAAAGTATCCGTGACGTCGAGCACTACATGTAGTTGCAGTGCAACTTGTAGCCATGTTTAGCGCATCGGATTGGTAGTTATTCTTCAATCTATTTTGTCCAATCAAAAGACATGGTTTTTGCAGCCATTCGAGCATCATTGCTGGTCAACGAGCATGGTGAGCTCGGAGGTGGTGGAGTTGACGCCCACGAGCAACCCGTACCTGGATTTCTACCGCAAGTTCGCCCGCGAACATCCAGGAGAACTAACAGCGGTATTTGACCCGGAACTGAGTGATGAGGCGCGTTCTGAGATGTATGCGGCGCTGGACGTGAGCGTGGCGATGGTGAGAGACCCATTGTGTCTTTATTAGAGAGAGTTTCAATGCTAACCTTTAGTTGCAAACGCGTAGAAATACTCGTGGGCGATCCCGGACGAGCGTGCGCTGCAAATTATCAAGCACTATGGACCAGTGAGCTAATGTCACCTTGAGCTTTGAGTAATCTTGTGGTGTAATTGAAATTTGTGTTGGTAGATTGTGGAGATGGGAGCCGGTAGCGGGTACTGGGCTCGCTTACTGCAGCTTCGTGGCGTGGATGTTGTCGCCTATGATCTGCACGTTGCTGGAGATGAGGAGGAGAAGAATGAGGAGAGCGACGAGAAGGAGAACGGTAAAAGTGCTGCTACAAGTGGAGAAGAGAGTCATGGCGATGCAGATGAAACGCAGGTCAGTGATGGAGGAGAAGCCGATGAGGAACCTGACGAGGAGGAGGAAGAAATTGAAGAGGAAAGCAACGACGAAGAAGAGGTGGAAGTGGAGCAGGTCTACTGGACGGAAGTGCTCAAGGGAACGCCTAAGGTGCGTGACATTGAAGCGCCAGCTTGCTCGATTGAAAGCTCAATTAGGTAAACTGATCATCTCTGCTGCTGTGCGGCGAGCAGGACTTGCGCAAGCACGCGGACCGTGCGTTGTTCTTGTGCTACCCGGACGATTTCGAGGACAGTCACGAGTCCATGGCGATGGCGAGCCTCTGCAATTATGCAGGCGATACTGTGATCCATGTCGGCGAGCTTTTCGGCCAAACCGTTTGCCTTCCTGGTGCATGGTGAGTGTATTGCAATTGTGCATTGAGCTGCAGCTTTTTTCTAACGCAGGGTTGCTTTTACAGGGGCCGAACATCGTCGGAGGAGTTCCAGACTCACTTGGCGACCGTGTATCATAAGGTGCTGCAAGTGCCGCTGCCTTCATGGCACTCCAGCATTGACACCCTGACAGTGTGGAAGCGTACCAAATCTTCCATCACGGATGGAGCGATGTATGCGTTTATCCCGGAGAACGAGCGAATTGATCTGGTTGCTGCTTCCCCATCCACTCGTCATTTGCTACTACTTGGTAACATTGACGCAGAACCAACTACAACATCGAAGTCGAAGAAGAGACGCAGAGGCAAGAACAAAGCTACCGGTAAACAGGCGGAGGATGACGAACACAGTGAGCCAAGTGAAGACGATGAAAACTCTACGAAGCCCGCAAGTAAAGCAAAAAAGAGCAAGCAGGCGAAGAGCTCTTGATAGAACCTACCCAGGTCAGTAGCGCTGATGCCTAGAACTACATGTAGTGACGATACAGATACACAAGCGACATTTGTCGAGTCTTATCCCCGTAGACCTCGAAATAGGATTGTTAGCCGTGACAATACTCGTATCATTTCAGGCCCAAGAGCAAGTCCGTGTCGTGCCAGCTTCATGACGAAGCAGCGGCACTCGCTGACATATTCTGCAGAATACGAGTTTGGCGACGACAACATCTTAACCGCGGCGTACTTTGAGGACACTCGTCTCCGAAATCTACAGCGAATTAAGCATGCCCACTCCGTCATAAGCACGGAAGCAGGTGGTCGCACCATCAACAATACGAAGAGGATCCAGCAAGAGCAAGGTGCGTACATTTGTGTACATTGCGAAATATTATCGAGGACTTAAGGTTTAGCTCTCTTTGGGCAGACCGAGAAACAGAAATCTCTCAGCACAACCAAATCTTACTAGAACGACTCGATCGTATCCACAAGAAGGTTCCGAAGCAGTTTGACGTCTCGCATCACACCCAGGAGCGTCTGAGCATCAAGGGGCCATCAAACTATCCTCAATGGCAGCGTGAGCAAGAGCGAATCGCTGAGGAGAACAAGAAAATGAAGAGGCGAATAGATCAAACCAAATCGTTATTCAATACCAAGCAGCTCGCAGCCGATGCCGCCAAGTACCTCTACTTGTCTGAGAAGCTCTCGAAGGCCGACCGACGAATGCAATTGAAGCAGAGATGCAAGCAGCTCAACCTTCAGCCCGATGCCAAGCGAGGGAACAGTGATAGTCTCCGCCATTCACCGTTCAAGTCATTGTCTCTCCACAACCGACACACAATCGAAGCCATCCCAGACCAACTCGAAAATCGTCGAGACTCTTACGAATTGCCCCGAATCCGCGCAAAGGCTAAAAGCAAGTACGCTGCGCCTGTTGATAGCTTCCCTACTGTGAGTAACACTACAAAACTCGTCCGAGCGGCGGACTTGTTGCCTCGACTCGGGTTCTGAACCAAATGTAGCCATGTGTCTTCAACTTGTCGATTTTCTACCAATCACATCGATTCGTAGCTGTCATAATGAGCTCACTTGGAAACTCACCACCATGCAAGTCATAGGGCCGAAACTGAAGACGTTGATGGGGCATCCGACGGGCGCAAGTTCTTTACGCCACTTCCACTCGACACTGCCGAAGCCATGGCTCCTCCCCGTAGGGTTGGCATGCGCGGGGCTGTTCGTGGGCACTCGCTACATCCTGCGGGCCCAGGAGCGAGTGCGAAGACGACGCGCGGGCCTGCCGGGCGAAGAGACTGACGAGGGCGCATCAACCTTAAGCAAGATACAGCAGGTTCTAGGAGTAGACGTGGGATCGTCGAATCTACGCGTGGCGGCGGCTTCGCTGATGGATTCGGCGCACGAGGCACGGGTGATTGAGAGCGCGGACGGGTTGCGGGCGACGCCTGCGGCGGTGGCGGTGGACAATGGTAGCGTCTCGGTGGGGGCTATTGCCAAGTCACTACAGGGACGAAAACCGGGCTACACAGCAACGGCCACGAGGCTGCTGCTCGGACCTGCCACTAGAGAGAGGGAGGAGCTTATCAAGAATCTGCCGTATACGGTGCACCAAAGAGGAGAGACGCTGGAGCTAGAGCTAGATGGGAAGAGCTACAGCCCTGAGGTAGGTCGGAGGTTGCTGGCCGGTTGGGAACTAGATGCTGACTTTTGTACACGTTCTAGTGGGCTACGGAGATCATGTTGGACCATTTGCACACGAGTGCTGCGGCTTCGTTGGGAGAAGATCCGATCGAGAACTTCCCCGCTGTTCTTGCAGTCCCAGCGGGGACTGATGAGCATGAGCGTGCAGCGTATGAAAAGGTGGCGAACAGCGCGGGATTTACTGTATTTGCTGCAATTGACGAGCCTGTGGCTGCTCTGCATGCTGCGGAGAGGTGTGCGGTGGAGGAGTTGCGAAGTACTGAAGCTTTGTCGGCCAAAGGCCCGATTGCAGTGTTCGATATTGGTGGATATGTATCGACGGTGTCGTTGCTTCAGAAGGAACGTCGTAGTGGCGGGTTCAGTCTGCTTCACACGCTGTCGACTCATGCTGTTTCAGGCCAACAAGTGAACGAGCTTTTGTTCCGGTCAGTAGTGGAAAAGTTCAAGCAGGAGTACGGAATTGATCTGTCGGTAGACTATATGGCCAGTTATCGCATTCTAGAGGCTGTGGAGTCTGCGAAGATCGAGTTATCCAGTCGCGTGAGCACAGACATCAACCTGCCGTTTATCACAGCAGACCAGAAGGGCGCAAAGCACTTGGTTCATAAGGTCACATCGTTCGACCTCGCGCGGATTCAAGAAGGCCCAGCGACGGAAGCGGTCGCGCTCTGCAACCAGGCACTGAACGAGACTGGCGTATCAAAGGAGGATCTCAGCGCATTGGTGCTCGTCGGTGGAGGTGCAAAGTCCGAATTCATCCGAGAACAGCTCGAAATGTTCTTCAAGCGATCGGCATTCAGCACGAAGAGCTTTCGTCCCGAAGAAGCCGTGGTCCTAGGTGCCGCGGAATATGGCCGCAAGTTAGTGCAAGAGTACTAAGTAAAACCTAAGAAAATGGTGTCATCAAAGTCGTATATTATGCGCTGCTCTCTAAAATTTAAGCTGCCTCGTATCGTTCTAGCCCGACAGCTTGGCAGACTTGACCATGTAGCAGTGTTTAGCTCCTTCTTCCAGGTAGACCTCGTCGCTCGGGCAGTGGTAGCCGCACTTCTCGTAGAACCCCTTGCGTCCGTATTGCGAGGACAGCACGAACAGATCCACGCGATCGCGCACATGTTCCTCGATGGCGTCCATGAGCTGCGCCCCAAAGTTCTTGCCGCGACACTTTGACAGCACCGCCACTCGACCAAACTTGGCCTTGCGGGTGGCTTCGTCCAGCAGACAGCGAGCCACCGCCACATACTCGCCCGTCTCGGAGTCTTTACCCACAAAGTGGATGGTGGTGGGCTCGTCGTCGTTGGGATCTTCTGTCTCCACAGCTTCGCGGAATCCTTGCTCGTCAATGAAGACGCGACGACGCACGGCCATCGCCTGCTGCATCTCGTCAGGAGTCGCCACAGCAGTCACGATCAGCGGCATCTTTGCTAAGGTTGGAAGTGAATTGGAAAGTGTCAGACTATAGAAAATGCTGCGGCAGGGAGACCAGTGAGCTGGTGGAATGTTGCATCAACTGAGATCGATGAGATGAGCGAAGTGAAAGTCAAACAATCGAGGATGACCAGCTCTACAGCTGGTACTACCAGTACCAGTAGTAGTCATTTTATAAGCATTTTACTGTAGAATTTCTCATAGGACCTGGCGGCCTTGACCATCCAGCAGTGCGGGACGCCTTCATCGAGGTGGATCTCGTCGGCCGTGCGTTGGTATCCGCACTTCTCGTAGAATCCCTTCTTGTCGAACTGCGCCGACAGCTTGAACGAGTCCACGCGGTCTCGAATGTGGCGCTCCATGCCTTCCATCAACGCGGCGCCGTAGCTCTTGCCGCGGCACTCACGGAGTACGGCCACTCGACCGATCTTGGCCGAGCGTGTGGCCTCGTCCATCAAGACACGGCCCACAGCGACGTACTTGTCCTGCTCAACATCCTTGCCGAGAAAGTGTACGGTCGAAGGCTCGTCGTCGTGCTCATCGAACTCGAGCACTGGATCGAAGCCCTGCTCCTCATGGAAGACCCGCAGACGGATCGCCTTGGCCTCCTCGAATTCGGCGGGCGTCGTCACAGGCGTCACTAGCAGCGTCATAGCGTTTTGGTTGTCGGAAGGACTGAGAATGGCTCCTCGGTGACAGCACTGGCCAATCGACTCGAAGTGCTGCTCATCCAAACACCCGACTCGATGACCACTCATCAAACGGGACGAACAGATGATACCTTTAGCCTACCTAATAGCGGGGCCCGCTATTAGCGACACCGGAAGCAGGTGAGCTCCATCGTGGAGCCCATGGTGTCCGGAGTTGACGACAACCTTCCAGCAGAAGCTGAGCGCGGACGCCACTACGAGCACGCGACGCGTGGACAATCATGACCACGATGGCTCGCGAGGCTTTGCCGGCGCACGAGAAATCGAGGACAGGATTGAAGTTCGTTGCCAAGTGAACGTTGCTCAGCATAGCTCTTGGGCTCTCTCGATGTTGGTAATGCTGCTCTCGCCCGTTTTCTTTCGAGTGTCGGACATGCTGGCCTTGTCGACGACGACGCGGCGATCTTCCACCGGCAGTAATGTGTCCCTTGCTACACATTTGCGCCGATCCAGTCATTGACGTGTCCCCCGTGGCTGGCAGCAAGCTCCGCGTTAGTGAGGTGGTGCATTTCCAGCTGAATGAGCTTGAGCCTGCAGACGTTCGAAGACGGAAAACGCTGTATTTGAAGCTCGCCAGTTAGTGCAGTGCCTTCAGAACAGCCGACGGCGCCGCGCTCGCTGCGAACCCCAGTGTTTCTGTGGTCGAGCTCTCTAGGATGCGGTCTTCGATGGGAAGTCTCGCTCACGTTGAAGTGAATAGCGCGACCATGATTTGCGCTGTAACTTCACCTTCGAGTCGAAGCTCGACGCAAGGCTCGAGAAGACTAGAAAGTGAAAATGATGGAGGCCATGGCGGCAACACTGAATGCTGTCTGTCACGCATCTCCAGTCCTGACCGCACTGCCAGGTGCAGTCTGCAACAAATTGTTGGCAACAGGGCATCACCGACGGTGATGCCTTGAGCGGATACCTTCGTCGAAGGTGAAGCCTGTCGTGTGCTGGCTCAGCTGAAAGAGATGTTGCCATCGCGCGTTCGCCAGCTGCGGTCGCTGCCGACTCGAGTGCACGACACATCCATCGACCGCCGACCTTTTCGTTGACGCTTCTTGCTGCAAGCATCCCTCTACAGTGTTCGCACGGGGAAAAATGTCCACCAGGGCAAGTTTTCCTCAGATCTGACTCTGGCCTCTGTATCAACATGAGCGCCTTCAACCGCTTTCGCGAAGACAACATTTGAGCAGCACAGGCACATGCGTAAATTTACCGACGGGGATGGGCTCCATCATGGAGATTCCGCGGCCGACTTTCTGCGCTCGAATTTTCAAATCCTACCAAGCCCAAGATACACTTGGGTGCCGAGTGAGATTGGCAGCGCGTGTATGAAAACTCGAAGCGTATTGGAAGACTAGCACTTGTAGCTGTTTCGAAATTTGCTGCATAAACTCGACGATTGTGCCAAGATAAGTACCGTAAAAATACAGTTGTGAGAAAACTCCTTAAATAGAATATTGTTTCGATTTAGTAATGGATCTGAATGCACAGACCAGGTTAGTCTCGAGACTCTGGACCAGCTTGCAGGCTCCCCCGGGCAAGACTCAACAGGAAAGCCGTCTACATCAGCGTCTCTTCTTCTTCAGCTCGAACCAGATTCGGTGGAACCGAACGCGCGCCGAAAACTAGTGAAGGACCTTCACTGAAGTGGAAGCGACAAACTGTGTCGACCATGCCATAGGGCCGACGATCCGCTACGTCCGTGTACCGCTCGAAGATAGTCGATTAGTGAAGTGTTGAGCAGTTTGATCGAGCGGTACTGATGCTGCCCGAGAAACTACATGTAGCCTGAAGAGGTCAAGCTCGAAAAATGAGAAAAGTTAATATAGAGATCCGCAGCGGGGATATCCAGCTGTGCTGGCCCCGTTAAACGCCTCAGATGGCAGGCTACAAACAATACCCAAGGCATCCCTAAGCGGGTTGCTCTGTGAATACCGGTAGATGAAAAGAGTCGATCTAGTACATAATACGACAGCTCAGTTCAGGTGGTCCTGAAATCTTCATGCCGCTATTGAAGTTTTGACGGATCACGATCTCATAAGACAGCCTCAGCGATACTCTCTTTTTCATTTTGCCTGCTGCGCAAACGCATCGCGAAGAAACTCGATAGTGTTTAAGAAAAATAATTATTGCTGATCAGAACTTCGCCGTAGCCTCAGTTTGGTAGCCTCAGTTTGAAATAAGCATTGTATTATACTAGTATTGAAGTAGCACGTCCGACAAAAACTAGATCTTCATCACATGTATCACCTCGATAGAATGGAACGTGAATAGATGGAGGAAGAGCATTCTCCTCCGCTGATGAGCTTGCTCACAGAATAATCGCGATCGCTTGAAAGAATTTTTTCTTGGTCATGATGATATATTGGTTTGACATCACGAAATTAGGAATGATATTGTCGATGAAACAACGAGCTCCAGTGCCCTGAAGTACTACTATTCAAGCTCCAAATACATGTACTTGCTGTCGCGAAATACAGTAATCTCAATTAAAATTATATATTCTAATCCAGAGGTAACTAGCCCATCCCACGCTCTTCAATCCACTTTGTTTCCAACAGCGCAATATCAGATTTACATCAACAGTCCATTTTCAAGCGTTCATGATCCCCTCGGTTCATCGATGACACTTCCACTGTCGCTCCTCTGCGGTCCTTGCAAGCCTCCGAGCCCTCTCCATGGCACATCTTGGTGGTGTCTACTACCAGACTGTCTCCGCCATCGCGAAGTCCCAGGAGCTCATGGTGTCTTTTCCTCTGTCGCATCGGCCGTTCAGCCGTCTGGAGCTCAATGAGAGCGAGCGACGGCGCTTCCATTTACAAGCCACGGAGCTGCTGGGCGACGCACTCAGGGAATACGAAGAGTTCGCGCTGATTCGCCATCGCCAGGTAGACCGTCGTCGCTGGAAACCAGTTAAGAACCACGAGAACATCGCAGTGTATCGGGAATCGCGCTCTTACGCCGTTAGTCGCTCGCTAAGTGTTGAGGACGAAAAAACATTCGCACGGGCCGCCGCTATGGCCCCCATCTCGTCCTCGACGCGTCGACGCGTCTCTCGGTCCAGCTCCAGCTCGGGAGGGTCCGGCTCGGGCTCCATCTCGACGATCCACGAGCTGCCGGCCCATCAAGCCACGGAACTGGAACTTCTCACTGGATGGGGTCCTACGGCCACGGAGGTTCGAGAACACAAAAAGAGGAATAAGAGCAGATCAGCCAGTGTCAGTGGCAACTTGGAGCAGCTCCCGACCCTGTTAGGAGTTGGCAATATCGTCGGCTCGCTCGACGACGTCATGTACGGCGTGGCCGCCCCAGACTGCGCTAGTATGGCGCTTAAGAACGCCTACGCGCACGAGGATGTGCTGGATGGAGATATATTGTGTGCTATTGAAGGCCCGTCGCAGCGCAGTCCATTCCGGTTTCTCGGTATCAAGTGGTTGGTCAAGTCTACGACGACAGGAGCGGTTAAGAACAAACTGACGTCGCCGAGGGACCTGGTCTACCTCGAAGCGACTGGTGTTATTACACGTGGCGACGGCGTGAGGATTGGATACCAGATCATGCATTCGGTCAAGTTACTTGGCTGTCCGGAGCTTTACGACTCACATGGCGTCGTTCGGGCGAGGTACGAAAGCGTGCACTTATTTGTTGAGCTTGACAGCAGGACAGTCGACGTCTTCCTCAAGTCTAATGTGGCGCCCAACGGCAAAGTCTCCGAGTCCGCTGCCCTGCAGAGCTGCGCGAATTCACTGCTGTACTGCGGTAAGACTGTGCAGTGCTCGCAGGACAAGAAGCTGACGTGGCAGTTGCAATGCAACCAAAGCATCGACAGACAAGGTACCAACGTGAAGCCCACGCGCTGCAGTATTTGCAACAAGTCCTTCGGTCGCTTCCTCCGACACAGTATTGAATGCAAACTGTGCTCGACGGCGATGTGCTCCAAGTGCTGCGTCGAACGCACTCTGAAGAGCGTGGATGCATCAGGTAACAAGCGACATGTGAGCAAGTTTGTCTCGACGAGTGTCATCGAGCTATGCACGAGTTGTTTCGCCACCAATATGCAGACAAGCGCACTGACAATTGCGCGAGAAGAAGTGATGGCTGGACGGTTTGGCCCCGTTCCGCCCAGACGTGGGAGCGATCACTCCAATGATTCGGTTGGTACAATTTGCATTGACGATATTCCAGACCAACGCGAGCATCACCCGCGTCCGCCACTTCAATCGGAAAGCAACTCTAAAAGAGGCCATCGCTCTCAGAACAAAGAGGACGGAAGGAGAAGTCATCGTAGCCATCGCGATGAAGCTGAGCTGGAGGCTCATCCTGAAGATCCAGTTTCTAGACGAGGATATGCATCGCCGTCGTCCAACTCGAGCCACATGCGCGAGCTACCGAAGATCAGAACTCGATCAGGAAGTCGCCACGAGCCTGTACCAGCGCGTCAGCCAACGTTCAGACGCGGTCATTCCGCTGAGGCGTACGCTGGAGAGGATCGCTATATGCAACGAGAGAGCATCTCGCGTAACAAATTTCACCCGGTGTATGGAAGCTCTCCGGTGGAGCTTGACAACTCTGGAAGGGGAAGTCGTGGCCTGCCGGTCAACTTGAGCGACCTGGAGGACTCGTTTACATGCACTCCGAGTAAAGAGAGCATCAGGAGGACCACAAGCTCAAGTGACAGCAGCTTCGAAAGCATCCATATATCCGGCATATCATCACTACGGACGACTGCTCAAGAACCTGAAGCTGAGAAGGAGGAGGAGGATATTCGCGACACGTTCGACAGCTTTGGCGACCTCATCGATATCCATGACGACTTGGACGATGTGGTCGAAACGCTGGACACCAAGGACATGGAAGCAGTGAAGCGAGCCTCTCAAGTTAATCGCAACTTATGGCAACAGATTGCCGACCTTCGTGACGCTGCAGAGAATGTCTATCAGTACACAAAGGAAAGCACAGCGATGCACATGACTCAGGGCGGGTCAGTCCGACCACAACCGCGTCTCGACTACTAAGTAACGCAGATCGGTTTAGTCAAGGACTCTGAAAAATGGCAGTAGCCTATTTACTGGAATACAAAAAGTTTTGAATCGAACATTTTAGTGGCGTATCCTAAAAAACGGATAAAACGTTTCTCCTCGACGAAACTTCTTTGCGTATGTGAGATTGTACGTACACATGTTCCAATTTTGGTGAAGATGCATTGATGCTCTTGCCTTCAAATGTTTCGTCTCGAAACGGATAAGAGCATTGTGCGCTTTGGGATATGCTTAGAGTCTCCGATTAGCGCCGAGTCGAGTCACTCACTCTCTTTAGCCAGCCCAAGTCATGAGTGACGACGGAGATTCGCGTCTCGAGACGTTCCTGGCTGTGGTGGAAAAGTTCGAGATCGAACTAGATGATCCCGTGGAAACGGCGGAGGAGTTCCAGGATCTTGAAGAACTGGACTTGTCAGAGAAGGGCTTGACTGAACTACCTGGAGACTTGGTACTTGCACTACCACCTAACCTAAAGACGTTGGCGCTAGAGAAGAATGGACTCGTCCATTTACCTGAAAACTTCGGTAGCGATGCAGCATCGTCGGCTGCATGGGGACAACTTACAGAGCTTTATCTTCGTGACAACGAGCTGGAAAAACTCCCTGCAGCTATTGGTGAACTCTCTACGCTTGAGAGTTTGTACCTGGAAGACAACAAGTTGACGAGTGATGGTATCCCCAACGAGATCGCCCAGTTATCTAGCACTCTAGCTGGGCTTTGCCTACATCGTAACTTACTTACGGTTGGTGTCGATTCCCGCTTTTAACCATTAAAATGGTTGTGGAAGATATTTCTCTGACAATGTATTTTTCATGATTTTGTAGACGTTTCCTGTGAGCTTGTGCCAGCTTATTCAGCTTGAAGAGTTGTATCTGGATGACAACGCGCTCGAGTTTTTACCAGAAGAATTCGGCATGTTGACGAACCTAAAAGAGCTCGACATTCTTGGCAACAAGCTCACCACGTTGCCAGATTCCTTCAAGAACTTGCATAATCTAGAAATTCTACATGCTGAGCGCAACCAGTTGGTCAAACTACCCAAGCACTTGGGTGAGCTCCAATCGCTACGCAAGGTCTATCTACAGAACAACTGTCTGACCAAATTGCACTCATCACTCGGCCGCTGCATGAAGCTCGAGGTCATCAACATTGAGGACAACAGTCTCGCAAAAGTTGCCAAGAGAATCGGTGACCTGCCCAAGCTGAAGCACTTGCTACTTGCAAACAACAACATCACCGAATTACCGTTCAACCCAATCGAGAAGAACCCGAATTTGCGTCGACTCACACTGAAGGGCAATCAACTCGCACCAGAGATTCTAGAACTTGAGAAGCAAGTGGCGATGGCAAAGGTGACGGAGGAGGAAGAAAATGAGGACTAGATACGACGTAATTGCATAATACATCGTCATTGCTTCTCTTCCTATGCATACAAAAGGCCCATTCAAGGACTTTTCAAGTAAAAAATGCGTGGGTGTCTAGATCCGTCTTGATAGGCGATGGCAGCGGCAACGGTGACGGAGGAGGCAACGTCGTCATGCCGGACGAGGTACCATTCAAACCTACCGATGGATTGCCTAGCTGGTACATATTCATGTTGTACGTACGCTTTCCTGCTGGTGTCCGCTTAGCAGAACGAATTGGTGTCCGTAGGAAAGTTCTTGTGTCCATACTGATCGGAGGTAACGTCGTAGGTGTAGCGGTGGTAACCAGAGAACACGGAGCTGATGCTCGATTTGCGGATGATCGATTCATGTTGCTGTAATGCAGAAGCCGTTTGCCACCTTTTGCTGCCATCTCCTTCTGCTGGCCAACCTGTACGTAAAATACAGTTTAGTTTCAGGTAAAATATTTCTTATCGAACTTTGATCTCAATCGTACCAGGTAGTTGAAGGCGATGATCTGCTCCTTAAGCTGTAGCTGAAGACTGTACGCACGGAAGAACCTCGGGTTCTGTTCCTCGAGCTTTTGCCACACAACATTAGTGAAAGCTGGATCCACGTTGGCCTGTTCCTTGAGCGTGATCAAAATGTCGTTCTGTTTAACAAAACGAACAAGTAAGTCTTTTCTTCAGCATAATTGAAATGAAAAGCATCCTTACCTTGCTCAGATACTGCTGGAGACATCTTTCGATCAAGTTTTGCACGCGCAGAATATCGTTCCAAGAGAAAGTTGGAGGAGAAACGGGCGTCGGGGGCGGTCGTTTAGCTCCGACTCCTGTCGAACCTGAGCCGGTATTGATCGTGATCGCTGGTTTCGCCTTGCGAGGCACCGATGCTACGCCAGCTCGTCTTGGCTGATTAGGCTCCGAAGCAGTAGAAACTGCTGGTGCCTCCTCCGCTTGCGAAGTCTCCGGAGCTTTCGTCTCAGTTTTCTCCGAGTTGGAAGCTGAATGCGAGCCCAACTCTCCACTGAGCTCTGCCAGACGTGCCTCCTCCGTCTTCTTGTCGTCTTCTGGCGGATTTTTCTCGTCTTCCGTCCCTTGTGACGCTCGCCATTGATCCTCGAGCTCTTCTCTTGGTAAAGACGAGAAATTGAACCCGAACGTGTCGTCCGTTGAGTTGGCAGTTGAGGTTGCAGCATTCCCAGCTCCTGTATTGGCATTGGACTCTGTAGATGTCTCTATGAGACTGTCGAGAGTCTCCGATGGATGCTCGTCGTTTGAAGGATTCTGCGGCTTGAGCGTCACTTGTCCGTCTTCTATGACCTGGTTGCGCTCCGCTAGCTTGAGCTTGCGCTCCTGTGCCGTGGGCGTGTCTCGAGCGTACAGTGATTCCATCCAAACAAAAGGTTCTGACCTCGTGCCTTTGGCGACTGCACCGAGGGACGCAGCGAAGCGTCGTCTTTCCCCTGCGACCAGTTGCCGAGGTCGCATATCAAGTAGCTACTGTATCCGTTTCTGGAATTTGTTTCGAGGACTGGCGTGTAGTCATCATTGCCATCACATGAGCATGGAGAACACCTCACTTGGTGGCCAAATTGGCCAGTTGAAACACATTGGCAATGAGCGCGAATGTGGCAGTGAAGGAACCAGGGAAAAACCTCACCCGTAGGTAACGGAATCGTGTTTGGCATTAGTACGACCCTAGTTTTATTACCTTGGCTAATGTAAACTTAGCAAACGTATCTTACGAGATATCTACATGTAATCGTCGGTCTTAGATCTGGATATCTAAAAACAGTGGCTGGTTGTTTATTTTTACGACAGCAGCAGTTCTATCTATTTGGAGTTCTGTTGTTGTTGGTATTTAATCTCACTACAGGGCGGCAGCGCTCAACGTTTGATTGAGTTTTCCTCGGTTGCTACGAGTTGAAATGGATGACCATTCCGACATTGAAATGCCGCGAGAGGAGGAAGCGGACGAGATCGAGTCTGTCACGTACTCAGAGACAGCTATGGAGTCCCCTCTCAGTATTACCATTCCACCGACAGATGATGGAGCTCTATCTGCTAGCTACAGTGAAGCCTACGAGGACGACGACCAAGTCAGCAGCAACGGAAGTACAACTCCATCACTGTCGATTCCAGCCTCTGTTGGGTCGTCGCTGATGATCACGTCTCGATCTCTGGGCTCACGAAGCTCGTTTGGTGATTTCCCCAGCAATTCAAGCTCCTTTTCCTTGTCGAGTGACCAGGAGCTCATAAACTTAGCGTGTATTTCTCTCCGACAATCTCGAATTGAAATTCAAGCGTTGAATCTCAGCACCAACACCAGAAAGCCCCGTCGTCCGCTTAAAAGCCTAAAAGCTTTGTCAGAATTGACGAATCTCGTTCAACTGGACTTGTCGGGGAATGCAATTGAACGCTTGGACGGATTGCAGGCGCTCACACACCTACAGAGACTTGCGCTGCCACGCAACCATCTCAAAACTTTGTCAGCTCCACTATTTGCGCTCAAAGGCTTAACGCACTTGGATCTATCGGGGAATTTCATTGCTCATTTGCCACGGGCTTTTTCAAGTTTGACGATGCTGGAAGCGCTCAATCTTTCAGGAAACAATTTGGGTACTCTGCGTGAAGTGGATGTATTGGCTCCGCTTGTCAACTTGCTCTCATGCAGCCTCGCAGCCAACCCATTTTGCCGTCTTCCAACGTATAAAGACTACATTATTTGCAAGATCCGATCCTTAGAACGTCTAGATGATGTAGAGATTTCACGAGTTGCTCGTGATAGAGCAGCCAAGCGATTCGGTAACGCTATATTCTCGCAGGATGCGTGTCTACGTGAAGCAGATCGAGCCCATGAAGACGAACAGAATCGATTACTTGAGGCTCAAAGTGCATTGGAAGCTGAGAATCTTCGATTGAAAGGCGAGCTGCAAGTCAAGTCGAAATTACTGCAAAACAAATCTCGAGCATGGTCAAGTGCTACCGAGCAATTGTTACAGCTGCAACAAGAGGTGGCTATGCTTAACCTTGATCGTCGGCGGTCAATATCGCCTCCCAAAGGAGAGCTCAGTGACGCCGAGCAAATAGCCATGGCGATCGCAGCACGCCATAAAATAAACTACTCGAGCCAGCGACCACAATCTGCTCCACGTATTTCATCGCCCGAGCGGAGTGTCGAAAAGCGACGTGGGTCTTTTTCAGAGCGCGATAAACAGCTCAGTTTGAGCCAAGAGGTTGAAGACACTGAAGAATGCACAGTTGAATCGCGAGACGCAGCGTGTATGCCCATGTCTCCAGGCGTTCGTGAAGTGTTGAAGCGAAGCAAAAGTAAAATGTTCGTTGATGCCTCTTGCTCTCCGCTTCGCGTGATTCCGCCTGCAATATTAATCAAGGAGCAGTACGAAGAAAATGTTGATACTGGTAGTGTCGATGATGAGGATGAAGGTGAAGAAGAGCGTCAAGAAGAATCTGAAGATATCTCGTCGCCGCCTCAGACTCCGTTGACTCGGCCCACCACTCCACTAACGACTCGACAGCAACGTAAAAGTGCTCAAAGTCTTGATCAAGTTCGGAATGCATTGTTGAAAATGAACCCAAATGTCGATAGCGCCCCACGAAGAGCCCGTCCGACGTCCACGTCCTTGGAGTTTAACCTAAAGGAAGATGAATCGTCTGGAATTAATGACCTCAATGGTAGTCGGTCAGCGTGTTTCCCGACTTTTGAAGACGACACTGCTTGTCCAGCGTACGAGGATATCCATTCTCCAGCTTTGCACGTGCGGTCTTCGTCTTCCAGTGCTCTTAGCAGCCGAGGAAGGAATTTGAGCATCCAAACTGCCCCCAACACGTACTCCTATGGTAGTCATTCCCTTCCACCGTCTCCAGCAAAGTCACCATCTAAGATAAGGGAATGGTATCGCAAGCAGAACGAATTGAGATTAATGACACCACCACCGTCGCCACCAAGGAAGAACACTTCGCCTCAATACAAGCCACGTCGACCTGCAGTGGAGGCTTCACCACTAGCACCTTTCGTGGATAAAGACGTACTGACCCGACAGATTCAGGCTCTACAATCGTGTAAGCAATCACTGTTGACTGAGCTCCGAAACGAGGAGCATCTACTGCATGTCCTTAAGCAAGAAAGTGTCCAGTACGCGGATCAGATCGACTGTCTTAGTGTAAACATCCAGGCGTGCCTGGATGGCGACCCCAGTGCCATTCGCTTCTCCTTCTCTCCACCAGGTTCACCTCGAAGCAAGAGCAGAAAGATTCGAGAAGAATCAACTGGACGTGCTCGACTGGAAATTCTACGCAACAAACTGCGGTTTGCTGAGGACAAAGAGAAGGAGATCGAGACCACAATGGTGCGTATGACCAAGCGGGTGTTGCAGTCTGACCTGAATCCTGGGGAAGGGAAAGACAGTATTCATGAAAAGTTTAGTCCAGTGGGGTCGTCACGAATCTCGGAAGTGCCGTTTGATAAGGAGATTTTTGCACTTACCCACAAATTGCAGCTTGTGATCGTGGAGAAAGAGGAAATTCACATGCAAATGAGTCAGTTAATGGCTCAGCTACGTGGCCAAACTACTGCAGAACTGACACTCGATGACGATGACGGAGTGGAAGGTAGAGGCAGCTTCAAGCAAGCTCAGTCGCTAGCTAAAAGTCGACAAATGGTGGATGAACTTCGTACGCGCCATCGCGAGGTAACCGATCGGATTCAGCTCAAAGAGAGACGGATTTCAACGCTACTTGAAGAACTTAAGGAAGTCGAGGCCGAGCTCAAACATATCAGTTCGTTGAATGAGTCTTCCGCGCTTAGTCCGCTCTTTCAGCATGAACGCACAGCTAATCTCGAATTCTTGCGAGCTATGCGCTCTCAACGCGGAAGTAAAGAGTCAACCCGCGACTTACAAGCAACAAACACTGTCAGTTTGACAGGAAATACCGCCAAGGATAGCGTCGAAACTCAGTCTACATCCTCATCAACCGGTGATCAAATAGCGTCACCGATGAATGCACCTACCGACCAAGGTACTCAAGGATTATTAACCTCAGATCTTCACTTTAAAGAGCTGCTGAACCCGGAGATGCTTGAGGAGATTAAAGCCGACATTTACGAAAAGTTGTCACAGAAACTCGCTGAGAGATCTGTCGATGAAATCTCTGCAAACGGAGGCTCAACTGACTTGCATCAAGCGATTGCCGCTGCACTGGAAACGCGTCTTCACGGTGGGATAAATACTAGTCAATCAACGCAAGGCGGTAATTTTCAAGCGGATTACCAACTCGAATGTTCACAACAAAATTGTGTACAAGACGGAGAAATTTCGACAAACGAAGCAGCAGTTGATACTCCTGCTGACGAGGTTTCCTGTGATGACTTTGACGCATTTGCACCTGTGGATTTCTACTATGCCCGGAAGTACGTGATGGCAAAGGATCGAGTATCAACTTTTCTCGACAGCAGCAGTAACGATGCGTCCTTAGCAGATGTGACGAGTGCTCAGCGAATTCTGAAAATATGTGAGCGTCTGGAAACTGCAGAGGCAAAGAGCAAATTTGACGCCGTTAGTAAAATCGAAGTGGATCGACACGGTAATAGTCGAGGTTCGCTAAAAATTGTGCTCCAGGCAGGCCGCGACCTCCCCACTGCTCATTTGAGAACGAAAAACTTGGATCCGTACGTGTGTCTGGAGGTGATTTATCCATCTCATGCTTTATCTCCGTCTTTGAGTATCAACGCTATGGTTGGGAGAGTTTTGCGTAGCCAGACCAAGAAGAAGAGTATCTATCCCGTCTGGGACGAAGACTTTGAGATCGCTCCGATCCTGTCCCTGAATGGATATCTCCACGTTCGTGTGCTAAACGACCGGAGACTGAGTCGCGAACAGCTCGTAGGGGAAGCTCGTATTCCATTGCACACTTTGCTGCATCAGAAGCGCATTGTGGAGTGGTTTTCTCTTGGTCTCAATGTCCCTCCAGCGTCAAATGGTTCAGCTCCACCAGGGAGTATTGTTTCTAAGCTCTGTGGTGGTGCTGTTAGGCTCCAACTCCAGTTATATTTCTCAAGTGTTGAGAGATACAAGCACGTTGTGGATGAATTGGTGACGCGATATCTGCAAGACCACGACCAATTGCCTCCGTTTATTGACGCAGTTGAAGAGTGCGAGAATGGATCAGAACAAGTTTTTCCAGACGAACAGCCCGAGCAAAACGGTATTGATTCGCCTTTAATGGCAGACAATGGAACCGAGTCGATAGTATTCGATCAACGGCGGCAAATGGACGTGGAATCTCATTTCCCTCTTGACGAGCTCTCGACTTCGCTACCCTCGCCACCCAGACAAAGTGTTACGGTTAGTAAACCCAGCGACCAGTCGACTACGAATAGCCGAGTGGGAGACAGCTACAGTCTGACTCAAAGACCATCGATCCAGCTATCACCTGAACGACGAAAGTCGCTGTGGGAGACCAAAACCTCTGCTGTGAGTGATCGCCCAGCTACTGTTGCGACTGTAGACGACAAGAAGCCATATTTTGGGTTTTCTACAGCTACCACAGAGCGGAAAAAGCATCCTTCAGCTCCCTTATCGATGTCAAGTGGGGCCTCACGTCGAAGTCAAACGCCTGCTGCGCAATCCAAGAGGATAAAGAACGGTGGTGGACTGCAGCATACGTCATTGCGGAGACGGAGTGTCGAGACGCCCGAGTGCTTCGACAAGTACAGTCCGTACCATCCGGCCTTTAAGAGTACAGACTTGTTGGATGGATGCAACAATGAACTTGGAGGAATGAAGAACGGCTGCATCACAGCTCGAAACGCGGACGTGAACCGCAAGACCGACCTGAGTATCTTCAAGAGCCCAAGCTTAACTCGACGTCCGCCCAGCTCCGGCTTCCCTGAACGCTATATCGGTCTGGACAACCAAACCTGTGAGCGACTCAAGCGAATCTTTGGTCGGATGGACGGTACGCCTAGCAGCTAGGCATTAATACATGTAGAAAGTTGCAACTTGTCATCGATTTCGACCACCTAAATGGATACAACCAGCATTTAGACAATATATAACGCCCTTTTCGTCAAAACGACCGTATTTTATGTCACTCATTTTTGTAAGCAAAGAGCATGAGTCTGCTGCGCCAGGAGACGCTGCAGGTCGTGGCGCAGAGCCTCGGTCTGGACGACATCAACGACGACTGTGTGCGTGAGCTGCTGCCGGAGGTGGAGCTGCGTGTGCGCCAGGTGGTGCAGGACGCGCTTAAGTTCCAGCGGCACTCGCGGCGGCCTCAACTGGATCCCACACATGTGAACCAGGCCCTCCATGCGCGGAACTTAGAGGTGAGTACCGTAAAGCACGTAACAAGTGGGATTGCTTTAATATCTAACCCTAATTGCTCTATTTTGTAGAGTCTATACGGCTTTTCAGCTCCTGGCACCGTCAAGTACAAACCTTGCGAGGATAATGAGAATTTATTCTTCGCCGAGGAGGAGGAACTGGAACTAAGCGAGCTGCTGAACGCCCCGCTGGGCCAGATCCCGTTGCAACCCGTTCTTAACGTCCATTGGCTGGCGGTGGATGGCGTGCAGCCACTGATCCCCGAGAACGCGTCGGTGGAGGACGACTCGACATGCCACACGTCCATTAAGGACGAGACCTTCGTCAATCATGTGGACAGGAAGCCGAGGGTTAAGCACGTGCTGACTGAGGAGATGCAGTTGTACTATACCAAGGTCACTGATGCCGTTAAAAGCGACGACTTTGAGCTGCAACGTGCGGCGCTTACGAGTCTCGCCCAGGACCCAGGTATTCATCAGTTGCTGCCCTACTTCTCACGCTTCATCTACGAGGAGGTGAAGCACAGTAGCCACGACCTGTCGCTGCTGTTCTCGCTAATGCGAGCGTGTCGCTGTCTGCTCGTCAACCAGAGTCTGCACGTGGAGCTCTATGTACGTGATTTTTGTAGAGAACTTGAGGGATTCAGCTAATTCGTTGCGTGTTGTGGTTTATTCCTAGCTGCACCAATTGATTCCTGCCATTTTGACGTGTGTGCTCGGCACGCAGCTGTGTGAGAATCCTGCAGATGACCACTGGGCGCTGCGCAAGTACGCGGCCAAGTTGGTGGCTCAGATCTGCGAGCGTTATGGCGAAAAGTATGCCAATATTCAGGCGCGTGTGTCCAAGACGTACCACAAGGCGATCACAGACCCGGTGTGCCCGTTCTCAACGCAGTACGGTGCCCTTCATGGTAAGCCTTAGGTCACTGCTTTGGAGAGTGACGATTTCCTTATTCCTTAACTGTACCTGTTGCTGCTTAGGTATGCTCTTCTTGGGCCCACTTGTGATGGAGAGTTTGCTTTTCCCCAACTTGGAGAGATACTACCGACGACTGGAGCCAGCACTATCGTCGTCGAACCCCAATCTTGTTCAAAGACTTGAGGCGCAGAACTGCCTCGGTATCCTCGTGGTAAGCAAACTATGGCGATTTTTAGGTGAAATGCATAGACGTCTAACATCGTGATGTTGTTGTGACATTGCAGCACGCATCAGGAACTTATTTTTCAATGTCCAAGTCAATGGACCGCAGCGCTTCCTCATCGTCGCCGTCGTCTGCAATGGGTGATATTGTGACCCTGCTGTTCGAAGCGTTTGGCGAGAGCCTCTTACCTTACATTCGACCGGAGCAGAACGACAGTATGCTCGATATGTGCCTCTAGATCCCTCACCAAGTCGGTGAGTAAAAGGAGAAATGGATGCTTCAGTGTTGAAAATGTCTCGAGACCTGTGAGCAAATGGGTATGTGGATTATGTTGCTTAGGTAGGCAAAACGTCCTTTGCCTTAGTTGGAGTACACCTTGTGGACCCGGCAGACTTGAGCTGTTGGCGTGGTGGGGGTTGCCGTTACTGGAGCTGAAGTCGGTGCTGATGTCGGAGCTGCAGTTGGAGTGGCTGCCGTCACCAGGTTTGGGTAACTGGACGACTTGTCCTGCCTATTCCACGTGTAGAAGCCAAAGTATTTCTCCAGCTCGATCCCCATGGTGTTGTCATCAGGTCGACGATCGAAGAACATGAACCAGAAAACCTCCTGGCCGCCACTCTCAGGACTCCAGTTCAAGAAGGCCTTGTAGAAGGAAATTGAGTTGGCGAGACTCGGCACGTTGTAGGGCGCGAAGGACGGTGGCGCACCAGCAGTGGGGAAGCCAATTTCCGTGAGACGGACTTTGTCGGACGGGTAGATAGTCAACATGTTGTTCCAGGCTCCGTTGAGCATCGCCAGTGGGTTACTTGCCGTGTATGAGGCATCGAAGAACGGATAGATGTTGACTCCCAAGATGTCGCACCCGTCAGCTAGTGCCAGCATCGCTGAGCGAATATTGGTGGCCGTCCACTCGTTGTGTCGCTGTACCGTGCCGATGTTCACCGTGCGTCCAGTCTCGCTTAAAATCCGAGCTCGCAGAGCCGTGATGCGGTTTAACACGTCGGCAGGTGAGTACGGGCCAGCTGGATAGATATTCTCATTGCCAACTAGGATGGCTTTGATTGTATTCGGGTAATTTTTCACAGCGGCGATAGCAGCGTTCACTTGGTCGTTGTACCAGCTCTCGTCTGTCATGAAGACACCAAGGTAAAGCTGGATGCCGTACTTGGCAGCATAAGGCGTGACTGCGTAGCCGTAGAAGGTGGAGTAGTAGGTGCGTACAACCGAGACGTAGTCTTTCATGATGCTGAAGTCGGTGTCCATGGCCGAATCGAGTCCCGAAGCACTGCCTCCGTTCAACGGATACTCCGAATTGTGGAAAGGAGAGTAGCAAGTTCCCTGCACAATTGGGGACGAGGCTTCAACGCGATCTGGTGGGAGAACCGTGTTGGTGTAAGGGCTCAGCTCATGACCCGTGAAGCCTTCGAGGTTTAGAGCGGCAGTTCTGGAGAAAAGCGACAACAAAGTCGATATTCCAGCAAGCGTGGCCCAGAGCTGCATCGTCGGAAGGTTATTCAAGACTCAGCACACGGCAGATTGAAGAATGGCCAGCATAATAGAGCTTGCTGGTACTGGATAAGCGGAAATGGAGCGGTTATATTATGCGATGTTTTACATGAACTGTTAGAATATTCGTAGAAGTGGTTTCCTATTCCGAGTAGAGCACTTCAAGCGACTGGATTTGCGTGGGATCATCGAAGTGTCGTTTCCAGCTCTGCAACGTGCGTGTTTGGTTGGCGTTGAAGCTCCACTCTAGCACTCGTGCGCGTCGTTCAAAGTCAGTGAGACCGTAAGCTCTGCCAAGTCCAATGCCACCACCGTAGCATAGTTGAACTCCTTGACGCAAGTAGCAGTACTCATTGATGTGGTCGTGGCCCACAAAGGTAGCCTTGACGTCCCCCATCTCAACCAGAGCGGAAAAGAGGCCGCTGTTCACCTCAGCACTCGCAGTAGCTTCATATTTGTCGCCGATCCGGTTCAACGGCGAAGCCATCGCGTACTCTGGAACTGGGATGTGGTAGAACATGACAGCAGGTACACTGCCGTTCAGCGACGAGTTGTTGTCGCTAGTAGCTTCTTCAGCGGCGTGAGACTCTGCTAGTTCTCGGTAGAACGAAATCTGAGACTCCTTGATCCAGTCGTAGTCGGAATCATCGTTGACCAATGGATATGTAGACGTGTCGATGTTTGCATGCGAGTCCAAGAAGTACATACGGAACACCGTAGATCCCTGTTCACCCCACGGACCATCAGTTGGTGCCACAACGTTGACCTCGTAGTTGCCAACGCCGCCAATGTCGCGAGGTCCGTACTTCACATGCGAGTACTGCTTCCCTTCTACCATCAACTCCAGCATTTCTTCCCGTGTCAGTCCTCCTTCTGCGTCGTGGTTCCCGAATACTGCAGACCACGGAATTCCTCGACGCTCAACACGCGCAGCAAAGGTATTCATTGCGAAAGTGTGCATCGTAGTGTCCAGATCCGTCTGGACGTTATCACCCGTGAACACCACGAAGTCAGGCTGCTCGATGTCAAGAAGCTCGTCCAGGAACGCAACCGTAAGCGCCTCGCGACATTCGTTGTACATTGGGTCGTTGTCTTCGCCAGCTCTTGCCGAGCTCGATGAGTTGTTTTCTTCCCTCAGCTCTTCAGCGATAGTCGACGCTGCTGCTAAAAGACTGGCACGAATTGTGCTAGGAGCATCCGAACACCGATAGTCGGGGTTTCCCGTGAGATGCATGTCTGCAATCTGGAGCACCTTGAAAGTTAGCGTCTCGCTAGAGTTCGACGCAATCGCTTCCACCGACGAGGAGACTTCGTTATCACTGCTCCCCGAGCTGCTAGACGTCGTGTCCAATTCAAAAGGCTCGTATTTCCTCGCCAAGACAAAAGTTTGAACGGTTCCCGTGAACTCGTTTCCAACGACGTCCCAGTCGCCAGGAACCGTAGACGAGATGTTGAAATCCGCACCTTCAGCTTGAGATGTTTCGTATAGTGCCAACTCTGCCACGAACGATGAAGTTGCATCGCTGGATATTGAAGAGTTGGAGTTGCTATCGCCAAAGTCAACGATGCCCCATTCAGCGCACAATTTAATCTGGTCACTCGTGATTTCCGTGCTGTTGGCGCTGTCTTCAGCCTCTGGACAGGAATCAGTCGCAAGGACCACATTGATGTCCGTCAAGACGGAAAATGAACCAGTGGCATTGGCTACCGGACGTTGAACGCAGATGACGATGTCGCTGGAGTCGCTGTTGGCCGCTGCACCTTCAGAAGACTTGAGCACGAATCCGGGCGTTTCCCATTCACCTTGAGGCTCCAGTTCTTCGCAAGCGGAATAAATGGTGCCGGTAGTCACATCGGTCAGAACTTGAAGCGCTACAATAGGGCGAACCGGGTAACGAGCACTCAGGTACACACTGGAAGTGCTTGAATCCATTCTCAGGTCAGCAGGCCAAGTGATCCATCCCGGTGTGTCGTGGTTGTAAAAGGACTCGGTCGTTGTCATGATATCCACCACATACTGCTCACTATCAAAGGCAGTACTCGCCGAGAGAAACTCCACACACACAAACAAATTGGAGCTCGGATTCACGACCATCTGCATGTTGGACGGGCAGCTCTCGGCATCCGATACAACGACAATGCGGCGCATGACCGACACTGCGTCCAGATCGACTGCGCCAACGTCTTCACTGCTGGTGGCTTCCACGCTCTGCTGCATACACAAGAACGAACTTGTGGTACCAGTCGAAGCTGCCCACTCAACACCCGTTGGGATCCACTCGAGCTCCACACACGAATCCTTGGCATCGTCGTCTGACGTCGCACTCACCAGAGTCACATTGGTAACTGCAACATGAGAAAGCGCCAGCAAGCTGGTCGCTGTAATTGTTGTGCTGTCATCTGAAGAACTGTCGTCATCGTCCGAGTTCACCAGTACGACAATAACCGCGATTACAGCCGCCACTGTGACCACCACCGCCGCAGCGATGAGCGCTTTGCGCCGGTTGGTCATTGAGCGGAGCGCCTTGTCTTCTACAGGCTCGTACTGTGTGAAGACCATTGCGCCGCGGAGAGAGTGAGTTGAGTTCTGAGACCGAGGCGCGTGGAAGTCGGTCTGCGCTGGAGATGGCGGTACCTCCGTTGTGTGAGTTGCCATGTCTGCTTGTTCTGTTGTCGGTTCCTTGATGACTTGGCCAGCTCTGAAGGACGATTGCTGTCAGTTGATCGTCAACTTGGCGGCCGATTGCGACGCGATTGACTTGTGATGGAGAATCCAACCGATGGAGGTGGAGCAAGGTGAGTTGCGATATGCCGTGAGTGCTTGGGAGGATCGGGGAGGCGCTCCCAGGAATTGCATTAAGGTCACCGACCTGCATCAACATCGTGTCTGCGACATTGCTAAGCATTGTAATCTCCGGAGACTCTAAGAACATATATCTCGATAAAAGAACTCAATACGTATCTGTTGCCTTAAGAACTGTTACCCCATCCCTTTATAACGGTGGACATGAATGCCATTGCCTTGATTATGAAGCGAGTTCGGAGCAAACATCGGCTGCCTATGATTACGGGGTACCTTGCGAATCGATGGCGCTGTCCAACGCCGCAAATGGACATCAATGTGGTGTGGCCGACTGTAATAACGTTGGGGCAACGTTGGGTGGATGTCCTACGTGTGGTCAGAGCTATGAGCTTTTTGCGGATCGAGCTGGCAAATTCAGACATTCCGATTCCTTCCTTCGTACTACGAAGTTCGTAGTGAGATGTACGCGTAGTGAGATGCACTTCACCTCACTACGCAGTAAGGAATCGGAATGTCTGAATTTGCCAGTTCTGAAGTACATGTACTTGCGAATTTGAGACGCCATTTCTTCATGCTGTTTAACATGCATCAACATAGTTACCCACCATCATCAGCAAAACAAAACCACAGACCTCAGTGGGTCTTGCAAAATATCATCGAAAGACAAGACATCGTATCGTGCCTACATGCATATAAGGCTTCTATAGCACAGTTTTAACTAAGCAAAATAGAAGGCCACATTCCATCATCATCTTTTATGCTGTTTCCTTTAACCTACATCTCGGGCTCGCTCAGTGGCATGCTCACCACCGCGGAAACCAGCGGGACGCAGCTGTAATGAGGTTCCATGTTAGCCACTGCGGTGAATTTCGATTACAGGGTATATCTGCGTACCTCTCCTTGCCGCACACGAAAATGGACACATTGTCGGCAGCGCCGAGCTCCGAGATGCTCTCCACGTCAACAGCGTACTGATATTGCACGTTCTTGGAATAATACACAACAAACCGTAAGCATCGAACAGCAAAAAGCGAGATAATGATGCCCAAACTCACTGGAATCACGAGCGGGATGAGCAACAAGCTCTGCTCGACCCGATACAGCTCGTGATCGTAGTGAAAAGCGACGGTGATGTCCGTCACTGCTTTGGTGCCGGCATTCTTAATAATATCAGCAAAATAAGTTAGTTTTTGTTGGGATTATTCAAGTCTGCAAGTACTTTAAGTATGCACCTGCACATTTAGCTTGATTCGGAAGAACGGGCCAATTCCCTGCACCTGCGCATTCAAGCGAATTGCTGCGCCCGTCGAGTACGACACCGGCCCCTGTACAAAATGGTAATATCAGCACCATTGAGCCTATGCCGATTGAGCTGATATTCTTCATACCTGTCCGTCTTTGATGATCTTGACGTAAGCACGAGCTGTGGTTAAGCGTAGCTTGCACAAATCACGCTGAAAGTGGCGGTGCATTTCCGTAGCATGGTCCCGCTCGCGTTGAGTCTGCTCGACGTACAAAGTCGTCTTCTTGGGGATGTTCAGCGGAATATCTAAACAAGACAACCGATGAGTTAGAGCGCACAGGATACGTTACGAGTATAGTAAGACTTACCTTGCTCCGGAGGCGGCCCTGCCGCCTCTGAGATCGCCTCCAAGCTGGCTGTGCGTTTCAGGATCTTGAGCGAAAGTGCACCACTCTTTTGAACGAGAACAAGCGAGGCTTCCTCCCGTCCGTATTGACCAAATCGCATTCCTGTAAGAACCGTCTCCGTGTTCAGTGTGCACACTTTGACCTTCTCATTGTATAAAGTCACTTCGCCATTGCGCAATGCCACAAGGATGCCCCGAGTATCTTTTGTACGTCGAAGACTGAAAGCCTCGAGGGCTACAATGTCGTCGCTCATGGTTAGGCTCCAGTTTTTCTTGCCTTTGAGGTGGTACGACGTGAGCTTCCGACTCATAGACGCAATGACGATGCTTTTCTCTAGCTGGACGAGACCACAAGCAGGCGATTCCAGCTCAATAACTGACTTCAACAGCTCTCCATTCTTGATCATGTACACCGATCCGTTACGTGTCGTGATAACTAGTCGGCACTCGACCTCCAGCAGTCCGACAGCAACAATTTCCACAGGTACACCAGGAACTTTTATCTGCTGGATGAGGGATGTACCCTGAGGATCCAAGACATATACCATGCAACCCTCAGTTGCGACGATAAGACTGGCAATATATAAACAAAGATAAGTTAAGTTCAGGCTTGATGGCGCTGTTGAAGTTCACACGTACCAGCTAACAGCATCTTTGTCGTCCATGTTCTTGTTGATAGACGTCATGCAAGTCACGCAAGACCGCTCGATAAGTGGATCGTCCATAAATCTCGACACATATTCGGCTTGCTCTTCGATGTTGTCAATTGCCAGCAGACCTCGCGAACGCTCGGACAAACGAATGCCCAGCCCACTACAGTGTAGACAATATCCTTAGTACCGAAGACGACAGTATCCTCTGTAAAGAAAAAACAGAAATGATTACCGCATGGTTGAAAGCTGAGCGAGAGCATCAGGAACCTCAATGGTGCACTTCGCCAGTGCCTCCCAAAGTTTTGTTTCCTGGGCGTCGATCTCGATGGATGGCACGGTGAACTTGTAGTGAGGGCGAAAGTTGCGGTATATGAAGATATATGGGCCCGATGCAACTGCAATTGCTGGAATCCGTGGTCGACTGTTATCTGTTCGTACGAAAACGACAAGGACCACAGCAATTGAGTTAGTTTTGGGACAAAAACACTCAATATATTCCAGCTAGCGTACCTGAATAGAAGTAGCTCAAGGCTGATGGCACTCCTAGGATAGCTTGCTCCCCATGGAGTGACGAGCCTGACAAAGGTATTGGATACTGTCAGATCTAAAGCGGGCTAGTATCAAGGACACTACAACAAGCACCTTTGTACATCTTGAGCCGCTGATCTCCATCTGCAACCACGAGTTTCGCGTCACCATCGCCGTAGACGTCCACCAACTGCATGCAGCTAGACCCAGCTTTGATTCCAGCAACGGAGTTGTGGTATGCTGAAAGCCACGGGCTCTTCGCTACCTTCTTAGCCGAGGCATCAGCCGCGGGGGCAACGTCCTTCTCAATGTCTTCAGACGTAGAAGACATCTTGCTACTAGCCACTGTAGTTATTCCAGCCGATTCCTTAAAGTGGTGTGAAGAGGCACCTTGATCTTGAAAGGTTGGATCTCGCTCAGTTAGTTATGGGGTTAATCGTTTACCTTGCTGCGGTCAGGGCGAAAGCACGCCGTGAATAGTAAACCTTTTGTCGATTTGCAAATACATAGCAATACTCTCACTATTCTCGCATTCTTGCACTTCTCCTTTCGCTTCTTGGCTTTATCTCGTTATGAGATACTGCGCTTCCGCTTGGAAAAGTGACTGACAGGTGAGCCTAATAAATTACTGAACTGGTCGACGTCTTCGATTGATCTGGTATTCAGCACCTGCAACCACAACAAAAATCAGTACTACATGTAGCAGACACAACGAGGTCTGCCGATTGAAGCACAACACACCATGAATCGATTCGACACCAAGTCGTAATGCCGCCAGATCACAGACTCGTCCACCACAGGCACGCGGATGATGCCACGATGGTAGCTGTCTGGAATTAATCCGCAGCGACACGTGTTCAGCGATGTACATCTTCCCATCCGTCGAATCGGTACCCAAAGTGCACTGCAAGACTCTAAAAAGTCGGGCTCAAACTCGCATCCATTGCACACGACGTTAACTGCCAGCACGGCAAAGTCGAACATCTTCAGCTCAATCAACTGACTCGTCAGCGACGGATACACTTCGACGCCGTTCACTGCCAGCACAACCGGCGCCAACTGTTTAATCCGCGCAGCATCTGCAGCGTCAACACTCGGCTGGTTGGCAATTGGTCCGACCCCAAAGATCGTTCCCTCGCTTCCTCCTTTCATGCGCACTTCAAGTTCCTGTAGGTCGACTGTCAATGGCTGGGGACGCAGGTTCTGCACCACCACTCGCAGCTGAATGTACGGCGTCCCGGCGGTCGAGAGCACTTGGCAATTGGAGCTGTGCGCTACTGTCATCCACACATCGGCGCCCTCATCTCGCCCACGACCCCACACGATCTGGTGCTGCAGAAATACAACCACAGAGCATCAGCACTGTTCTCTCCTTATTCGTAGAGGCAGTAGCCCTCACCTTGGTCGTGTATTTGCCGCGTGGTAGGTATCGTGCGCGGGCTAGATACAGATACAGCTCCAGGAAGCTGGTAGTTCCGGTGCTACGCTTGAGACGCTCGGGACGCGGCAGCAGCCAGCGAGAGACGCAGAGTCGGCGCCAGATGACGTCGCTGCTGCACACGGTGCTCCACCACGAGTTCACTTGGCTGCGAACAGAAACAATCAGTTCAGCTGTGTCGTAATTAAGGCCGGAGAACGGAGGCGTAACGCAACGCACATGGCTGCCAAGAGGTCGGAAGGCGACAGGAAGCCGCCCACGTGATGAACGAGGTCGTCCGTCATGAGGTCCGCCACAGGCGGAGGCGGCGCGAGGCCCATGAGAGAGTTAGAGTGATGGTATTCTCTTGTTGGCCTGCAACTTTCATAGTGATTACTTCTAGGTTGCAGGACCAGCGTCGCGGGCACGTTCCTGTCGTCGAGGCGATTGGGTACATTCATGCATCGCGCTAGTCGACCACTGTGGATTGGTCGAAAGTTTCGACCAATCCGGCGTCTGTATGTAATTGGTGTGCGCCACAAAGTGTGGTACATCGTTTGCCCGTGGAAACGTTCATGGAAAGTGACCGGAATACAAGGCGATTTGCGTCCGGCGCCTTGAGGATAGCGCCATTGGGCAGAACGCGTCTCGAGCCCGACAGCTCCGTTCTCTTCTTTGCGTTCTACAGCGTTCATCCCTCCCTCGTGTTTCTCCCGCCTCCCGCGTTCTCCTCGTCACCAAGAAGTCCTCGAGATTGCGAGCCGACGGCAAGAAGTATCCCATCTGGTCTGAATCGTCCGTCGATAGCTTCGTCACACGCAGGCAGCAGCAGCGACAGGTTATCGCAAAAGTACCAGTAGGCGGCAGGATGAACCAGGGCGCAGCGGCGCCGCCAGCAGCGGTAGCAGTCAACGCGACTGCATCCCCCGACCTCGCAACAGACGCGAATGCGGCCGCAGCCGCAGCCAACGCGCCGGACTGGAGCGACTCGGCTGACAACTCCAACTCGCAAGAAGACGAGTTCATTCCGCCGCCACAGGGTCCGTCACTCTCGTACGAGCGCAAGATCCGCCTGCACAAATACGCGGAGAATCGCGCTCGCTCGTGCCTCGGCCTGCTGTCCGACACGAGCAGCGCGCTCTGGAAGGTGCACGACTGCAAGAACGACATTGGCGTGTACAAGCCCAGCTCCGACTGGTCCGAGTCGGTCTCAGCCAAAGCCGTCGTGTTCGCCAACGCGGCCTTCCCCAATGTACTAAAGACCATTTACGACCTCAAGACGTCCGACAAGTTCAAGCTCTTCATGCGCAAAGTGCTGGGCGACATGTTTCTGGATGCAGAGGTGCTCGAAGACCTCAATGGCACTGGAGTCTATCCGAGTGCCAACCCGCCGCGAGACGCCCGTGAGATGTACAAGCAGGCCGCCATTAAGTGGTGGGCCATCAAGTCGGGCTCGCTGGCTAGCAAATCTTCCGACTTTTACGTGCTAGAGGTAAGGTGGTTGCAGCAACCGACGACACGACGTGGCGCGGCCTGTATCTGCTGCTCTTCTTCTATATTTGAGCCATTACGTGCAATGCTGGCCACATGGCCGAGTTGATTCACTGACGATATGTACTTGTGAATGTGTGGTTGATTTAACAGTATATTGGTATCGAGACGTCTGGTGGAGACATCGTGGCATGCTATCTCTTCCAGGAATCGCTGGCGGAGGTAGGCGGCATGCCGCATATCCAGGGTAACAACCTGGAACGCTCTCAATTTGACGCACTCATCTGCAAGTTTGAGCGCACCTCCTCGCCCGACTACAAGGATGACTTTGTCACGATTTCCATCGCCTTCCAGCGGCCTCCACCAATGGTGAGTCTGTTCCGCAGCAACCCTGCTGTCGAAATGGTCATGCAGCTCGCACGCGGTCTACGTGACTTGCTTGAAGACCCTCCTGAGCTCCAAGAAATATCAGTCGTAAAGACTTCCGCTTGGGTGAAAGACAAGTACGTTGCTGCACTTACCGGAGACGCTTTCTTGGTCGATCTTGGTTTAATGACCATACTTTCTCCACCTTGTCTTGACACAGAGAACGCCGCTTCTGCGTGCTTTGCAATAAGCGCTTTTCCCCTATCTTCCGTCGACGCCACCACTGTCGTACATGCGGTGAAGTGATCTGCTGGGCATGTAGCAGTACTATCCGCGTGCCTTCGATTAGCTTCACGCATAATGACACAGGTAAGCAGGTACTATCGCGCCACCAACCGAGTATCCGTGTGTGCAGTAAGTGCGTGGTGTCCCACCATCGGTCAAAGAGCGGTAGGGAGCTGAATAACCAAGAAGATTTCAAGGATTGGATTCAACGGAGTACCGAGCAGCAGCAACTCGCTGCCGGTGGCGAGCCAGGAGCTACCCAGCAGCTTCGCCTGCCCAGTCCTTCGCACTCACAAGATCTGTCAGGGGCGCTGGAAAACCCGCGAGATGAATCGGAACAAGTTCCTGTTGCGAAGGAGGATCGAATGCCCCGTAAGTATCGTCGAATCAGCTTGGATAATGACGAGGAAGAGAAGGAGGATGGAAACAACCGTCCTCATCAATATCGTGAACTTCCAGAAACCCTTGATGATCGACAGAGCAGCGATTCAAACCTACGGACATCACGGAAAATATCTGCTGGGAAGCAACGACAGAGCAATATGCAGCTGCCGCAGCGCCACAGTTACGGCGAGCAGGCAGCGCGTAGCTCGAAGCATATGCGTCGGGTACGTCGATCCCACTCGGAAGTCAGTATTGAGCGCGCAACTGGCCACGGCCGAGATAACCCACTGAGTGTAGCCAAGCCAGCTCCTAAGAAAAACCCGGATAGAGGACGTTCATCCAGTGCTGGTCGGCGCGGTCCAGTGCAAAACCCTGTGAAGCAATCCGTTCCACCAAGTAATGATAATCAGGAAGAAGCAGGGCGACGATCCAGCTCGATGGAGAGACTTCCGGTGCAAAATAGTAGCAGCTACGTCCATGCAGCTTCGGCGTGGGCAACAAACAAGACAGAAGCTCTCGCCATGACTGGCGCCTTTCAAGAACTGATGACAAAGCTCGGTGGTGACGTCCATTTCGTAGTCGTTGGCTTCTCGACCGGCTTCAACGCCGAAGTGGTCGTGAACCTTCTACGCCAGCTAGCTCCTGGAGTACCGTACATCGGCGGAACGATCGCTCGTGGGATGTGTGACGAAAATGCTTGGGTGTCTGTGAACCGGCATAATGGTGAAGGTCTCGTCACCTTGTGGGGTGTAAACGATCCCCATGGAATTTACTCCGTGGTCCATGCAGAGTATTCACAGAGCGATGCCCATGAGAAGACTTACGCTGCAGCTAAAACTGCGTTTGCTCGCGTGGCAGGTGACGTTGATGCCGGTGAAAAACCGGCGTTCATTGCAACGTATGCATGCCCACTCTTTGTAGAGCATGCTATTGACGGTATCCGGGAGGCTATTCACTGTCCAATTATCGGTGGCTGCTCTTCAGATGCTACGAGACATGGTGAGGGTGAAGTATCTGTGTCTTGGATCCAGATCAGCAGCAGCAGCAGTTCAGATTACACGAAAAGTGTCCGTGATGGCCGAGGTGACTGGACTGAAATGGGCATCGCGTTTGCGCTCTGCTTCCCGAGCGTGGAGACGTATGTGAGCTGGTTTAGTGGCTACAGCCCGGTTGGAGTTAATAGCGAGTACTGCATGGGTACGGTCACGAAGGCGTCGAACAAGACAATCTACGAAATTGACTGCAAACCTGCGGCCGAAGTCTATCAAGAGGTGCATTTGCATGTGTATTTTTTCGTACATTGACAACCTCTAACCCATGTTTTGCTCTTGCAGTGGCTCGACGTGGCGTCAGACAAGAGTCAAACAGAGCTTTCTTCGATCGGATTCCCTCGACTCGGTAGTCTGCATCCGCTGGGTACCACCATCGACTTCGTTTCGAATCAAATGGAGATCGACCGTAGTATTGACGCGAACTCCTCCTCCTCGCTGTGCTCAATGCAATCAAGTGACTGGTCCAAGCTCATCAACATGACAGCGGTGATTACTGGTATCAACGAGGATGGCTCACTCAGCACGACGAGTTCAGTCGCGTCCGGCTCCAACGTTGTGCTCATGGAGACATCCGCACAGTCGTTGAAAACTGCCATCAATAAGGTCCGTCTGGATCTGCAGCAATATTTATCGACGAGATCGCGTATCTAACTTCTTTTTTGGTATTTAGATGGGAGCGCAAGCCGTGGAAAGCAACAAGTTTTACATCCACGAGACAATCGGCTGTCTGATGTTCCTGTCGGCCGGAGTGCAAGCTCTCCTAGGCCACAAGAGCATGGCCGAGATGGTAAGTGTCGATGGTTGTGTAGACTTGCGAGGTTTTCCTAACAGCACGTTTTCTTTTTGTCATACTCACAGGTTGGTGCGTATAAGGACTGGTCGGGTGGGGCGTCGTTGATGGGCATGACGACGTTCGGTGAGATCGGCCACCTGCCCAACTCGAACGACTTCCCTCACTACGACTCGCTCATGTTCGGTGCCATCATCTTCTCCAAGCGCAAGCGGAAAGAATACCTCTACTTCTGAAAACGATAGTGTCCACTTTTGTCTCCCAAATGTCCACATCTTCTCCTTGTCCAATTCACAATTTCCTCCAATCCGCGTCGGATCTCATCCCTTTATCCTCCAATCAGAACAATAGAAACCGTCGGAGCCACGGATTTCGCTCATTTTCCATTTTAGCCTAGATGGCACAAGACGCCGCGAGTCCCCGTCGCCATCGGCGGCGGCGCAGTCGCAGCAAAAGTCGCTCATCGCGTCGCCACTCGTCATCATCTCGGCGCAAACGCTCCCGCTCCCGCTCCCGTTCGCTGTCGTCGCGCAGCGTGTCGAGCGGCGCGTCTCGCTCGAGATCGCGATCCCGGGAGCGGCGCCGCTCGTCCAAATCTGGTGACAGACACCGCCGCAAACGCTCCAAGACGGATCGGCGAGAGCGACGCCGTTCCCCATCTCACTCGCGCTCCAGAAGCCGCTCGGAGGGCAGACGTAGCAGCTCTAAGAAGAAGAGAGACAGAGGCCACAGAGGCGGACGGAAGAGCAGCAGACGCAGTAGAAGCAGGAGCGAGACGAGGACGGAGGCCTCGAGACATAAGAGATCCGAATCGAAGGAGGAAGTCAAGAAGGACGAGAAGCTTCAGACCAATGGACACGTTGAGCACGTAAAGCCCCAAGAGACTGCAGCTACGAAGACTAGCAGCTCTAGCTCCGAGAAGAAGAGAGCAGCTACGAACCCCCCTGCAGTCACTGCATCAACAGCTGGTGCGACGTTGAAGAAGTTCAAGTTCGGTGGTATCTCGTTGAAGCCTGGCAACCAGAAGAACGTGGTGAAGAAGAAACCTGCAGTTTTCTTCAATACACTGAGTGAAGATACTAACCCGCGGCTTAATGGTGAGAAGGAGCATACTAACAAGCAGAAACTTCTTCTTGAAGAGCAGAAACAAGAAGAGAAAGCCAAGTTTCTTGCAGAGGAGGATGCTGTGCCCAAGCAACTGGATCTGAACACAGAAGAGGACGAAGAGAAGGGTGAGACGCCGGAGGAGCGCAGAAAGCGGGAAGCGGAGGAAGCGAGACAGCGCGAGCGAGTGCAGAAGGTTGTGGAGGAAGTGGATCCTCTGGATGCCTATATGGCCGGTCTGGTGGACGAATCAGCACGTGCTAACCCCGCAGCTAACGTCATCTCGCAGTCAGAAATTGAAGCCAAGGGTAAAATCAATATTTATGGCACGTTCTTGCCGCCCGATGCAGCAGAGCAGGCGGGTGCAGTCGTGACTACGCCGTCTGCAGAGACCCATACGACGACAAGCGCTACAAACGAAACGCCAGAAGAGCGTGAAGCCCGTGAGGAGCGTGAACTCAAGGAGTTTATGCGAGCAATTAAAGAGAAACGCGAACAAGAAGAGAAGAAAACTTCCGGTGGTACAGCAGCTACTGGCAATGAAGCAGGACCAGAATCTGACGATCCGATGTTAAAAAAAGATGATAGAGGGCGTATCTACCAGGGCTTTGAAGAAGATATTATTGGTGAAGACTCGGCGCTGATGGATCAGCGCTCTGCTCTCGAAATTCTTCAAGATCAGCAAAAGAAGAAGGAGATCAAGCCTGTGGATCACTCCAAGATGAACTATCTTCCGTTGCAGAAGAAGTTTTATGTGGTTCCTAAGGAAATCAAGGATTTGTCGGAGGAAGAGGTGGAAGCACAGCGCCAGGAATCGGAAATCAAGGTTCGAGGAAAGAACTGCCCGCGCCCGTTGCAAAAGTGGACTCAATGTGGCTTCAGCGTCCGGATGCTGCAGCTGATCAAGAAGCACGGGTACGAGGAACCGTTTGCAATCCAAAAGCAGGCGCTACCTGCGATCATGTCTGGACGTGATGTGATTGGCATTGCGAAAACAGGTTCAGGCAAGACTTTGGCGTTCCTGCTCCCCATGTTCCGTCACATCCTCGCTCAACCTCCTTTGCAAGAAAGCGAAGGACCAATCGGGATCGTCATGGCTCCTGCGCGAGAGCTTGCTCAGCAGATTTATGTGGAAGCTCGCAAGTTCTCGAAGGGTCTTGGCTTGAGCGCTACTGCTGTGTACGGAGGATCATCAGTCTCGGAGCAAATCGCTAACCTGAAGCGTGGTTCGGATATTGTAATCTGTACGCCGGGTCGAATGATCGATATTCTTTGCATGAGTGCTGGAAAGATGGTATCACTGCAGCGTGTGACGTATGTGGTGCTAGATGAAGCTGATCGCATGTTTGACATGGGCTTCGAGCCGCAGATCACGAAGATTATGATGAACATTCGCCCAGACCGACAGACACTGCTGTTCTCAGCAACTTTCCCTCGCTCTGTGGAATCTCTGGCGCGAAAGGTACTGAAGAAACCTGTGGAAATCACTGTGGGCACACGCAGTACGGCATCAGGTGATATCACACAGTATGTTGAAGTCCGTGAAGAAGATGACAAGTTCATGCGACTCCTGCAACTTCTGGGTCTATGGTACGAGAAGGGGAATATTCTCGTGTTCGTGAACAAACAGCAAGCCTGCGACCAGATCTTCCAAGACTTGATGAAGGCTGGATATCCAGCGCTCTCGCTACATGGTACGACACGGGCCTTGGACATTTTCTCCCGTTAAATCGATGCTAACACTTTGTTCTGTGGCGGTGATGGCTGTGGTATGGTACAGGTGGCAAAGATCAGGTGGATCGGGACTACACGATCGATGACTTTAAACGCAAGGTGCGAACCGTGATGGTGGCGACTTCTGTCGCTGGTCGAGGTCTTGACGTCAAGGATTTGGTTCTTGTGATCAATTATCACTGTCCGAATCACATGGAAGACTACGTCCATCGCGTCGGACGAACCGGACGGGCTGGTCGGAAGGGTACAGCCTATACCTTCATCTCACCAGACGTAAGTTCTGTCAAAAAGTTATGGTACAGGAACACGTATCAATCACTAACTTTTTCATGTACTTGCAGGAGGAGGAATACTCGGTGGATCTTGTCAAAGCATTAGAGAACGCTAAGCAGATTGTCCCGCCTGAACTGATAACACTTGCAGAAGGCTTTACTGCAAAGGTATAGTTTGCCCAGAGCATCTTCATACTGATCTGCAAACTCACATCTATTTCATCGTCATGGTATAGGTTAAACGCGGTGAAGCGAGGTATCATGGCAGTGGGTTTAAAGGCAAGGGCTTCACATTCGACGAGACGGAAAGAAATGAGACCCAGCGCACAGCAGATCTCCAGAGGCGCCAATATGAACTGGACCAGGGCATTTTGGTTGAGGTACGATGCTATCAAGATCAACCAAGCTTGTACATGTACTGACAATGTTAATGTTCTTTTGTTTGTAGGATTCTGGTGCAGCAGATGATGATGATACGGAAGAGCCGAGCAAGGAGAATACCGCTAACTCAACTGAAAAGCCGCCTGCGCCTGCTGGTCCGAAGGCGATGCCTATCGATAGTGAAGCCATGTCTGCTTTCATCAAGGCGCAGAAAATTATCCAAAATCTGGATTTGAAGTACAAGGGAAACGGCTCTGGAGAGAACCACTTCGTCGAAGAGCTTGAAATCAACGACTATCCTCAGCAAGCTCGATGGAGAGTTACCCAGAAAGAGGCAAGCGACTCGGTCGCGGAGCTTACTGGTGCTGCTGTTATCGCACGAGGATCGTATATTCCTGCTGGCCGGAAGCCCAATCCATCGGAACGGAAGCTTTACTTGGTACGTCAGATTATTGACGAAGATACACTACTTCTTCGACAGAGGAGCAATCGTCTTACTAATTTTTGTATGCTAACGTTGGCGTTGTTTGTGCGTTGTGTAGGCGATCGAGGGCCCGACTCAATCTTCGGTTATTGAAGCTAGACGAGAACTGCAACGCATCTTGGACGAAACCACGATGCAGGTCGGTCTGGGCGGCGACAAATACGGGAAGTACAGTCTGTAATACCACAGGCAGGTAAGGAGGAGAAACTTACGAAATCTAGCAAACGATCTTGCGAGTCTCATTAGTCTTGCTTCTCCTGTAACTGATTTCTTCGTAGCCAAACGATTTCCTGGAAGTGGATACAATCGACATCATGAGATTGCAGATCCTGTATGTGTGAATGAAGCTTGGCAATTCTAAGCCGCAACGCCGAGGCGCAAGCCATCGAGACACCAGATATCGACAGGCGCTTCAACGGGTATGTCCAGCTCCTGGAAGTTTAGACTGCTGATGTCGGGTGCCGACATCTGGCTAAACACGTGCACATCCTGAGAATGAAGTGTCAACGTCGGGTAAAGCTCGCTCCTCGAAGGGAACGGTAATGTAAACTCCATCACGCGATCATTGCTGTCCCGGAGCGCAATCCCGTCGACAGTGAAGCGCACAAATGCTTCACCGATGGATGATCCAGCATCACTCGAGCCCGTCGAAGACGAAGAGTCTGATAGCCGAGGCGCATTTCCGGATGATGCATCCACGGCCTCAGTTTCCTGATGATCAACGACCTGGGCCAGAACCCCAACTGTAGACTGGAAACCATACTTTCGGCCAACTCCAATGGAGCGCCGCCGTTCCGACCCGACGAGCACGTGACCGGCAGAATAGAATCCTATCTGTATCAATACACAACAGAGCAAAGTTAGCTCAACCCCACTACCATATCAGTAGCAACAAAGTCACCAACCGAATTCTTTGACGCTCCAACGAGTGTGTTCAATGGCATCAGACGCGTAGATAACCCGATACAGACGCTTGCATCAATGCCAGCTCGGTCGTTAGGATTGCCTAAAGTGGTACCCGCAGAACTGCCCAATACAGAGGAAGATCCACGTGCTGCCTGAGACGAAGCCTCTAACCTGGAAGCGCTCTGGTTCGCGCCGCGAGCCGGTGTCCGACCTTGCTGCAGCGTCATTTCGAAGTACACAAACCGGTTCTTCTGTAGCGGCACAGAAGCGCGCACACTGCGGTACATGCCTGTGCCTACCTTAGACGCACAGTGGCGGCCACAGGATAAATAAATATCTTCGTGACAATCATGCGCATTAAATCGCGGCACACGCAGACCACGATCACCGGTTAACGTCGCCGCACGCTCCTGTCGTAGTCGGTCGCGTGCCTGGTATAGCACGTCGTCGGAGAAATTAGAAAATGCCAGCTGCACACGCTTGCGCGCCAAAGGTGACACTGGGATGGACCGCGGCGTCGCGGAACTCAGGTGAGCATAGCTTGAAGAGGTCTCGTCCTGGGCCCGACTTTGACTACCACTACCAACGCTGGTGTCGCTGGTAGATCTACTCGAAGACGCGGTCTGCCCGTTATCTGGCGGTAACCGCACCGTAGCCTCAAACGAATGCAGCGGGATCTGAAAATGCATGACGCGTCGTATCCTCCGATCGATATTGGACGGTACCATGCACTCTTTCTCCTTGTACTCCAGCACCACTGCCGTCACTGTAGCAGAAATGCATAATAACTTGTTACAACCTCATCAACATAACAGCCATCAATACCACGCAACGTACAGCTCGGACCAGCCACGTAACTCTCAGCGTTACGATGATGTCGGTGGTGCAAATGGTGATAACTCCGACTGCGTCCGCTCCCCGACCCTGAACCTCCAGCCGACGCAGCCTCCATGATTTCTTCACTGGATAGTCTCAGCGTATCCTCCACAGCTTGCAATAGGCCGTAGAACAACGAGCAGGCCGTGGAAACTCCCGGTAGACTCATAATCAGCACGTAGATGCCTTGACACACGCTAAGTGAGGCGCTAACCGTGAGTCTCTGCAGCGATGAGGTGACTGCCAGCACCCAGTGCACTACGCCTCGCACTTCCTCGGGCTTGGCGGCATCCCATACATGGCTGTCGGCCACGGTGTCGCCCAACTCGCGGTCGCTCGGGCACTTGGTCTTGAGCTTTACGGACGAGCGCGTGACCATCTTGGCCAGCCGATGCTTGAGCTCCTTGACGATGGACGTGGGTAGATGCAGACGCTCCTGTAAGCGATCCAGTGCCTCCAACAGACCGATGCAGACCAGAATCAGCTGCATCAACATATAAAGTTAGAGGTACTGTGGGATCAGATTTGACAGACCCCTTTCGTAGTACGAATCGTACAGTGTCTTTGGTGTCGGACAGCGAGCGCAACGCGTAGGAATAGACGCGTCCCAGGGTCTGCGTCTGGGACACGCTTGCGCTCATGACGACGGGAGGAGCCTGCGGACAGTCAGGGGGCGATTACTGGAGCTACAGCAGGCGGTGAGCGGCGCTTCTGGTGGAATGAGAGAGTCCAAACTCTGGCGCTTGCGACGATGTGGTCCGACGGGCTCTGCTTGGTGTCGAGAAGGCAGAAGACGACGGTGAGCTGCGCGTGGAGCTTCCGCCAGCGTCTTTTTCTCTTTGCCAAGTTCAAACAGGAGGAACCCGCGACGATTACTGCTCTTATGCCGTTACAACCGTCCACACACACTCCCCAACTGTGGGCGTAGGAACATCCGGATTAAATGAACTTTCGACTGGAATCAGCGGATCTGATTAAACCCACAGTTGAAGAGCAAGATTAGACCTACAAATTTATATTGATCCTTACAAAATAGAAGTCAAACAGCAAATTGGGTACGGGTGCTTTCTGGGTCTGGTTGAAGCCGGTGCTCGGTGCTTTCGTTTCATATGTCATGGCTAATGAAGGAATCATGAGACCAACTTTGAATCAAGGGACTTTACTCAGGTGATACATGTATCACTTGAGTGAAGAAGTCCCACACTCCTGCTTGGCGTCCACGGCGACAAGGACGTGAATCTGCCTGATCATTTGATCCTCTCGTGTAAAAGTGCAAGTTAACCCCACTGTTACCAAGTGTCTTGAAAAATAAAACGTTCATCAGCCAATCTTCATGATGACATCGCGGGCGTCTTCTCAGAAGCTCAAGAGCCTCAACAAGGCTAATCAAGCAAAAAAAGAAAGGAGTCAAAGTTTAGTACTACGAAGTAGTTAGATAAAGTTTTTGGATTGATTCTCCTCGGTGGCTGACAATTTTACGAGTACCAGCATTGCAAAATTCCACATCAGACTTGCCATCACCGCCGTCGACTGCAGGGGAAACAAACCGACGTTACACTCCAGTCACTTCCCGGACAGCAGTCTGGATTGCCTTGCTATATTGGCATAGCGTCAAGAACTCCTCTCGCCGTTCCTTGTCCAATTTACGAATATCCTCCTCTCCTTGAGCAACTTCAGCTCCGAGACGAGTGACCTCTGCGAGAGCGTCCTTCTTCAGTCCAATCAGCTCCTCCAGGTGGCGCTGAGTCCTCTGAAGATCCTCCAACTTGGTCCTAATGCTCGCTTCGAGAGTGGCACACTTACGGTGAATTGCTGTTTGGGCAGTAGGCACGTCGGCGGTGCACGTCTCCAGAAATGCCGTCATCTCTTCTGGGTCGGGCTTCACATAGACAACAATGTCGGCCACCACTCCATCTCGAGCCTTCTCGGCTTCAGCCTTGTCTTTGCGGAGCTTCTGCGTGGAGGCGCGAGCTTTCTGCACCTCCTGCATATTAATCGGCTTGACACTGGACAGTTCTTTGGTTTTCTTCTTGACACGGTCAGCCTCCTGGTCAATCTCGAAGATCTTCGCACTGAGCGCATTATAATCGCCAATCATTGAACGCAAAACAGGGTCCTCATCCTCCCCCATGGCTTTCTCCATCAGTTCATCCACGTCAAGCACTGGGTTCTGTTGAGCAGCGGTGGCTGAGGCCAGCCACGTGTTTTCAGTCTTAACTCGAAATTCTTCCTTAATCTGGGGCTGAGGCGGTGGTCGGGACGACGAGCTACTTGTACTAGCATCACTTTCATCATCGAGCGTCAGGTCAACGATCGATGTCGTGTTTACTCGCGATGAAGGCTTCGCTTGACTCTCGGGTGGTTGAGTTGCTGCATGCGACTCAACGGGTCCATTGATAGACAAATTCCCCAATGCTGCTGCGGTGGCGCTGGTGAATGCGGCAGCGGTGGTTTTCTCCAGCTTAATATGCGCTGCTACCGTGGTACTGTACTTCGCTTCTGGTTCTTCGTTAGTAGTGCTACTGCCCAAAGTCATCGCGGCTTCTGCATCGGCAGCTCGGTCTTGCAGGACGCCCTTGCTCACTTTCACCATCTCCACAAACATCAAGTTCCAACTTGCAAACGGGAACATCCTCGGCGACGAACCTGCGTCAGAGTGCACATTGCACACATCAACAATCTCCGATACATACAGCTCTGCTTATCTCTCTGATATCCTTACCTTCGACACAAAAGAAGAAGTGTGGCTCCAGCTGACGGTGCTTGGTCGCACAGCAATTCTCGCATTGATACATGCTACAGTGCAGACAAAAGAATTCCTGTGTGTTCTGGCCGCACTCCTGGCACGCTGAAGAGCGGCAACAATAGCAGTGTCAGTCCACCATACCACAACCTGTGAGTGTATTGCCTACGCACCGCTGATCCACTTGAGAAATTCTTGGTGCGGCCTCCCGTCGCTCTTGCTCTCTTCGTACTTGATAACCAGCTCCGCCAATCGGTGGTGGATCACCAGCTCGCACTGCCTACAGAAGCGCTGGACGCAGCGCTGGCACTCGTAGTCGGCGATGGCGATCCGGCATTGGTCGCAGTGGGGCCGCTGTAGCTCTGAAAAAAGAGATTCAAGTAGCCAAGATACACGTCGAGTTAGTGGCGCGGTCGGGAGAGCGCAAAGACAGCTACGAGAGACGCACGCGCAGGCTCCAGCACAGACGCGAAGCTCGGGTCCTCCGCCTGGTCCTCCATTAACTGCAGCTAAACTGTTTGTCAAACTGGAACGGCAATTCGATCTTTTTCGACGAATCAGAGTGAAGTTTGCAAGAAGGAATTTAACGGTATCGGATTGGATGAAATGGGAAAAATCGAATTCTGCTCACGCTGCAATGTCACTGGTCAATTTGCTTCAACGTTAAGAGAATTGACACGCATGGAGCTCTTGCTGCAGAAGGCTGAGGTGCTGTGGCTGGCCAAGCCGTCCAAGAACCAGGTGGAGGCCCCGCGGGCTCCGCAAGCTACGCAACTGAAGGTACTGCTGCCGTATGCCCAAGATCAGGACGAAGGGGCGTCGCTGCCCTGCAATATCTCGATCCCGGCGGAAGAGTTGACGACGAAGAACAAGGTGTCGCTGCTGGACCAGCACGTGACGTTCAAACTGCTGGACGGCGAGAAGCTGGTGGCGACACACGCGCTTAAGCTGCGGGAGTGCATTCCGGTGCTAACCGAGGGCTCTGTCCATTGGACGCAGCGAGTGCTGCACAAAGACGTTCGTACCGTTAGGCGTTGCATGATGTCCTTACTTCAGCTACTAAGACCTTGCCTGCTGGTGCTTTAGGTGCTTTGGGATGTAGGCATGCACGTCTACGTGAAGACTAACCGGCGCCCACGAGCGTTGATCGCCCACGCGGTAGCGATTAGGAATGGGGCGAGTAGTGTTGCGCACCAGGTTGGTGGGTTTGTTGTTGTTGTTATGTTGGCGACTGGCTGATGGAATGTTGGCACCTTGGTGCCTGTTGCTGTGTTTCAACCAGTTGGCGCTGCATAAGAATAAGGCTGTGATCGGGCTGCTGCCGGCGGTCCTTGGCTGTGTCGTTGGCGTCGTGGGGACGTCTCCGGTCTGGCTGCCGCTGACGCTACTGGTGGGCGTGATGGGCTTCCCCGTCTGGATCGTTGTTGGCGTCGCGATGACGCTGGTCACTGTATTTTCTACCATTTCGGCGGTCGTGACGGTGAAGCTTGCACACTCAGAGCGAGTCAAGGGTGCGTGCCAGCACTTCCTGACCAGTCAGCAAGGTCAGTTGCTGTTGTTCGAGGGTATGCCAGGAGAAGAATCGCTGTCAACCTCTGCCCTATCGGCTCGCGCGAAGGAATTTGTGCTCGCGAATCCGTCTCGCAAGCTGGTGGCCAGTCTTGCCATTGATTTTCTGGGGAACGCGACGTTTGTGGTACCAGGCTTGGGCGAGGTGGCAGACGTGCTGTGGGCACCCGTTTCGGCAAGAATGGTGGACACACTTTACAAGGAGTCGTCGCCACGTGCCAAGTACGTGGCGTTCTTGGAGGAGTTACTGCCCTTTACGGACTTTATCCCAACGGCGACGTTGGCTTGGTACGTTGACGGCAGTTGTTGTCTCTTGCCCATGAAAATTGTGCTAACGCCTATTATTTACCTCCAGGATGAAGGAGAATTTGAGCTCAAGTGAGCTGGACAAGTCCGCAAGCGAAATGTAGTGCCACTTTCGATTTTTTTGTGCAGTCAGACAGCTGTAGGGAGTGTCGACTGGAGAAAAAGAATTGAAGAGACCTTTGGTGGTCGAACTTTTTTTCTTTTTTTCTTGGACACTGCAATACGACGGAAAACTAGACTACCTCAAAGCCACATGTAGATCCTAATTAGAACTCGAGTTTCTTACCGCGCTCGCCATCAGGTAGTGGCGCAGTTGTGTTTCCAAGGAAAGCAGTGCCGTTCGCGGATGCGAGCTGCCAGGGCGCACATCTGGTGGTCGCGCCCCAGTTCCGCATGTCTGGAGCGATATGTCATCGGAAAAAAAAGTGGAAAGGATCGTCGCAGGTCGAATTTGGCTGTCTTGGAAGGTCACTCTCAAAAAAGCAACCCCACAAGCAACCGAACCGATAAGAACATCAACATGGCTGGTCAACCTGAGCTCGCAGACGTCCACAGCCTGAAGGCCGCCGACGGCATGATGACTCCGCCGAGGAAGCTTCGGTAAGGACTGTTGCGCCCCCACGGCGCCCCCAGGCAGCCACTGAACGGAAGTGACTCATTATCTCTTGTTCGCTATTACAGGCAACTGACGTCGCCCCCGAAGATCAGCCAATCGCGCCCCGTATACTCAGTGCGCGTTGCCCCACTGCTTCCTTCTCTCGATGACTGGAGCGACGACGAGCCCGAATACGCCGAACCTGTGAAGCCCTGGTCGCAGTCCGCATAAAGCGCATGAAGGCGGCAGAAGCGAGGAAAATACTGGACTGGACAGGACAAGGAGCAATAATTTTTATGAGCGAACGAGCAGTCAGCTTGCGGCTGAGGCCTTCGATTCGCGGCAACGTCAACGTACACAAAGGAAAATACATTAACGCTATACGATTCTTGATGCCCATGTACACACAGCCTTGCATGTGGCTTTCGTTGCCTTGGTATTTACTGTATCATCAACGGGCGTTTTCAAACCTGGCAATTGGTGAAAACTTGCACTTATACTGACCAATCAACGAGTAGTTGCCATCACTCATCTCAACCAAAAGTTGAGAGCTGAAGCGCCGTTTACAATGAAGTGAAAATAAACATGTTGCTCCGAAAGCATGCATGCGCTCAGGATTAATACGCCGATGCCATTTCCAAATCCGCATCGAACTACTACAACTTCAAGATATCCCCACCAATTTATCATGACGATCACCTCCAAGCCTGGTATCTGCATCCGTCAGTTCCGTGACGAAGACCTACCTGAAGTCGCGGAGATTTTCGAGTATGGTATGATGCTGTACTCTAAGAACGACCCGGTCTCCAAATCTCGCTGGGCGGACTACGTGCGTAAGAGCCTCAAGACCGACCTCGCCGATGTCGAAGGCACGTACATGAAGCCTGGAGGCAACTTCTGGGTCGCGACGGTGGAAGACAACAGCGGAGAAAACAAGGTCGCAGGCATGATCGCTTTGGAGCCCAACGGCAATGGGGAAGGCGAAGTTCGACGTGTTTCAGTGCACCCTGGCTACCAGCGCATGGGTATCGGCCGCAAGTTGATGGCGCATCTGGTGCAGTGGGCAACGACGCACCACTTCAGGGCTCTGACACTCATGGCATCGTACGCGGAGAAGACGTCGGCCGTAAAGTTTTACACTTCGTTTGGCTTCGAATTCGGGGAAACCTTTATGCTTTGGGAAAACCCTTCGCACGAGGTTTTCTGGATGACCAAGACGCTGCCGTAATCAACACCTCAGCCTGTAGCTCACAAGCACCTTAAGGGCTTACCGGTACACTCGCAATGAAAGACATTTTGCATGACATCGATGCGGTTATATCAGTCAATCCAGTTGTGGTTGTAAGAATTCGTAGAACTGCATCGGCGAAAAGATCTCGGATTAACGGGCTTTTTAAAAAACTGCTATAAATACGTAGCGAGTCTTCTTTTGCTACATTCTCCAAATCTTTCAGCTGGTCAGGTGAACGCAGGGGATTCTTCGCTGGCTCGACGGTCGACGCTCCTCGGGCCAATACTAAGTAATGCCGACAACAACGACGAAGAAGAAGACACGGAAATTCTAGTGGCTGAGCGTGTACCCCTCGAGACGTGGAACCGATTCACACAGTTGGATGTTTTGCCTCGTTGTCTTCTGCTTCGCCAGTGATGTGGGACGACAAAAAAGTCTGGATTGTGGCATTTCCTCTGCCCATGCAGGCGCAATTAACTGCATTCAAAATCGATTTTATACTGCACTTGCTGAACATGTATTCAACGTTAGACAGGCATATTTGACGGGGGCCCGTGCTGGTAGCCAACAAGTCACCTTTTCGCCAGATTACTGCTATCGCCGGGACTCCGAACTTCCTGGGCTTGAATACCGTAAGAAATGGCCCGGTAGTACTGTAGTACACGAGGATTTCTGGATGACCAAGGCTGCTGTTGCCGCACTGGCATCAAATTGATGCTATCAATGCACAGGTTGAGAACCGCTCACTGCAGCAAGAACTGCAGCTCATGAATACTTTCGTTGAAAGAGATATTATATAGCAAAGAAAATCATGTATACAATTACCAATTACTCCTCCACGTCCATGGCGGTATGGGCCTCGTCGTCGCCCTTCTCGGCTTCCATCTTCTCAATGTCCTCCTTGGTGATCAGGCCACTCTTAAGCAACTTGGCTTTCTCGGCCTCCGCGTAGATGCGGTGGCGCTTGGCGTCCTTTTGCTGTTTCTTCTTGGATGGCCGATGCTTACGCAGCACTGTGCGCTTGCCCTTCTGCAGCACCGCCACCTTCTTCTGGTTGCGGATCTCAGCACGCTTCTTGCTGAGAAGCTTCACCTTCTTCTTGTTCATGGTCTGTACTGCTTGGCCGTTGGCGCCCATTGTTGTTGGTTGTCCTTGCTGAAGGTGCGTGCTCGTGCGTGTTGGGTGGGCAGCAACTTGCTTTGGAGAATGCACTTCACAGTCAGAAGTCGAGTCGATCGATTGGCCACCACGAAAAGCGGTACACAAGTGGTACACGTGAACGGAGTACCGTAGAAGCTCTAAAATTGATACATAGACAATCAGCAGGTTAGAAGGTCGAAGTAAGAAAGAGATAAAATTAAAGCGATATACGCGCTTGTGATTGGTCAGGTTGGTGACAAAAAGTACACCGAAAACAGCGCACCATCTCTTTAATTTAATGACCTCGGCGAGGTCTTTTTGAAAAAGATCAAATTAAAGAGCAAATAGAGAGCTCTGATTGAACGCTTTAGCACTTGTAAAGTGTCGTGTCTCATATGTGATACGATGGTATCTGTTCTCCTAATTGATTGCTTTTTACTTCGACGTTCTCCTAAAGCGCCCAATGCGGGATGCGGTTTAGACGACAGCTAGCCTCGGCGTGCAACATAGCGACGGATGTACTCGAGCGGATTGATCAAGTAATATTTCAATTTGAGCGAAGCTAGTTTTAGAAGAAATGTCACTTTCCCAAAAATCAATTTGAGCAAATGGCAAGCAAGATCAAGGTCAAAATAGGGTCACCATGGGATCCTGTTCTCAACGAAGTCGGAAGGACGCAATAGAGCGGCTACCCCAGAAAAAGAAGGACGAGATCATTAAAACCGCCCTTGGGAGCAAGGAGGTTCGATTTGATAGCTCCCCTACTCGGCGATCGCGCGTATTTGTAACGTAAGATGGTCGCTCGTTAAGCAAGTGTGGGAAGCCTACATTACTCGTCAAAACTTAGACCAACTCGATGACTCAGGTTTCGATAGTCCCAGCTTTTCTCCTCCTTCTTCACACTCTCCACCCGATGAGACTCCCGTATCGGACTTCCGAAGCAACAGTAACGACATTGAGTGTAATTCGAGCGAGAATTTCGATCACGCTGGAATGGAGAGAGATTCTGTGGAGAATTCCGATGCTAGTGTGGAGAATGAAGGTGTGGAAAATAACAATTGCATGGAAATGGAGATGGAGAGTGACCCTAAAGGAGCAGTGAGAGAAACGCTGGAGAGAGACGATGCAGGAGTAATGAGAGAGACTGCGGAGAATGGCGCTCTCGAAAAGTTGCGGGAGTTGTCAAAACGCCACCTAGAGACATGTGAAAGACTGCAAGCGTGGATTGTGGAGGTGTGCCAATCCAAATTATGCTGACAGCAGTCGAGGTCCTGGATGAAGCCCACCGATTGGAGAATGAATTGCAGTCAGACAAATTAATGGAAAGTGATGCATTGCTGACGACCGAAGATGAAAATTGCGACGCTGAAACAGAAGTTTGTACTCGACTCAGCCAGACACGAAGACGCATATGGGGCATGTGGTACGAGCTAAGTAACAAGCACATTGCAAAGGAACTGGTTGACGCCAAGAGGAGGGGTCTGGACGTAAAGATCTGTCTCGGGAAATCCATGCTTTATGCTGCTGCTGATGCGTTGCAGGAGCTTGTAGGTGCTGACGTTGAGGTAAGAGTGGCTGAAGTAGGACGCGGATTACACGTAAACGTCGCATTGCTAGACGAGGTAGTGATGCTCAACATGTCTGCCTTCGAAAAGAATATTGAAGACATCGTATTTTTCGCTCTCTAGAAGGTAAGCCCTACATTGCATGGTTTCACGTTTACGAAGAGTACCTAACGTTTTTTTATTAACTGTAGCGAGAGTATACACAAATATTTTTGCGGCGGTGGGATAAAGCCGAATCCTTCAAAAACAATTGGGTAGTAAATCAGCATCAGAAGAAGATTTTCCGTTCTACTGCAATGTAGTAGCGAGGTGCCCACTCAACTCCGACGGGCTACATGGAATTCTAGAAGGACATCGCATTGATTTTGCGCAAAGCTTCGTGAGCAAGAGCGACAGGGTTGCGCGCGCTACCAAGAGGGCCATAGAGAGCAAGTGCGACTTTGTAACGCGCGCTACCGAGAGGAACATCGAGAGCAAGAGCGACTACGTCACGCGCGCTACTGCCGAGAGAAATGTCGAACAGGAAGGCTTGAGGGAAAATCGTAAGCACGAAAATATCGCCACGTGGGAGCGTTGGCTCTCATCAACTCGGCGGTTCGCCTTGGAATCAATGGCACCAGAAATGATAGCGTCTCCAGTGGAGATTCCACTGTGCAGTGTGAGTTCACCCACGCCCAGCGGCAATGAACGGCGACATTTGAAGCTAGCTGCACGCTACAGCTCAAGATGCCCTGGGGAGAACGGCAGTTCACACGTGTGCTCTGCTGGTAATATCTTTATGAATGATCATGTGATGACGCTCGCGCAGCACGATTGCGCATGCTTCGTCGTGATGGAGACAACGGAGCACTACTTGCCAAGCAAATGCCGCTTACCTTGATATGGTGGTTGCAACGCAAGCAGAGAGGATTGCATCGCGCCCAATATTGACCTCGATAGGTAGCTTGCTACAGTAGTCTGGCTTGGAAAAAAAGCTAGCTATACAGCGACATAATGAATAGCTTCCGGGAAGTCGCATTGAAATTGCTCTAGATGGACACCTCTCTTGGCATTACATAACTATCTCGACGAGCGCAGCGCCGCTGTTATAGACCTTCTGTACTGAGCCTCTACCCCGAGGCACAAGTACTCAATAGCGTAGCGCGTCCGATGGTTCCACTGCTGCCACTGAGACTAAGTACCTGCCGAATCAGCACCCCCGGTCTACTTCTTAGAGCGCTTGCCTGCTCCCTTCTTGGGGATGGACTTGCCCCGCCGCTTCATCTGGTCGAGCTTGCCTAGACGCTCCTCGTTCAGAATCTCAAAGTTGGGGTCGTCGCCGCCGAGACGCAGTAGAAGCGGCTTGTTGAACCATGAGGCCACCTTGTCGCCCTTGAGCTGCTTGCTGATAACCTTGTTGCCCGACGGAATGTTGCGCTGCGGTAGACGCTGGAAGATCTTGCGGCTCAGCTCCGCAATCTGCTGGGGAGACGCCATCGTGCTTGGGAAGGACTCGTCACTTATCCACTTGATTGTCGGCCGCTTGTGCTATCGCTGCCGCTCGTCCAGCGCCTATGTAGCATCTGTGATTGGACAAAACTCAATTTACATATATAGTCCATCGAAAGTACTTTTCATTTGTATTGACACAAATACACATCAAATTCAATACAATTACAAAGTCATACAGATATGATAAATTCTCATTGCGACTAGCATAGCCCTGATGATGTTCCGCTGGCAATCAAAGCGGAGATTCACTCGCATCAGTCGCTTCGACTTCACTACATCCTGCTTCGCTACCCCCAGCCAAACCTTCTCCTCCATTGCTACGATGTGCCACAGCTGCGCGTGCAAGATCGGCCCTTCGCTGCTGGCGTCAGACCTCTCGTGCCTCAAGGACGAGGCTCTCAAGGTGGTGGCAGCCGGAGCGGACTATTTGCACCTGGACGTGATGGACGGCCATTTCGTGCCCAACATCTCGTGGGGCCCGCCCGTCATCAAGTCACTGCGCCCGCATACCAAGGCCTTCTTTGACTGCCACATGATGGTGTCGAAGCCCGAGCAGTGGGTGCCGGACATCGCGGCGGCCGGTGGCGATCAGTTCACATTCCACCTGGAGGCGACGCAGGCCCCGTTGGCCCTCATCAAGCAGATCCGCGACGCCGGCATGAAGGTAGGTCTGGCCATCAAACCGGGTACCAGCGCCGAGGCCGCCTTCCCGTTCGTGGAGCTCGTGGATATGGTGCTGGTCATGACCGTGGAACCGGGCTTCGGCGGCCAGAGCTTCATGGCCGACATGATGCCCAAGGTAGAGACTATCCGCGCCAAGTACCCGACACTTGACATCGAGGTCGATGGCGGTCTGGGGCCCTCAACTATTGACGCGGCGGCTAAGGCTGGCGCCAACATGATTGTCGCTGGAAGCTCGGTGTTTAAGGCAGATGACCCCAAGGCTGTGATTTTGCAGTTGCGACACAGTGTGGAGAAGTACGGCAACGGCAAGAGCGACGGCCAGTTGACCAAGCTGTAAAAATTCTCAATTGATGCAACAGCGTTTTGCCGAGTTGAGCAGGGATCGGATAACGAACGAATCAATCCAAATGCTATTAGATGCAAAAAAAGTGTATACTAAAGAAGATGCCAGGCTACTCCGCAAGACGCTGCTCCAGCTGGTACGTTCCATCGTTTACACACCTCTCTGCTGGTCTTGGCTTGCGACCACATCCCATATTTACATATCCTCATCTTCGGTGTCGTCGTCACCAGTGGTGGCGGCGTCCTCGGCCGCAAGCCGCTGGTACTTGTCCTTGGACCAGACGCTCAGCATCACGAGCTTGAACTCAGCCATCTTGCGGTCGAAGTGAACAAGCAGCTTGGCCTGTTCGGGGGTCAGCGTCTGTCCAGTTTTGCAGATGGTGTAGTTCTGGTTGAGCACGACGACACCGTTCTTGAGGTCAACCGGGAATCCTAGGCCGCGCAGCGACTCGAGCATGCTGCCAATGAACTGCGGCAGCGGGCCCTCGGGAATTGTGACCGTCTTGGTGGCCACAAAGCCGGAACGCGGGTGGTCACTGACTGAGAGCTTGCCGAAGTAGTCCACGACCTCGTCGTGCGGCTTACTGGTGAACAAAAGACCAGTGTTGCCGCTGACGTCTTTGGAGAGGCGGAAGAGGTTCTCGGCATACTCCTCTTCCTTGGAGCGGCCCAGTGCGAGCTTCATGACCTTGTTCTTGCCCAGGAAGAAGCGGCTGTCCTTAAAGTCCATGCGCACCTCTTTAAAGTGGTTGGTGCGCATGTTCTGGAAGCTGAAAACGTAGGCTGAATCGTACGTGTCCACTGCATTGCGGATAGCGTCCACCACATTCTGCTTGAGCTCGTTGCCCTTCTTGTTGGCCTGCGTTAGCGGCTTGGTACGTTGTCTCCTCGACTTGGGCATCGCGGCGACTTCCTCCACGAACGCTTGACTTGTGTCAACAAACTGCTTCGGTTGATGCGCGTCTCCACCAACCAAAACAGCAACGCTTTGCATCACTTCTATTTCATCCAGTCAAACGTCGAGAGTATAATTGAGGTTACATGATTCGCTTAAATTTCAATTTACCGACATATGATTGGCCAAAAGTGTGTTTCATTTACCTCAGCCAGTCGTCCATTTAGGGGGAAATCCATATTGTCACCGGAAGCACCGTACACCATGGCCTGGGGTCTCGACACGACGCCGACACCGGCGCGGACACCCGCTGCTGCTGCACCTGCACCTGCCACCGCCGCTACTTCTTCTTCTTCTTTTACTGTGGCGGCTTTGGGAACGGCTCCCGAGTCCACTGAGGCCATTGACATCTTCGAGGGTGTGACGCCCGTGACGAGCGTTGCGCTGGAGGGCGTAGCGCTACTGCAGATCATTAAGCACTGCCACGAGAGCCTCCCGGGTGGCGTGGCAGGATCACTTCTAGGCGTGGATAATGACCAGGTTCTGGAGGTGACCAACAGCTTCCCGTCGCCGCCCAGCAGTGAGCGTAAGAAGGGCGCGGACGAGTACCAGCTGGACATGATGAAGAGTCTGCGTGAAGTGGGTATGGATAACAACAAGGTGGGCTGGTACCAGTCTGTGGCCATGGGCACCTTCTGCACGGCCTCGTTCATTGAACACCAGTTCCAGTATCAGAAGTCGCTGGGCCCGAACGCCATTTGCCTCATCTACGACTCGGCCGAGACTTCCAAGGGCTCGCTCAGTCTGCGTGCTGTGCGTCTCACCAAGGCCTTCATGGACACGTACAAGAGCGGATCATTCACCAAGGAGAGCTTCGCCAAGGCTGACATCCGCTCGGCCTCCGTTGTGGAGGAAATCCCCATTGAGATCCGCAACTCGGACATCATCACGTGCTGGCTGCAACAGACGGCGCACGCCAATGACAGCGCCACGGCCAACAGCTTCGAGCGTCTGGACCTGGCCACCAACGCCTACCTGGAGAGCAGCCTCAAGAACATGACGCTGTGGGCCGACGAACTGGCGCAGGAGCACTACAAATTCCAGGGCTACGAGCGCGCATTATCTAAGCAGCGCGCCGCCTACCAGCAGTGGCAGAATAGACAGCGGGAGGAGAACAAGGTTCGTCGCGAGAACGGCGAGGAGCCCGTGCCTGAGGAGGACCCCAACTTTTTCAAGTCGGTGAACCAGCCCTCGCGCCTCGAGTCGCTCCTCATCACCAAGCAGATGAACACGTACTGTGAGCACATCAACCGCTACGCCGGAAAGTCTTTCCAGAAGCTGTTCCTGGCTGCGAAGATTCACCAGAACGAGTAAACAGGCAGACAGACGTTCGTATTCTTGTGAATCACGGCCAGGAAAGCTCCAGAGACAGGCAAAGCAGGGCAGCCAGCAGGACGGTTTTGGTATAAGGTCACAGAAGGTCTTGAGTAGCTGGTGTGGTGGTTTGGCAGTAAATGTCGGCAGGGCTAGATAGAACAAAGGTGGATGGAATGTGGTGCTTCCCCACGTTGAGGATTGAGTCCCTTCCGTTCGCTCGTTCATTAAGGAGAAATCCGTTCATGTGCTATACTCTCCTCTCTGTACTTGCGGTACTATCTGCAGTGGTTGTTGAAGTGGTTGAAGTTGTATCCAGTAGACACAAAGTTGCTTCCTACCTGTACAGATGATGGAGCTGCGGGTTAGCTTTGATCTCAGCGACCTCAGCGTCCATGTCGGCTGCACGGCGCACCAGGCGCTCCTTGACAGACAATAAATTATCTGGTACGAACTTGATCACCAACGACTGCAAGAACGAATGCCATGTGTTGGAGTCGTCCATGATATCGGCACGGCGAACAATCCCATCATCGGAGTTGTTGAAACGCACCATGGAATCCATTGATCTGCTGTGCTGCATTTGTTCACGATGCTCTGGATTGTTTACCGGTGCTAGCGGCACAGTGTCGCCATTTCGAATAAACTCAAACAAAGCGCAAAGCTGATTCATAGTCTCCACGCGATTACCGGTCATTCTCGTATCGTGTTGGTTGTTGCCAGTTTGTTCATGCATACCGAGATCTAAGCGAGAGAGCACCCACTTAACTCGGTGCAACAACATTTGGTCTTCTTGTGTTCCAGCCCCCTTTGAAGCATTCTGCACCTCAAGTTCCGTTCGATCCAACTCAATTTTTGATAAAAGCTCGCGTCTTTTGTTGGCGTGAAGTGAGATAACGTCCTTCAGGTCTTTCGAGAGCAGCGGGTTGTCCCTGTACATCGTCTCGACGCGCTCCACTGTGCCTGGATGAACAATTCTCACTGCTTCCAGCATGCCCTGCACACGAGCAATACTCTGTTCAGCCTGATGAATGCCGAAACGTGTAGCTTGCGTTGTCTCGTGCAATTGAGCGAGCTCTTGCTGCTTCTCCATGAGCTTGTCCTCTAGCTGCACGATCGAAGCTTGTAATGCTGCTATATTATCTCGGTACAACACCGCATTGGCTTCTAACCCGATACACATGCGCTTCTGGTCCTCGAGACTGCGAAGTAAGTGAACCTTAGAATGCAAGCCCTCAATGTGCCCAAACAACACTTGGTGCTTCCACAACCGGAAGAAATTGTACTTGATGTGTCGTCGCTGACGACGCTCGTAAGCAACGCAAATACTCTCCTTCGCCAAGCGTGCTGCGCGTCTGCGAGCCATGAACACGTACCAGCGTCGAAACGGAATCGTGTATATGCGCCGTGAGTACGCGTGCCATTCCTCCACTGTATTTTCTCGCAAAGCGCGCTGATATTGTGCCCGAACACGCCAACGTTTCATGAGCCAATTCAGAGTTTCCTTCGTGCTTCCCTCAAAGAGCCGTCGTACACGGCGGATCAGCTGACAATGCTTGGACCATGCACGTAGATGCTTGAGCATGTGTGTTCGTCGGTAATGAGCATCAATCTTACGAAGATTAAAATGCTGGTCGTACCGCTCAAGGGTGCGACGCTCAACGGCACTTGCGATGGCTTTATCAATTTGCGTTGCTCGAAAGACCTTCACCCATTCGTCGACGACGCGCTTGAGGATTTTCCGATGATCGTGGGCAATCGCAACTTCCATGTTCTTCTTCATAGGTACAAATATTATACCTTTCATCAAGTGGAAGTAGCGCTTGAGCACATGCATTGGATGTCGAGTACGAATTCGACGGATGTTGTCTTTGAGGAACTCTTCATGTACCATTTCTTGGGTGATCAGATCGAATCGTTCCATCGCTTCAAGCCGTTGTCGGGCTGCATAGTGGCGTGCTCTGGCATCAGCTGTAGCTCTCTTTCGGCTCCGAGGTCCTAAAGCTGCTGACTTCCATGGTAGGAAAACGTATTTCAATAGATTGGATTGTCTTTCCCGGAAACGATGCTCAGTTTCTTCGAGCCGGGCCATCTTTACCGGTAAGTTCATGAGTACCACATCGCGTATTTCAGCCAGCACACGACGCAAGAAGGACCGAGTTCGCTCTTCTTGCATGATAACAATTTGTTTGTTGACAAACTCTTCGCGTGCTGCAAATTCTTCCATGTACGTAAGAAAGAGGACGCACTTTCGAGATCGCCAATTTCCAAGGGCGATCTGCAATTTCTGGTATCTACGGCAGACCACAAAGCCTCGACACATCATTGATATCTTTGTAGCCGCGAGATGGCGTTGCTTGTCTCCTGAAGCTACTTCGTGGAAGACCTTATCCAGACGTCGCACTGTCGAGCGGATATCACGCACACTGTAGGTTACTTGTGCACTGGCTTTCGGGTTCACCGACGTCGATCGTCGTGCATTATCCTCACTTCCACCAGTTTTGTGCGTGTTGGCGACTTCTTGTATACTACTCTGCAAGAACTTTTCAATCCCCAACTGATGAACGTTGCGTTCATCGTTTGAAGATGTCGCTGTCCGCTTTTCCGTTTCACGACTCGGAGCTGCAGCCAAATTCGTTGCTACACGCTGCAAACGCTGGTCGAGGTTAGCAATCTCGCTCGATATTTGCTGCATAAACTCCATCGACATTGGCGGCGCCCCTGTTAACCCGATGGCTGCAGCACGAGCAGAAGATTTCACCCCAGTTCCAGCCGGGGCTGTCGACATATGGACTCCCGCACGATTGCTACCTGATAAACCTAGTAGTATTGACACAAAGATAGCAAGTATCAGCATAGTAAGCGTGCAACGGATTATAGCCACAATGTAGAATGCAACGCACGTCTGTCAGCCGCAGTTCCGCGAGGGGCCGTCAATGCCTGGGAACGTCGAGTCGAGCAGTTCGAGGGCAGAGCAGTCGAGGAGCGCGTCGTGAGTGTGGCACTTTCCCCATTGGCCAAGCGGTTAAGCAGTACTTCCTCCACCGACTGCTGCCCCGGCGCCAAGCGCGACGCCTTGCGCACCATTTTTAAGTAAGTTGCACTTTAACTCAATCGTATTTCAATATATTGTAAAACAATATTTTAAATTTCATTAAGAGTATACGGTATACTAGTACTCGACTATATTAATACAATTTTCTAAAAACAAATTACTACTATTGTGCACATCGAGTTGACATTGTGAGTAAGATTGCAATTGAAGCAATAATCTATTGCTATGATCAATAATTGTTCTGTTGTTGCTATTGCTAAGTTGGTCATTTCACTTCAAGTGTCTTCATGGCAGACGCCAAGGCGCAGCGACAGCAAGCTCGGCGGGCCAAGATCCGCGCAGCTTTACAGCTGTTCGGCTTCTCGACACTACGAGGGCTTCAAGGCGCTGATCTGCGTCGCGTTCTGTCTGGGAAGGATACGTTGGTGCTGATGCCCACAGGTGGCGGCAAGTCGCTCTGCTACCAGCTGCCGGCGCTTCTGCTGCCCGGCCTCGTGGTGGTGGTCAGTCCGTTGTTGGCTCTGATGCAAGATCAGGTGGCGGCCCTGCGCAGAAAGCACATTGGAGTGGAGATGCTGTCGTCCTTGGTGGCTCAGCCGCAACGAGAACGGATTGTGGCTCGACTGCTGCAGCAGTTCGAGACCACGACACATAACATTGATGATGAGCGAATCGAGATGCTCTACACGACGCCCGAGACGCTACAGGGCGATCAGATGCAGCTTCTACTGCAGCAACTGCAGAAACGAGGAGGCCTTGCGCTGTTCGCTATCGACGAAGCTCACTGCATCAGCTCGTGGGGCCACGATTTCCGACCGGCGTATCGGAATCTGGGAAAGCTACGGAAGTCGCTCCCTAAAGTGCCGATGATCGCTCTCACTGCTACTGCTACTGAACGTGTACGAGATGATATCACGAAGCAATTGCATTTTGCAGCCGACGGGTCCGATGTGCTCTTGGCAGATTTCAACCGTGCAAACATCTCGTATACTGTGTACGACAAGGAGATGTTGGCGGACCCGGTGGGTGCGTTGTGTCGTTATATCAAGAAAGATCATACCGACTCGTGCGGGGTTGTGTATGTCCACAAGCGGAGCGACACGGATGATCTGGTGCTCTCGATGCGAAAGCGAGACCCTGACGTCAAGGTTGCTGCATTCCACGCTAAATTCCGCAGCAGGAACGTGAAGTGACTTTGCAAAAGTGGTTGAGTGGGGAGATTCAAATCGTGTGTGCGACGATTGCTTTTGGAATGGGTATCGACCACCCAAATGTCCGCTTCGTTGTGCACTGGAATATCCCGAAAACGCTAGAGAACTTTTATCAAGAATCGGGGCGTGCAGGTCGAGATGGAGAGCCAAGTCAGAGTGTACTGTTCTACTCTGCCCGTGATTACGATTTATTCCGATTTCTACTGGAGAAAGAAGCCTTGAAGCCGCCCGATAATGCTGAGTCACCAGCTGGGCAGAAGACAGTTAGATCGGAGAATCTGGACACCGTTGTGCACGCCTTGAAGCTACTAGAGCATGTCAAGACGTTTGCTACTAAGAAAGAGTGTCGACGCCAAGCTTTATTGCGGTACTTTGGACAGAAGATGGCAGTGACGGATTGCAAGGGGTCGTGTGACGTATGCAACCCGCGACTCAATTTGTTTCGTTTTGAGGAAAATCCTGTGATCGACAAGCGCACGGAGCGATTCTGCCGACAGTCTATCAAAGCGATCAAGACGGGCGAGTCTTTCACAGAAAAAAAGATGCGAACGGGAGACATGCGGCGTGATAATTTGGTAAACGGACAAAGAGGTTCCTACGCGCCTGAAGAGACCAAGTCCGTTGTCGTTCGAGGTGGAAGCAAACGTGCTCTTGCAGCCACTGGTTTTGTCGCTGTCAACGGAAACGTGAGCTCCGGAGAGGAAGACTACTACGACGACGAAGCTTCAGCTGTCGTTCAGGCGGTGCGTTCCAGGCAGAGAAAACAGGATTTAGACGACACCTTGGACGCCTTGGAGCGAGCAGAACAAGCTTCAGCGAATGATGGCGGAGACCAGAAGCACCGAAAGGTTTCGGGAGCGTGGGAATAATTGTCCAAGTAATTTAATTTTTTTTGCCATGTTGAAGTCATTTTGTATCCATGTCACTCTTTACGTCACTCGCGCGGGTATTGTCTTAAATGTTAGTCGCGTGGGAAAAATCAAGTTAGAGTCGCGATGTTCTGGCGCCGCAGCCGCGCGAAGGAGGCGGCGGAGGAGGAAACGGACGACTTGGCGAAGCTGCAGAAGCAGTTTGGTATCAGACCAGTGAGCGATGCGGACGTGCAGGTGGAGTTGCAAGCGCTGCTGGCGGCTACAGGCTCCACCGGGGGCTCGAGTCCGACAGCGGAGAGTCTTTTATTCGGGGCTGGAGGCGACGAGGAGGAGGACGAAGAGGCAAAGATCCTGAGAGACTTGCAGCTAGACAGACTCAACCTGGACGACGAAGAGGTCGAGAGTGATGGTCACAGAGAGGCGAAGAACGAGCTTCGTGGGGTGCTGGACGAGGTCCATCAGACGGCGAGGGAGAATCACAGTCGGGAGGCAGCCGAAATGAGTGGGAAGGCGCCCGCTCGAGGACTTAAAGAAGGTGGTGAGGCAGTGACATTGACGCCGCAGAGAGCTGCACAGGTCCAGGCTCTGAAGATGGAGGCGCTGGCTCTTAAGAGAGAGGGGAAGATCCAAGATGCGCTGGCCAAGTTCCGAGAGGCCAAACAGCTCCAGGGACAGGTTTCTTCTGCACAGGGGCATATGGCTAATACGTCGAGCAGTTTGGCTCCGACAGTACAGCATGACGGAGCGGGAAAAAGCGAGCGAGCGCCGAATGAGACGATGCTTGATGATGGAGACAAAGATGTTGAAGTTACAGATGAGGACATGCAGGATCCCGAATTTCTTGCTCAGTTAGCGAAAATGGGTCTGACGGAGGATGACGGAGATTCTGGTGCTGCTGGAGCTGCGAGGAATCATAACGTTATGCAGCAGTTGTCGGCATTGGAGACACAGATTCACGAATGCAAAGTACAAGCTATACAACTCAAGAGGCAGGACCAGATTGCCGACGCACTAGCCTGTATGCGGAAAATCAAGGAGCTTGAAGTGAAGCGAGACGAACTGCGATCTTCCGCGGCGATATCGAATCAGTCGCCAGCAGTTCATCTAGCTACAGCTCCAGCGGTCACGGAGTCTGTCTATCACCACGTGGCAGTCAGCAGTCTTACGTCGGTGCGTCTGAACTCGGGTGCCGTACCTCTCGACGAAAGCCAAGCTGACAGCGACATCGACAGCATTTCGGACATTGAAGTAACCGCTGAAGATATGAACGACCCAGCTTTTGCGGCAGAACTACGGAATCTTGGTGATGATGACGCCGTGTCGATTGCACCAACACCTCTTGGTACCTCTATAGGGACGAGAAGTATTAGTGTTGTAACTGCTTCTGTGCTCAAGCCAACTCCACCCAGCTCTCGGTTGCTGAAAGCTGCCCCATCGATCGATGAAGATTATCTTATCGACGCTTTCGATGAGTCCGATTCCGAGGGGGAAACAAATCATCTCACGACTGTGATGTCGAGCGGGTCGCTGCGCTCAGCTTCTTCTGTGCCGGAGATGGCAAAGGCCGTAGCATCTGTTGAGTATATGAGCGTTAAGGCTGAGGTGGAGAATTACCATATTGCTGATCTCACTGCGAAGCTACAGAAAGCAAGACAGACGGCGCTGTCTCTGAAGCGAAAAGGTGACATTCAAGGCGCGCTTGAATCGATGCGACGAGCGAAACAGATTCAAAACCTCATTGATCTAAAGCAACACGCAACTGACAATCCTGAAGCCACTGTAGGTTCAGCACAGAACTCCGCAACCGCTGCCAAATTCCAAGAGATTGAGCAATTGCTGGTTGATTTTGGTAACCGAGCGATGGCGCTGGCAAAGGAAAACCTATCGGTTAATCGGGAAAAGGCATCGGAATGGTTGGCTAAGGTAAGCGCTCACTAGATGATTAGTTTATGCAGTGGTGGAATGCGTCTAACCTCAGTGTCTTCGTGTATGTTACGAACAGCGAAAGCGCTATGGAGCTGAGCTGGAAAAGCTACGACTAAGCAAACAAAACCCGCTGCAGTTACCACCACACTACGAAATCGTCAAAACCTCTCTTCAAGTGGAATACGAGCTGCCATTCATTGCAGATGACCACGTTAAGGTCTCTGTGAAAAGTGTAAGGGGGTTGTCTCAGGTGGCGGGAAAATCCGTGTTTGTCAAGTTTTGCCTCAATTTCCCATCCGCGACACCGCATGAGGGACAGACTGCTGAATTCCAGATCAGCCCAAACGCCCCATTTGCCGCGGAAATTCCTCCAAGCCAGACAGATTTCGTCTTCAAGCTGGCGAGATCACGAGGAACTATGCGTCTTTTCGAGATAAAGAAGGCTGTTTTCGAAGTTTGGAAGCCGGGAACGCTATTCCGCAATCCTGAACTTGTTGCCCGAGCTTATCAAGAATTGGTAAGGAATGCTGTGATCAATGCTGATTGGTATGCCCTAACGTGCCTTGTGTGTGCCCACGATAGACACCTCTGCTGACTTGCTGTGAAACCAGCACTCATCTTCCTTTCCTCGGATCGAACCGAAAACCCTGTGGAGGAGATATTGAGGTATCTACTTGAATGTATTACAATAATATGCTTCCAATTGTACCTAATAGTTTTGATGTGTGACCACAGATCGCTATCAAAGTGCGTCGCCCGCTCAAGGAAAAAGAAATTCGTCTGGAGGCAGTTGAGGATCTGGTCATCGGTGCCTATCCCGAGCCGATGGCCTCTTCTTCGGCGCAGCTTACCATGCCAAGCGTGGTATTAGAGCCATCCCCCACCGAAGCCAGCAACCCATCCAGCAAAAATGCGGCAGCAATGTCCGACGACACTCGTTCGATGATGAAAGAGGACCAACCAACTTCTATCACTGCTGAGCTGGACGATCCGCACCATCTCGATTTGATTGTGAGCTACGATGTTGTCAATGAAGAGGTGAGTGAAGCTGTGGGCATTTCTCGTTGCGACATATTGCTGACAGGTCTTGTATTTGATCATATCAGCTCGAAAAAGTGGGGGCGAAACTACCGTCATTGTCAGGACCCGCTGCGATTGAGTGGAGCGACCGATACGATTCTCTAGCATTAAAGAAACAGTTGCTAGAAATCGAGATGCAGACGGGCAAACTGACGTTGGACATGTACGTCGAGCGGCTGCACAAACGCATAGCTGAAGACCGTACTCTGATGTCAAAACTTCTTTCATCAAATCGTCGGTTGGACGCTGCGCGGGTTCTTCACCGTATCAAGATCATGGAAAAGGAACTTGTGGGCGCTGATGGTGACTCAGCTGAATCGTGACTGGTTTACGAATGCAGTAGCTTTGTTGCAAGTGGTTATGATTATCTTTTTTCACTGCCGCCGCTCTTCTCATGAAATGTTTCTAGTGCTAGCAGGATTTTCCCGTAAGCTACGAATTCTCCTTGCTCTTCTTTTGCGCTTGGTGACGCTACACCCGGAAAATAGAGTTGCAAGCATGTAAAGGCATCTGCAGACAGTGATAGACCAATTTGATCGAAGACTCGCTTCAGCTGCTTCATCTTGATGCTACCCGTGTGCCTGTGATCTTTCCGTCTCAAATACTCCTCCACGATGTCAAGTTGTGAGGCAAAGTCAATCGATGACATTTGGTTGTACAATGATCGAAGTATGGCATCACACGCGCATGGTGGTTTATCACTTGTGGAGTTTTCGTGAGAATACGGTTGCTTTTCCGGTTTGGCTGCAGCTCGTTGCTCTGGGATACCTTTTTGTGGTTGTTCAGCCATGCTGCTATCCTGCGAGAATACAGGGGCCGCTACGCTGAATGGAGTTCGCCATTGGGACATTACCTTAAGGAAGAGCTTGTAGGCAATGTTGCCGTCTCGCGCCACATCGAAAAGATGTTGTAGACGTAGCTTCTCCAGTGTTGTCACTTGTCGCTCCAGCGCTCGCTCCAGTTGGGTCCAAAATGTCTCCGCTGGAAGGCTGCTTTGGTGACTATATCCACCACACTCCATCAGTAGCCGGCTCAAATACGCAACTCGAGGCATTTTGTCTTGGCTCTGAGACTCCCCTTCAGAGTAAAGCCGATCGGATATCTTCTTCAGCATACGGGCTGCGTAAGGATCTATCACGAAGGAGTCGAACTCAGTTCGTGAAAGTCCGCCCCCATCGTGGCGGAAGATACACATGTTGAGCACCAGTATGCTGAGTTGTGTTGGAGCTAGATTGTAATTTAGCGCCCGCAAACCACTGCAGATGCTCTCCGCTGTTAAGAAACCTTTCTTCTCTCGGTCGAAATGGTTAAAAGCAGCATCCAACCTGGCATAATTCGTTTGATCTGAATGATCAATTTGACCCGCAAGGTTGGCTTTTACACGAATTTGTGATCGCAAGTGCTCAGTATTTTGATCATAACGAGAATCAGAACCAGGCCATGCAGGTTTGGTAGCCTCGTACAGCATCTCCGTGTAGTGCACCGCATCAGTTTGTTCTGTGCTCCGGAATTGACGAACAAGCTGTCCTATCACAGCCTCTGCCGATGAAGAAGAGGCAGATTTTGCGATCCCTAGACGTAGTAGAATCTCTTTCAGCTCCATTGCTGTCACGTAGCCCGTGTACGTACTGTCGCGGGCTTCAAGCTCTCCCCGGAAATCAACTCCACGTTCGTCACACGATTCCAGAAAAGCTGAAAGAGTTGTGATTGGCGTTCTTGGTGTCTTTGCTTGTACTGTGACTGCCGGTGCGTCTCTTAAGTAGTCCTTGAGGTGCGTATGGACAGCCTTTAAGGATACGCTCAAGCTTGAATCACCATCATCATCGTAAAATGTAGTCGAGAACTTTTGCGATAACAACCCAACAGCTCTTCTGGGCAACAACTCGACCAAACCATTTGCTTCCATTTGACGCCATAGCTTTGACGGGGCAATTTCCGCAAAACGGTGAAGCACGCAGAACTCTTGGAACTGTAGAAAACACTGCTGAAACTTGGGCAGTGAGACTTTCACAGCCGCCTCAAGTGCGCGTCTCAACCGCTTTTCATTTTCAGCCGATAGCTGATAATCAGGCTTTATTTCAGGAGAGTTGAACACGAGCAGGCCGAACGAGTCCTTAAAGAACTTCACGAAATCCATCTTCCTTTTATCTGGCTGCTCGCCAAATGCGACAAAGAGAGAATGTACATCGTCTGGAGACAAGGAGATCCCCAGTTTTCGTATCGCTAGGATGAACTGACCAGATTCCACCAATGAGTCACTCGAGTCCCCATTATACGAGAAAGCCTCTGCAATCTGCCTTGGAGCACCCTTTTGGTCTTGAAGTTTCTCACCTATCTTGGTTACTATTGTTTTTGCTTTTGCAACATCATTAATCACGTCTGCTCGTTTCTGGTATGTGATAGTGGCCTCCCGCCAGTTCATTTTGAGAAAAGCACTGCAGTCAACTTGATCTTTTAGTTCAGGGTCGTATGTGTAGAGTAATGTGCGCATCTCATTTTCGTCTAGTGATATACTCAGGCGAGTGTTGCAGGCCTTCACGAAGATTGATCGACTTATCACCCCTTCCGACGCGGACTCTTTCTCCGTCAAGAAGATCTGGTTCCAATGAGCAAACACCTCAGAGAGCTGTCTGCTCGGTAGCTTATTAGCTTGTTCATGTGCAGCCTTGCGGAGCTTCTTCTCGACAACATCCATGTCGACTGGTGGAGGTGGTGTCGTCCAATCCAAAAACTGTCGATAGTTGATACCGAACGAGACATTTGTCTTCACACCGAAGCTCTTCGCTATGCCTTTCAGTTGGTTTTCAGTGAACAGTAAGAAGCCTTTTCGACGTGCGACCGCGACAAACTCCGCCAAAGAGACAAACCCCCTCTCCTGCCAGTCAAATCTCTCAAACTCATACTTCATGTCGGAATAGCTTCCACAAATGAATTTTCTGCAATTCCAGGCTAATCGCTGCAGGTAATGCATATCATACTTATTCCACTCATCGGATATTGACTTTCGACTGTATTTTGTTGCTGCTTCGAGTCGTAGGCAGAGATCCTGGATCGAAATCTGCTTGGTTGTGTCGCTGTTACCTCCGACCATCTCGAAGAGCAAGCTAGCGTCCTTAGGTTCAAATTGTGTACCCTCCGAACTTGGTTGCATTAGAACACGAAGCAGTTCTTCCTGAGTCATTAGGCCATCGTCAGAGTTCACAAAAGTCAGAATCTTTTCACGTAGTGAAGATATACCAAAATGAAGGCACCGTTCCAAAGCTTCGGCTAATTGCTGACAATGTGGTAGCTGTGTCAGAGTTTGAAGAAGGGCATGGTAGAGAATCTCGTAACCGTTTGCATCAAACATAATAGTTACAAGATGCAGTTCCTTGGGGGATAGCTGAACACCAAGTCTTGACAGGCATTCGCGAAACTTTTTAAAGGAAATACGTCCCGTTTCATTCATGTCTCCAGCTGAAACAAAGGTGTGAGATGCATTTCCAACATCGAAGAGAAGTCGCCGAAGCACCGACAAACGCTGCTTCTTTTCTCGCTCGTCTTCTTCCGTTGACGTAGAGAAGATGAAGTTGAGAAGAGATCGATACGCTACCATTCCAGTTTCCTTCACAGAAAAGTAGTCCATCAGCTGCCACAGTAACGCAGGAGGTAACACGATTCGTGGGGCCTTCGAAAGGAAATAGCCCAGCTGCTTCTTCGTTAGCAAGCTGGAGCGTTTTGTCACTGGAACATCACGCTCGATTTCAGCAAGAACACTGTCTTCTTGCTCTCTCAGGTCAGCAAAGGTCCACTTACTCAAAATGCTTTGTAGCTGAAGATCTGCTTCCATGATTGTTGTCTTCACACAGCTCGTTTCACGTTGCTGTTGTCGCTGCTCTTTATACTGGCGATATTGTCTTTGAAGCGTCCGTGCAGCGTCATGGTGGATATTCTGCGGAATGTGGAGCTGTTTTACTTGCTGCTCAAGGCGCTCCTGCCGCGACAAAACTTTGGATCCTCGTTCTTTTGCCTGCACCCGCTGATCCTGTAGCTTTTTCTCCACTTGTTCGTACACCAGGTTTTTACTACTTGCGGAGGCAATTGCTTTCATACGATCCATAAAAGCTTGTTTCCGTCGTTGGAATTCTGTTGTTGCCGGAACAGTCTTTGCTGTATAATTTGGGTCATTCTGTGTCAATATCTTGGGGCTCTTCTTTCTTGAGTCATCGCTAAAAGTAGCCGGTTGCTTTGGCTGCTGCTTAGCTTTAGCATCCTCCAGTACATCTTCGTCCAGATCGATGCGGTCTTGAGGTAAAATTGCTGTATTACCGGCAATCGAGTTATTTGGGGATTCCATTGAACAGGATTGTTTCGTATGATGTCTGACGAGTTCACGGTACTCTGACTCAACATTCATCAAATCAAATCCCAGCGCAGACAAACATTTTCTGAACGCTGATCGGGTGACTCTGCCGCACTTTGTTTCATCAAACTTCTCGAATAGCTTAGGAGCAGGCATAGTATCTGCTGCCTTTCGCTTCCTTTGTTCTTGAGCGTACCCATACATCGTTTGTCGAATTTTGTGGCACAGCAGCCGTTCGGTACAGCTCAGGCGAGGATTAATATGGAGCAACAAATAATTCATAGTTATGAATCTATGGTGGTTCCCCGAAGACTTTGCGATATCTCCCCCCACAACTGAGCCACTTTCTGTCGAAATACTAGCAACTCCAAATGTCGACAGTAAAAGATCTCGTTCTGCATCGGAGAGGAAAATCCCGTACTTCTCACCGGTTTGAACCAGGGTATCTATGGAGATAAGCATACGTTTTCGCTCACTCGCATCCATTCCTCCAGTGAGAGCATCTTTAACAGACGTTATAAGCTCCGAATCCACTGCATATTCGAGCCGCTCTTTCAGTCTCGCAACGAGCAGCTCCAGTTCTTCTGATGGGGCAGCATAGTGCAAGAATTGTTGGTAATTAACTCGCCCATCCATGTCGGAGGAAAACATCGACAGTAAAGCGTGTTGCTGATCGAAATCAAGTGAAAACATGTCAATTGGACGCCCATTTACTCCACGTGCTCGTTGCGAAGAAGTTAGTTGGAGTACCTGGAATGGGTCTTTCCACTGAAGCAAGACCGAAATGTCACCGGCATGTTGATCGTTTTGATCTTTCAAGGGGAACCACCCACGAATGTTTTCGCCATTTACAAGATCTGATAACAAAATCCCACACCTCCCAATCATCCCGTCTTCTTGTGCACTATCATCAAGCTCGACTTGATCATCAAATACTGTTATCCCAAAGCGGAATTGGGACAAGAACCGAAGAAGGCATGCATCCACTTCTAAAGCAAACGCTTGTCGGCTGCTGCTTAAGTCGTACTCTGGGCTCGCTGATTCCGGTACGATATTCGTAAAAACGTCCGGAAACCCAAGTAATTGATAGTGAGCGTACGATGACGGTACTCGAGATATCGAACCATCAGAGCGCTTTCCGTAAGAATGCAGCTTCCTGCAAGCAAACACAGTAATCTGCAATTCGTTTGTGATTGCATTGTCACGGAAGTCTTGATCGCATAGTACATCTGATGGAGCTTGTGTTTCGCTTCGCTTCCCTAACGTCGAAAGTAACTGGATATCTTGAGGGTAAGATCGGAGGTGTACTTGCCAAATTTCTGAGATTGGGGTGGAAAGCCTGACAATGACGTTCAACGTTCCTAAGACAGTTGGCTCAGCATCAATGCTACACAGCGATTTAACTGCAAGCATGGGTTCTTTCACGACCCCCTTTGACTGCAGCAGCTTAGAAAGACGAACCGATGCTTTGCCAATCAACTTAAAGTCTCCTCGAATGGCCTGATGCACTTCCAGCAAGACGGACTCTGAGGCCAAATATCGTAAGAAAAAGCCGTCTACCGTCACTTTGAACGTAGCTGACAAATTGTACTCCGGTCGGCTTCCCATGAGAAGTGGTGTTGACTGCGACTCGAAATCATAAAAATCGCACAGTACAAAACTGGAGGAGTTAACCCCAATCACACTGCTATCAAAGTCTCCGCTTACAATTCCCAATTCAAGAATTTGTTCACCGGGAGCCAGATCCCTCGCCGCCAAGATCAATGATTCTGATAAGGATGCTACCTCGCTCTCTTCTTCATCACTTGATGATGCTTCGGAGCATTCATCGTCAGGCTCCCGCATCTTCAGAAGCAGCTTCTCTCGAGCGTATTTCAGCTGCCTAATTTCTGCTTGATGAGCGTGAATTCGTTGTTGTCGCTCTTCACATAGTAGCTCAAGCTCTTTCATTCGACGTTGGAGTTGATTTGAACTTGAAATCTTTGACGTGGTCAACTCCTCGATCTCCAAAGCGAGTTCGCGATTAATATTTGTTTGAGCTTGGAGCATTTTCTCACAACGTTCCAGCTCCTGCATTGCCTTCAAGTGAGCGATTTGAACGACGTGAACGCGATTCCGCAAGTGTTTCACGCTATTATCCTCTTCTGCATCGAGAAAGCTAGCGGTTGATGGAAGATCGCCGTACTTTCGACTAACCATCCCTCCACCCCTGCATTAAGCAAACGTTACACAAACACACAATGTTAATTAAGCTAAAGCGCATGCGGCACTGAATAATAAAAATGACATACACGTTTAGTGAAGAAACAGGTTTTTTGCCTGGTGATCCGTTGTTGTTCACCGGAGAAGAGCAAGCATCCCGTTTTTCGGGAGGTTGATGATATAGCTCAGGCGTACGCGGGCGGACAATTACTATCGGTTCCGGCCGCGATGTTAGCACTGACACACTTCCGGTTGTTGATTTGATGGCGCCAAGGCTCCTAGCATTTCTCTCCTCCATCAAATGATGCGCCATTTGAGCTAGATCCTGCTCAACTCGATCTTTCGCCTGTTTCAACTGCTTGAGAGTGCTCTGTAGCTCTCGAATGACACCTTGAAGATTCTGATTTTCTTCTGCCGTGTGAGTAATAGTCGCCTTCTGCTCTTGAGTAAGTTTTTCTAAGTCGAAGAGCTTGTCAATGCGCTCCTTCCGCTGGAAAGCATCGTTGATAAAGGGACTTTCACAAAGTGAGGTCATCCGCTCTTCCAAGCGGCGATTTTGCTCTCGTAGAAGGGCAATATCTTTTTCCTGATCACCGGCCTTCATAATTCGGATTTCCAGCTCTTCTTTTTCCATGACGGCGTCCTGTAACTGCGTTCGGAGCTTGTGAACTTGACGATTCATCTGTTCCATTTGTTCTAGCGTCTTCTCCTGGATTTCACGTTCTGCGAGAGCGTTTGATTCTAAATTGTCGTATCTAGCATTGAGAATTGCAAGTTGGGCTTGGCGATCCCGCAGCTCCCTTTTCATGTGGTCTAGCTCCAAGTTTGTGGGTTCTTTGTTGCACTCGTCTTTCTCGTCTTCATCGCTCGGCCCGGACCCGTCATTATTATCTCGCCTTGGCTTCAGCTGAAGTCGATTGGTACTACTACTCGCCCGCAGTTGTTCGTTTTCTTTTTGGAGCTTCATGAGCTGCTTCTCCGCAATAACGAGCCGTTTCTTCAGTGCTACTTCCAGATCCCCCGAAAAGGTCTCACGGTGCAGTTTCCGTGCACTTTCAGTCTGCTTTTCAAGGGTATTTCCCTCGAAGCCTCCTTTGATAGCTGCTGTCTTCCGTGCAGCAGGTTTCTTATGTATTGTCGATCGTGTAGCACTCCCTAGTCGCTTCGCGGCACTCGACTGTCGACACTGCGCCTCCAACCATCGGTTCTTCTCCATCAGCGCCTGGTTCTTCTTCCTCAGCGTGGCATTCTCGCTCTTCAACGCAGCAATGAACTTCTCCGTGTCGAGATCTCGTCGCACTGGAACGATGACAGCCTTATTGCCGCCCGTCTCGCGGTCGTCCTGATTGTTCTTGCCCTCGTTCTGCCGCGTTTTGGAGAGCTTCTCCTCGATCATTGCCAGCTTGGTGTACATGCGCTTGATGGTGGCCTCCTGCTCATTTTTCTTTTTCTTAAGAGCCGTGTTCTCGTCTCGCAGCAACAGATACTTGTCCTCATACTCGCTCGGCATGGTGGCGACTAGTTACGGGGTCGAGCGCGGAATGCGGAATGGTTATCGGTTGTTGAAGCAAAAGGGAAACTTCCACGCATACACAAATCAAGTGAAGGGTGCCCATTTCGACCATCACTCCGGAAAATATCCACTGCTGATTCTGATTGGTTACGCTTTATAAGGTCCGTTATATGAAGAGATAATCGGTAGGACCATTCCTTTTTGAGCCAACCAAAACACCGGCGAGGGAGAGCTCAACAATCGCCATCAGTACGAGTCAATAGCCCCGAGAGCTCTTGACGCCAGCAACGCAGCAGCACGAATCGCAGCAGCAACCCAACGACCTTCGCACTAGTCTACACATACAGCACAGCAGCAATATGAGCGAGCAGAAGAACGTGAAGGATCCCCAGCAGCCAGTGGAGGAGGAGAAGAAGGCGGTGCAGGAGGCGGCAGTCGCTGTCCCTGTCACTGTGAATGACGTGGCCACAAAGGTGACTTGCGGTCAATGACTGGAGATCTGTAGATTGGTAAGGTATCTGACACCGTATATTGCTGATGTGAGCAGCACCCGCTGCAGAACCGATGGGTGTTGTGGTACGACAACCCGAAGAAGCGCAACTCAAACGAGTCCTGGGAGGAAAACCTCAAGAACGTCTATACGTTCAACACGGTGGAGGACTTTTGGTGGTACGTAGAGAATGGATTATCTTGGTATTATGGCTGCAGACGTTTGTGTGGCGGGTGTTGATTGGATTTGGTTTTGTTGTAATTGGTGCAGCCTGTACAACAACATCCTGGCGCCCACGAAGCTCTCGATCGGCAGCAATTACCACTTGTTTAAGGAAGGCATCCGACCCATGTGGGAGGACCCGATCAACGCCAAGGGCGGCAAGTGGATTTTCACTAACCCTCGCTCCCGGAAAGCCCGACTAGATGAGTGCTGGCTCTACGTGGTGCGTTGCAGACTGAAGGGAATGGGTTTTAGTTGGACATTCATGACTCTAACGCGGCGAAATGGTTGTGGTCTTTTTAGATGCTTTCGCTGATTGGTGAGACGCTGCAGGACGAAGACGACATTTGCGGCGCTGTAGTTAGTGTGCGCAAGGCGCAGGACCGCATTGCCATCTGGAGTGCAACAGCCAACGCTGAGGACCGCCAAAAGGCCATTGGACGGGGCTTTCGCCAGGCTCTTGTTGACCTTGGCAAGAACGAGACGCTCAAGTATCAGTCGCACGCCGACGCTGCGGCCAGTGGATCCAGTTTCCAGAACGAAGTGTACGTTTGGCGCTTGGAGATTGTTGTGTTAGTTGGCCCAAGGTTCTAATGTGACTTTCCTGTTGCCTTATTGCAGATTGTATGAGGCGTAACTCCACGTCGATGTAATCGAGCGCACGGTTAGTTTCACATTCGCGTAGTAGAGATCTGCAGTATATGCAATTCATTTCATACACAGCATTTTGAGCATTCCACTCTTCGTGTAACCGCGGTGATGGATCAAAGTTGAATTACTGCGACGCGAAAGTGTTCAAACAAAACGACCGTGTTTCGACTCTGTTTAATGCAGCTGCTACCTAGTTGTCCACCCGAAAGAGGCGCACAGATTCGTCGTCACTAGCCGTAAGAAGTCCAGCCACTGGGTTGCCTTCGAAGACAGGAATGAAAGCCATGTCGAGCACCATATCTGTGTGGCCAGCCAGCGTCTTCAGGAGGTGTCCTGTCCGGGCATCCCATACGTAGATCAGACCTTCCACCGTGCACGAGTACACGATCGGCTGCGTGGGGTGCCACAAAAGCTTGATCACACCAGCGGGGTGACGGCAAACATGGCGGCACTGCAGGATAATGGAGCAGGTTGTCAGTACACACTCGTTTAGGAATAAATCTACCTTGGTACTCAAATTACCTGGTACGTCGTCAAGTCCCAGATGCGCAGGTATCCACCGAGGCAGCCTGTTGCCGCCCAGTTCATTGTGTTACAGAATCCTCCGCTGCAATAATCAAACATCCCCATGTCAGCTAAAACGAACATTTCGCCAAATACTGTGAAAAGTTCCACGCACCACTCCACAGAGTTCTCTGTTGAAGTCGTTGTATCATTGACAGTCCCAGCGACACTTGGGTCAACACCATCGTGCGAAAGCGTAGCAAGCACACGCTTCGTCTGCACTTGAGTAAGACGAGCAGTGCCATCTTGCGAGCCAGAGAGCGACAGCGGTTGCTATTATCCACACCACACTTCCACAGTCAGCAGTATTCAGAAGCAACCTTTTTTTTTTTTCACAACGTACGCTTGGGTGGCAGGCGATGAATGTCACCGGGCCTTCATGGAAGCCGTGTCTGTTTGTTCACAACGCTTAGTTACATATTCATCCAGTTTTCAGATATTTGAGCGCGTTAACATACCCGCGGAAGACGTGGTTGCACTCGCCAGTTTTCGGGTTCCAAACACGCACAGTGGCGTCCGTACTACCAGTCACAATCATCTGCGAAAGAAAACCGCGCGTTAGCTTTCTCCAGATCAATACCATAGTAACAGAACAATACCATCCACTTACCTTTCCAGATCCCGTAAATGAACCGCACGTAACACCGTCCTCGTGTCCAGCAAACACGTGCATGCACTCGCCAGTCGTCGCGAGCCACATCCAGATGGTGCCGTCGCCCGATCCAGCGAGCACCACGTTGCCCTTCTTATGCCAGCAGACCCATTCGACCTCCTGCGAAGGACCCTCCAAGCTCTGTGCCAGGTTGCCTGTGGCGACTTCCCAGACCTTGACCACGCCATCGTAGCCGCCAGTGGCCGCGTACTTGCCGTCGAAGCTGAAGTCGACACTCACCACCGAGTCCTTGTGGCCCGACAGCGTGTACAGTACATTACCATCCTCACGGTTCCAGATGACAGCCACGTCGTCGCCTCCTCCCGTGATGACAATGCGTGGGTCCACCGGGTTCACCTTAATCGAGTAGACCGGGCCCGAGTGTTTGTTGAAGACCTGCGGACGTAGCCATAGCGTTAGCAATTTCTTCTCACCCATCCCCCTCCACTAGCTGTTCTACCATCTCGGCATCATCGCGCACGTCGGCATCCTCAGCAGAGATCTTGCCCTCATCGTCCTCGTCCTCCATGGCGTCGTCATCATCTGCGCAAATGTGCCAAAAAAGTGTCTATCAGTGTCACTGAGCGACCACCGCGCTGATTCTTCGTCTATCGCGGCGCACCTTGCGGCGCCTCGCCAATGTCGAACTCCTGTGTGGTCTCGTCGGCCGTAATGACCTCGATCTCCGTCTCCTCGGGCTCCGTCATGTGGGTGTCCGCCATCTCCGTAGCTTGTCAAAAATTGATTGGAAGAGTGTTGGGTTCTTTTTGCCGCCACACCACCTGAACACAGATTTCTTTTCATTCGCCGAAATACAACGCTACAACGACCCAATCACAATCTGCCACTTTATTCGCCAAAGTCTCACCCGCGTCACACACGGCGTGAAAGATGCGATTCAGCGTGACCGCCACGACGGCCGTCATCGCGTGCTCCTGCATGGCTGCAGCCTACGTCGGTGTGCTGTACACGCTGCCCCACGCGATCCGGCGGCTTCCGCGCGATCACCCCACCCACGTCAGTTGCGCAAGAGTTTTCGTTGCAACGGAGTTGTCAGGCACTAACTCTCGCTCTGTGTCCTTTGCTGCAGATTCTGGCGCGCTTCCTGCTCATCTGCATCTTCTGCGCTATCTGTCCGTTCGTGCTGGCAGTTTTCTACGATCACGTACGCTGATGGATTGATTTTGCTGCTTAGAAAGAGGCGAAGGGCTAACAAAATGCTGCTGTTGCGTGCTGCAGGATGAATCCAGCATGTCGTTTGCGCAGTGGCTCGGCATTCGATGGGAGGGCCTGGTGCAAGCAGTCGTGGTCCCGCTGTTTGTGACGGCCGTGCTGTTCACGGGCTCGTTACTGGCCAACGCATTGCGGTTGCTCAACGTGTCCAAGCAGTTCCACTCGAACGGGTTGTGGTTCGCCACCAAGAACTCAGCGCTCTATTACTCCATCACGCACGACCGTCTACCGTCGTTGCGCACTTACGTATTGGTATGCACATGAGATTATGGGGACGGAGGATATGTGGTTGAAAATGCTGATTATTTGGATGGATCGGTTGCTGGTGGTGTACAGGGTCCGCTGACGGAAGAGTTTGTGTTTCGGAGCTGCATGGTTCCGCTGCTCGTGTGCGCCGAGTTCACTGTCAAGCAGATCGTGCTGGGCAGTCCGCTGATGTTTGGAGCAGGTGTGTTGATTGGAGCGGATTTTTTGTGTTTGGATGGGATCTCACGCTTTTGTTACGCTCTCTGTTCCCGTGGTTAGCCCACTTACACCACTTCATGGAGTATGTTCGGCACGGACGCTCTCCGAAGGATGCGGCGTTGACTGTTGGTACGTAGCGCCGCTGATTAAACTTGGATTGAGTATGGTGCCTAACGTGATTTTTGGTCCAGGCTTCCAGCTCCTGTACACCTCCTTGTTTGGAGCCTACGCTACCTTCGTTTTCTTGAGAACAGGTTGGGATCAGCTTCCATTTTTTCTCTGTTTTTCCTAGCTGACAGGTGCATTTAGTTCTGCCTGTGCCCACCTTCTCACATCGCCTACCCTTTGTATTGCTTGCAGGGCACTTCGCGTCAATTTTTCTCGTTCACATATTCTGCAACGTCATGGGGTTCCCAGACCTCTCCTTTTTCAACCCTGAGAACTCATTGCATCCTTATCGATTAGGTACGTCACTACCTTGTAACTCTTCATGATGATAACAACAACTGACCCACTGATAATTTTGTATGGGTATTTATTTCTTCTTGACAGTGCTCCTCGGGGCTTATTTCTTAGGCATCTATGGCTTCTCTATTCTTCTGATGCCGCTGACGGAACCAGCAATTTATTCGTCAGAAATGTGGAACGTGACGGCGTCCGCAACAGCGCACGAGTTTGTATTTGGCTACACGGAAACTCTGTAAGACCCGGCTTCTAAAACTAGGCCGAGATGTTTGTTTTCCTCCACGCATTGTAGTCGCAGTGGGCAGCACACTATAGAGCATTTCATAAACGAGAGCAAAAGCACCCATTGTCGTAGGTTTTGCAGTTCACATGATATTGCACGCCATTTACTTGTGTCGGGTCACCCCTGCGACTGCGTTCCTCATCGATGTGGAAACCTCAGACGCTCGAAGAGCCTGGGTCTACTAGAATAAATGCTCCTCATCCGTACTTCGATCTGGCGTGGCAGCAGCATCTCCATTGGAGACAGGATCATGGTTCTCGGGGCGAGGTACGATTCGCCCTTCAATGGCTCCTTGGACAACAGCAATTCGATCTTCCAGTTCGCGAGCATGAGACTACACGGCAAACAAACGTTAAGGTTAAGTATGGTAACAGCTTCACCCCAATTATTGCGTCTCACCTTGCTTTGCGAGAGTTCTCTCTGTAGGTTGATCACCTCGGCCCGCAGCGCCATGTGATCCGAAGTCAGTTGATCAACTAGTTTGTCCTTGTTTCGCAGTCGTTGTCTCAAATTCTGGATATCACAAAATGCGTAAGTCAATGGTTCTACCACTAGCAGGCAAATGGACGCTACCTTGTTTGCTAGTCGAAGCTCAGCGGCAAGACGACCTTCACCCACAGAAAATCCACCGTTCCCTCCTAGTCCAAGCATATCCTGTTGACTGATGAGCCACGATCGCTGCAATGTGGAGTGCGCTTCTAATGCGCTACGAAGAAGAGTGGACTGCTGGTCGAACACGTGCTGCATCTCGCTGGTAGACGGAGAAAGGAAGAACTCTCGAGCATCCATACTGTCCAATTCTTTCGTTTGCTCGCCTCCAAACCTCCGTTTCTGGATGCCAGCGCCTGGTTTAGACAGATCACCAAGAGCAAGCATCACATCCGTTCCTTCCGATAACGTAAGACTCGACTCCATCCGTGTTGCAGCTGGAGGGTCGGACAACTCATTCGCGGAGCCTAATGACGGGCTCCTGCTACGCGCTGACCCTGAGTGCCCCTGTGGAGGATCTTCACTTGCGCTCATCTCGTCACTCATGTAAGCTCCGACGACACTTCGGCCATCAAACTCGTCCGCGCTCGCGTATAAAGGTGCTGCTGAAACAAGCGCTGTCCACTCATCCAGTGACTTTGCTTCCAAGCGGGGATAGTACTTATCTTCGAAGGGACCACACTCCTGCCGCCATCGAAAAGGCCACCGCTTCGCGGCCAAGTCATCTTCATTGTCCCGCCCACTCTCGCGATCAGCGTGTACACGGCGGATTTTACTGTCCAAGAAATCCAGTTTCTGCTGGTGGATCGCAAACTGCTCGTTGCGGATTATCTTCAGAGTTTTAGCTGCTTCCATCAGCGGGTATGAGCGGTTAGCGATGAGATCGACCGCATTAGCCACCACCTCGTCGATATCTCTCGAAAAGGCTGCAGAGTCCTCATATTCCAATCGGCGAATGCGCGCAAGCACCTTGAATAAGTCCAACTGCGTCCGAGATTCGTCCAACTGGCCGTCTACCGGCTCGACTCCACACAACAACGGGCCACAGAACGGCATTCCCTGTCGATTTGTGGCTAACGTCGACCAGATCTTTTCTAGTCTTTTGGAAAGCTGGACTTTAGACGACGCGTTGAGGTAGCAATGAGAGCACAGAAATGTCCGTGATTTCTTGGAAAGAACCTGCCCTTGTGGTAGCTAGCGATGCAATACAAAGGTGTAATGTCAGCATGAATCCTACCCAATGATTGAAAGAGTTATTTACCTGCGGCAGTGCTCCATCCGATATGGCAAGTGGGCACTGGTTGCATTTCCACAGCAAGTTCTTGACGTTGGGCTTCCGTGGAGATGCATGCTTCAGTTTATTTGTCGACTTCTCACCGTCTTCGCACGATTCCTTTTCTCCTGTCAACGCACACGTGTGTCGGGGGCAATACCAAGTCGCATCTTCATCTTTCGGGAACGGATAGGCACCCAGACAGAATTGGTGGTACACCTTAGTGCATCCAGTAAACTCGCATACGATCAGCTCCCCTCCAAAGCCACAAATCAAACACTTTTCCTCCGACCGCAGCTCGTCGTCAGCTGTACCGTTGTCCGGATCCGACAGGAGCTGAGCTCTGCTGCTCGAAATCGAAAGCTGGGAAGGCTTTTTCTTTCTCCCGTCCAGCTTTTTCGGCATTGCTGGGTCCTTTCTCGGCGGAGGTGAGACTTCTCTTGACGAAGAGCGATGACCTCGAGGCTTTTTGACTGGTCCACCAGGTCTATCTGGAGAAACAGAAGACAGTCGACGCTTCACGATACCATCCCTAGAGTTGTGCTTGTGCTTCTTCGTCTTCTTTGTAGACGGCGTCTTCGCTAATGGCAATGTGCCATCAAGTCCATTCACCGCTGTAACACTGGAGTCCTGGCTGTCTATCGCTTCCGCCTTTGCACGCTTTTGCAGCTCCTTCTCACGCTCTTTTTCACGTTCCTTCTCGCAGTCAGGGCAAAACCATTCTCCAGGTGGGACCGACACCAACGGAGGGGTCAAGCAGTTCATGTGATACTCTCGCTTGCAATTCTTTCCGTCACACAAAATCAGAAGCGAGTAGTGATCGTCCACTCGGTTACAGCGCTCACATGGCAGATCCACCGCCTCCTCCTTGCGTTCCATGCTGTCAACATATTAAAATTGTGTGAGCAGAAACTCACGAATACAAAGCGAGTCTCAGAGCGCGCCAACGCACATGCGGTCGAAGAAGCGCTTTCCTGTTTCGTCCGTCACGTCCATAACAAGCTTCGCTTCGTCCAGCGCGTCTTGGATGTGCTGCTGATTGTATTTATTCGACGCCGTAAGCGTCGTCAGGTCTTCTGGGAAGGGCTGGATGGACGATTTGGAGACCCACCCGCTGTGAGAGCACCAACCACCGCGTTAGTCCGCGACGCGCTCTTGGCCATTAATCATGTATATCACGTACTAGTTCCTGCTGCCAAAGAAGTAGACGCAGGCCTGGCCCTTTTTGGCTCGATATCTTGCCATCTTGGCGAACTCCCCGGGCTCACTAAACTGCAGGTCGACAAACAGTAAATAAACACTGTAAATAACTGGAGTGCACGAGAGACGAGAGATGAAGAGCGTACCCGTGCTGGCCAGGGCTGGTAGCGTCCGACACGGGCAAGTACTAGTCCGCCCCTCTGGTTCAGTACGTCTTGGAGTGTGCTGTCGCTGGTGGCCAGCAGTTCTTTAGTGTACACGCAGAGCGAGAGAGAGAGAGAGAGAGAGAGAGAGAGAGAGAGAGAGAGAGAAAGAGAGAAAGAGAGAGACATAGAGGTCGCTAATCAGCACATCTCGCAGTAGTAGAGAGTGATTGCCTTCTTCCTATCGCTCACCATAATACTCCTCCTTGCGCTGCGCCAGTTCCTCCGAGCTGATCCGTTCCTTAGCCATAGCTCCGCCGTCCGATGCCGCCTGATCTGTGAGGGGTGAGAGATCAAGATTGAAGGTTAGAGAAATAGCTGGCTACATCCTTTGTGGAGTCAAAGGCTTCTACGATGATGCAGGCGCCTCTCTTGTCGGTTGCGGACGCACCAGCAGGTTGCCGGATCTCGCTCGTTTTGGAAGTAATGGCCCGGCTTCTCGAAGTGTAGCGATAGTGTGCGTGGTACACCTACATTGCGGTTCTTTCAACCCGCTGATTGGCTATATTCTATCAGAAAAATGTGATTGGGTAGATATTTTACCTCCCGAACCCGATCCATCGACTTCCTCAGGGTACCATGTTGAAGTTAACTTGCATTTTTAACTACTTTCGCATATTGAGCTGGTCACGAAGCTGTTGACACTGCGCGAACAGCTCGTCTCGCTCCTTTCGTGTGGCTTCCAGCACCTGCGAGGCTCCATCCAGCTCGCTCTGAGCTTCTTGTGCTCGAGCCTCGCGCTGTTGCTGCCGCTCTGCCGCGTTCGGATCTTCCGTGTGGGTCTTTTTACTGTCTTCTTCACCCTCTTCATCGAACGCGTCCTCCTCGTATTCAGCTTCTCGCTGCTCGGCTAATAAATCCTGCCAGTATTCAACCGTCTGCGTTTGCTGCTCGTGCTGGCGCAGCACCTGCAGATACAGCTTCTCGGCCGTGTCCAGCTTCTCCTGCAAGACCTGACCTTGTTCTTGCTGCCACAGCCCCGAGCTCATACTGGCGGAAGCCTCTCCAGCGTTGTCTCCTTCACGCTGCTTCGGTAGTAACCGCAATTGGCTGCTCTGTGACCGCTGGATTGCCGCCTTCTGACTGCCCATACGCGTCAAAAAGCCCTCCATCTCCAGTAGCCGTGCTTGCCACTGGACTTTGGTGCTTGTATCGACGGTCTTGCCTGCCTCACCACCATCACTCACGCTTTTCCTTGATATTTCAGTTACAGTTGAAGCTGTTGCCACCGACGTAGCTCTTTGCTGTTGTTGGACATGCAAAAAGAGGCCTTGGTAGCAACGTACCAACAGGTTATACAGGTGCGAGACGAACTGTGGTTCCGTCAAATCACTTGTGTTCGCGCGAGCCTGTGCCAGCGCATGCAGCATCACAACAGCTAATTGACCCGTAGACAGGTCTTGCAGCGCAGCAAGCGATAGGTAGAGCGTGCCTTTACTCTTCTTCTGTGGTGAAAAGCTCGCATAGTCCGCTCTGCCATTGTTCTCACGCCCAAAGAGCTCTACGACAGCTAATACAGCAGCAGGTTCATCTTTTGCTGCCACCGCTTGAAGCAACAGCTCTGCGAAATCTCGTCGCACACGCATTCGATCATCCAGTTTATTGGCGGAGACTTGTGCCAGCTTCGATGCATTCACAGCGTTTGCGTCCAGCACCCCAAACGCTGATGAAGCCAAGAGAGACTCTTTATCCGCAATGTGCAGCTTCTCGTAGCGACATCCAGCCGCCACAGCTTCAGCGACAGCGAGTCGATAAGCGACAGAACTACTGCTGTCTTCTTCGAGGTTGGTCTCTTTCGTAGCAGTGTTCTCTTGTGGCGGTGGGTCATGGACGTTATGCTTGAAATCTGCTACCAAAGCTTCAATCTTCGCTAGCCGCTCTTCCAGCACGTCTTCTAGGCGTTTCGCAAGTTCATCAGTCAGCATAGATTGAGAGGTGTCTTTGTCTTGCTGTTGAGGTGCTTGATCACTTGCCTGTGCATTCTCTGGATAAGGCTTGAGAAGCTCCTGCCTTTGACGTAGCCCCGCCTTCTCCTGCACAAGTCGCTGATTCATCACAGCGATGATGATCTGACCCTTGCGACGGAATTCGTCTTCTATCAGGGCCTTCTGCTGCACAATCCGAGCTCGCACTCGATCTTTCTGTTGTCTCCCGCGGCCTTCAAGCATCAGAGTCAAACGCTGGAGTTGTGCTGTGCGCTCTCGCTCCGCCGCCTCGCGTTGTTTCACTGCCCCGGGAGGCAACTTCTGAAGCCTCGAAACCTGCAATCGCGCCATAGCTGCGCGTTCTTCTGCGAGTAAAGCTGCTACGCCTGCTTCGACTTGAGCAAGTTGATCCTGCTCTTCCTTGGCAAGACGTTCCAGCTCCAAGCGCTTCTCTTCTTCCAGTTCACGACGACGTTCGTCGGCCTCAAGCTCCAGTCTAGCTCGAAGTTCGGCGACAAGATCTTCAGCCTCTCGCTGCGCTGCAGTCATTGTAGGCTGCTGAGGTTGCTGCTGAAGTGGCTGAACTTGTGTAGCAATTGCAGGCACATTAGTAAGCGCCTCGGTGTGTTGTGCATCGAAATGAGCCAACAGAAATGCCACCTCGCGCATCTGTCGCTCTTTGAGGCGTTTCTCCGCTTCACGCTTGGTCTTTTCGCTTTCCTCCGTAGCTAAGCACTCTGCTTCTCGCAACTTCTCTGCGAACTCGGCATCGATTTGAGATAGCACGGTGTCAGTCTCCGCACTGCTCGCTTGTCGACTTGAGATTTCCTGAAGAGCCTGCGCCTTGCGGGCTGCTTTCTGCTGAGTCACGGCTTGTAGAGCTTGACGTACATTGTCAAGGGTCTTCGTTGCAAGCTCGACCAGTTGTACTGCTAACTCCCGCTCATGTCGAGCTCCAACAACCAGCTCCACCGCTCCAAGAAGAGACAGCTTGCCTGGTACCAGACCATACGTGAAGAGCTGCTGCACTGCGGCCACATCTTGCTGTTGCTGTCGATTTGCTTCAGCTTTTTCTTCAGCAGGACATAACACAGCTACTGCTGCAGGCTCGTCATTCACGATCGTCTCTGCTACAGGAATTGCCGCCTGTCTCGCTGCTTCGGCTAGCGCTTCTTCGCGCTCCTTTTCAGCCTTGGCAGCTTCCTCTGCTTCCTGCTGTTGCCTGGCATGCAAACGTTGACGTTCGAGTTCGCGCTTTTCCTCAAGCTCACGCAGCTTTCGAGTTTTCTTGGCAGCGATTCGAGACTCCAGTCGCGCCTTCTGTGCGGCCCCATCGGCACTATGCGTCTCTCGAAGTTCACGCAAGTTCGTGTTGAACTCGTGAGCCATCTTGTCCGCCGTCTCAATCGCCTGCTGTTGGAGCTGCAGAGCCAAGGCTTCTGCTCGCTTCGCAGCTTGTTCCTCGGCTTCCCGGTTTAGTCTTGCCTCCAGCTCCTCCTTCTCACGTCTCTGTCGAGCGCGTTCCTCCTCTAGCTTCAGTGCCAACCGTGCAGCAATTTCCTGTCGCTCTTTCTCCTCTGCCTCAGCTTCTGCTTGAGCTTGAGCCTGCGCCAAAGCTTTGGCCCTCTGGCTCTCAGCTGTAATTCGAGCCTCTTCTTCAGCGTCAACGTTACTCTGTTGCGCTTTCGCACTGGTCCCTGCAGTCTCCTCTTCTTGGCGTTGCTTTCGTGCTCGCCGTTGAGCAATGCGTTGCTGCAATTTCTCTTCCTGTCTCGCTTGCTCTTGGGCTAGCGACGCTGTGAGTGCACGCAGTTCGCGTTCATGTTCTTCCTGCAACCGGTTCATCTCCTGTTGAGCCTGTTGTTGTTGGCGCACGGCACGTTCACGCTCTTGCTGCTGTTTTTGCTCTTGTAGCACACGGATATCTTCTCCCTGTTTGCGTTCAATTGTGTCCCACGCTTCCTGTTCCTGCGCCGCTAGAGCTGCAGCTAACGCAGCCTCTTCTTCCTGCTGCTGCTTGAGTTCAGCTTCTTCTGCAGCCTTCACGTCGGCCTTGGTTGAGGCTTGGGCGTCCGCTAAGTTCCGCTTCTCCTTTCGACGAGCAATTCGCTCCTGTAACGCGCGTTCTTGCCGTTCACGTTCTGCCTGTAGCGACTCGCGTAGCTTTGCAGCTTCAGCGTCATGGGCTTCGCGACATGCTACCAACTGAGCTTCGATCTGCGCTTCGAGTCGCAAGCGTTCGGCTTCGTCCTCCAGGCTTTTAGCAGCAGCGTTGCCATCATCGTTCTCCTGTTTCTGCTGTTGTTTTAGATGCCGCTTGTTCTTCTTCTCTGCTAGACGGTCAGCGAGTTTACTCTTCGAGTGTGCAGCCTCCGCAGTCTGAAGTTGCTGGGCTTCTCCTCGATGCCGGTCAAACTCTGCTGCCACACGTGCTGCCTCTTCTTGAGCCTGGCGCGAAGCTGCGGCGGCCTTAGCGGATGCTGTTGCCGCCTCTTGTAGCTCCGCAGCTGCTAAACGCATCGCGGTCTCCTGTCTCTCTCGTTCTTTGCCCAATGCTTCTGCTTGCTCCTGCATAATCTCTTCTTGCAGGGCCGCCATCGCGACCCCTTCTTCAGCATCTTCCTCGTCCTGTCTATCGGACGAGCCCTTGGCTTGACGCGCAGCCTTCTTCTTAGCCAGCTTTTCACGTAACTGTGTTTCGCGCTTTCGTTGGTCTGCTAGCAATGCCTCCTGCAGCGCACGCCGTTCACGCGCGTGCTCTTCCTCCAGTCGCTTGAGTTCTCGCTCTGCTGCCGCTTGCAAGTCGAACGCAGCCAAACGCTGAGCTTCCGTTTCCTGCTCAAGTTTACGTGCCACATCTGCCAGTTCCTGCTGCTGACGCTCTGTTAGCTGTTGTCGTGCAACTCGCTCTTGCTCTTCCAGCTCGGCTTGGGCTGCTTGAACCTCGTGTTCATTTGTAGCCTCTGTATCATTGCTGTCTTTGTCAGTAGCACCACCGCCGCCCGCTTGGATCCGCTGTCGCTTAGCGTTCAGTCTCTGCTTCAGCGCCAACTCCTGCCGCGCACGCTCGGCTCGAAGCGCCTCCTCTAACTTGGCTGACTCGGTGTCGTGAGCTTGCTTGCACGCAGACAATTGCTGTTCAATATCTGCAGCTCCGCGCTCGTCTGCTTCACGTAGAGTCTTCGCGAGACGTTCCTTCTCACGAGAAGCTTCGGCTTCTATCTCTCTTTCCTCCACTACTCGCTCCTGTTCGATAGCAGCCAATTCCTCTTGTTCTTCGAGCAGCAAAGCCTTCTCAATCTCTGCTTCAGATTTCCCAGACTCGCCACTCTGCCGTGCTGCTCGTCGCTTATGTTCAAGGCGAGCCGCTAACGCCGCTTTTCGAGCCGCCGTCTCCGCATCTAGCTGGTCTCGTCTAGACTTCACGCCTCGAGCATGAGCCGCCTGCACGACTGCAATCTCTCGATCCACTGATCCGCCGTCCTCAGGCTCGTTTGGTGTCAACTCAAGCACCGTAATCTCTCGAGGCTTTTGCTGCTCTCTGTCCTGCCGTCGCTTTTGTCTTCGATCGGCCAGTCGCTTGGCCATTTCTTCTCGACTGATGGCATCGGCTACAGCCGAAACTTGAACTCTTGAAGCCAGTGCTGCTTCGTATTCCTCTCTCACACGCTCCGCTTCGAGACGAGCTGCATCCAGCAGCGTTAGAGCGGCCTCCTCTGCTGCTCTACTAGCACTTAAAGCACAAACCTGTGCCAACAACTCCGTTCCCTTTTCACGGCGATTTTCGAGTGCCTCCGACTCTGCGCTTGCTAAATTCGTCTCAAACGAAGTTTCCAAGGCCTCCATAGCTTGACGCTCCTCTCCACGGGCTTCTTCATCGGGCATACTGACGCCATCAGCTCGGCGTTGATCACGCTTGCGACGCAGTTTCTCACGCAGTGCGAGCTGCTGTCGCTTCTTCTCAGCCTCGAGGCTTTCGCGCAGCTCGGCTAAGCGTCGGTCGTGCTCTTCTGCAAGCCGCTCCAGTTCTTCACGCGCTCTCCGCTCAGCTAACTCTGCATCATCAAGACGGCGCCCAACCGCCGCCTCCAGAGGTGCCAATACGGCTTCTACGTCTTGCTGCTCACGCTCACGCAATGCTGTCCACGCTTGAGCTTGCTCTGCACAAAGCTGCGTTTCCAGCTCACGTTTCAGCCCTTCTTCCTCAGCCTCTTCGGTCCCTTGCTTCGGCATCGGCTCCGTTCCAGCTCTTCTGGCAGCTCGGCGTTGGCGACGTCTCTCTTGAAACAGCTGCTCCTGCTTGCGGCGCTCCATTTCGAGCGTCTCCCGTAGCTTGCGTTGCGCCTCGTCATGCTGCTTTCTAGTTGCCTCCAACGCAGTATCTAACTCGTCACTGCTCGACGCAAAGCTTGCTGTCAACGTGTCTGCAGCTTGTTCTTTTGCTTGGAGAACTGCCAACCTAAGAGCTCGAGCCGCTAATGCGGCGGACGCGTCGATTTCGAGGCTCTCCCGTTCCGCTGCTCGGTCCAGAGCGGCCTCCGCGACTTGTCTCTCTTCAGACGATAACGCGGTGTTGTTTTGTAGCGATTGACGCTTACGTTGCAGCCGTTCTGCTAGCTGAGCTTTGCGCAGCCGAGTCTCGTCATCAAGACGGGCTTTCAACGCTCCCCATTCGCGGTCGTGTTCGTCATGTAGTCTCTGTAACTCGCTCTCCAAGTCATCCACCACAATGGACTGCGTTTCTGCGGGTAAGACTGATGAAAACTGTTCTTGCTCGCGACCTTGGGAGTCCCCAGATGACGTAGACACTTTAGTTTTCCTTGAATGCTTAGTGGCAAGTCTCTCTTCGATTCTGCGACGACGATCCTGAGCCTTTAACTTCTCCACATCCACACCACCACCCAAACACGCGTAGAACTCGCGAGTAACTCGTTCTGCCTCGGCACAATGTGCCACTGCCAACGCTTCACGTGCTGCCTGGGCGGCTTCGGCTTCAGCGCGTAGTCGTCGAGTTTCAGCTTGCAGAAATGTCTCCTTTTCACGCGTTTTGTCGTCTAGCTCCTGCAGTGCCTTGGTAGTCTGCTCGCTGATCCCATCTTCGAGCCGTAAACGTTCGCCCTCATGCTCGTTATTCAGCTCCAGCATCGCTTTCTGGGTTATTGCTTCCGACAGATCGTTCGGGTGCTCTCGCTTCAGATCTGCTAGTCGCTCAGCCCTTCGTCTTGCCATTCTTTCTAGTAGTTTGTCTTGTTGTCTGCGTTGCTCAACGCCTAGCGATTCCCGAAGCGCGCGCCTTCCTTCTTCGTGCTCTCGGTAGATACCATTCAGCTCTTCTTCACTCGAAGCCAATCTTGCATTAACGTCGTCACAGCGTCGTTTAGCTTTGCGATCTGCTTCAGCAAAGGCTGCTCCTACTTGACTGCGGAGTCGTTCATGCAGAGCACTGAGCTGTTGGGTCTCTTTTCCAGCAATACTGCGAAGCTCCGTTGCCTCTACCTCCTTTAGAGCATCCTCTAGAGCTGCAAGTGCACTAGGATCAGAGCTCTTCCCAGTACTTTCAAGCTCCCGAACTTTGTCACGACGTCTCTGCTGTAGTCGCTGGCGGAGAGCTTCTTCTTGTGCTTGTCGTTGAACACGAAGAGTGTCACCTAGCGCTGCAGTCTCGGCCTCAATAGTCGAATGACACGCTGCTAGAAGCGCCTCAATGTCAGACGTGGTTTGGCCACCCGCCGACTGAACTGCAGTAGCGATCAACTCAAGATCCATGTCAATCTCTGCCTCCATAGCGAATTTCCGCTTTATTGCATCGGTCACGAGCTGCTGGTGAAGCTGTTCATCCTCCTCGTCGCCCTTGTCAGTCTGCTGACTACCAGCATGAAGCTTTGCATCGCGCTTCCGACGCAGACGACTTTCGAGCTCTGCCTTCCTCCGCGCTTCTTCTTCTTGCAGCTCCTGCTGTCGTTGCTGCCATGCACGGAGATGACTCGCACTCAGTGCCTTGATCTGCTGCTCCATTTCTGCGGCCATAGTATCCGCCACTACATTCTGTTTGACACTGCTACTCTCTACTGTTAAGGATGGTGCAGCAAGAGCGGCTAACCGAGACGCCACGCTACGCTTCCGAACGAGCTTTGTAGCCTCTTTCACCGAGGATTTTGAGGGTTGTCGAGTCCTCCATAACCGCATTAAAGCTGTCAATGCATTATCGTTTCCAGAGTTCAAATACTCGTTGCGAGCCTGTGCAACCGCTTCTTTCGTTGTCGAGGCAGCGATCTCAGCTACAGTAGCCTCACGAAGCTGTTGCGCTAGTCGATCTTCGTGTTCCCGTTGTTTCCCACGCTCTTCGTCAAATGCTAGTTGGGCCTGAGTCTCCAGCTGATCTTCTAACTTCTGTCTCTCCACCATTTCCTGCTCGGCCAGGACGGCGTTCATTTCGGCTATTTTTTCTGGAGAAGAACCGACTGGAAGCTGCGTTTGCTGCTGCTCGCGACGCTGTTTCATGCGTTGCTTTAGTCGCTGCTCTTGACGACGTTTCTCAGCGTCTAGCGCGACCGTGAGAGCCGCCAAAGAACTTGAGCTTTCGTCTTGTAGACGCTCAATCTCATGTTCGATGGCCTCTCGAGCTTGAGCGGCAGCCTTCGCACGCTGAGATGCCTCGCTCTCCAATGCGTCCAGCACATTTACCACAGTATTTGCAAGCTCCTTCGCGCCTTTATCATCTGCGGGTTTGAGTAAACTTGCAGCTACTTCGTGCTGTTGTCGACATTGACGAATCTGCCCTTCAACCTCCTTCCCACAGCTGTGCAGAGTGGAGGCCAACGATTTGGCCAGAGTCTCGCCTCCTTGTCTTTCGTAGTCGTCGAGTGCTGCTATTGCAGCCTTCAACTCCTCATCAATCTTCGCCAATTCCACCTGCTCCTGCGCATCAAGTGCCTCTGCTAACGAGCTAGCAGGCTGATGTTTCCTCTCTTCCTGACTCGAATTACTTTCCTTCTCAAGTCGTCGGCGGTTCATTTTCTCTGCCAGCTTTGCTCTCCGCATCGCAGCGTCCGCTTCTAGCTCTCGTCGACGCTCAGCGCATGCCAACATGTAGTCAACGTGTAGTTTGTCGAGCTCTTCCTGGAATTGAAGCTCAATCTGAACGGGAATCCGGTTAGCAAGAGCTTCTAGAAGCTCTTCCGTCACCTCAACTCGGGAACGAGGCGTCTCAACCAAACTTATAGTCTTTGTAGTTGCTTGGTTGACCTGTCCACTGCTTGGCAACTCATCCAGATACGCCAATTGGGCCTCTGCTACTGCCACAGCGACTGTTGCTTGAGTCTTTTCAGCCTCCACCTTCTGCTGTAGCTGGAAATGCTTGTCTCTCAGTTCCTCGATTGCTGTATTCGTGAACTCTTCCAGCTGAGTCTCCAGTTCCTCTACTAAATCACCATCCGTTTGTTCGGCAAAGACTTCATCATCACCTTTCTCATCCTTCGTAGTGCCTCGACGACGTTTAGCCGACAAAGCACTTTGCATCTTTGCATTGAGACGCAGTCGTTCGTTCTCGATTTCTTCTCTCAGAGCCATGAAGTCGCGATCGTATTCATTCTGCAGCATCTGAAGTTCATCCTCAGTATGGGCGATAACCTTATCTGCTGCCACTTTATCTGCTTGAGCAGCATGCCTTGCTGCAATTACCAGCTCAGTAAGGGCATCTTGAGATCGTTGTAAGTCATTCTCCTCATTAACATCACTACGAATCTCACAGTCTGCAACCTGCTGTCGAAGGCGTTCGACCGCCCTATTCACCGCTTCTTGCTGAAGTACATCCATGTCGTCTTGCTTCTTGACAATCTCTTCCAAAATTTCTTCCTTAAGCTCTGAAGACTCCAGCATCAGTTCGTTGAGTTCCTTTTCTGGCTGCGAAGTATCGAGGTTTCCTTCTTCCACTGCGTCCGTGCTACCCTTCAGTGCATTCCTCTTTCGACGAAGACGCTCGTTAAGTTGCTCCTTTTTAAGCGCTTCTTCCATTGCAAGAATCCGGACGCGATCATTCCAAGCTTGAGAATACACGTCGTTGAGCTGTGCAATGATGTCCGCGTTGTCATCGACTGGAATGCCCAGCTTGGAGTCCAGTATATCTGCTATGTCTTCAGCTTCTGTTAGTCCCGGGAAAGAGCTTTCATCTCCTTCCATACCATTGGCAAAGTCATCAAACATAGTATCTGGTGACCCAGCAAAGTCACGCACAGCTTCGTCACCCCCATCACTTCCAAACTCCATTTCCAGACTCGAGAGTTCTTTGAGATATTCTTGCTCGATGGCCAGTTCTTCATCTCGAAATTGAGACTCAAGCGACTGCTCCTCCTCGTCATGTTGTGCACGCAGAACATCGGCGTCTTCCTGTTCACGACGCTGAACATAGGCCCTCTTAGCCTCAACAAGCGCCTCAGTGGCAGCTTGTCTTGTCGCTAGCTCTGCCTGCGTCCGCGTAGCCTCCACACTTACGGACGACTGAATTGTGCGCAAGTCCGAAGCGAAGTCGTCCAACAAGCGCTCCTTATCCACTGCTGAAAGCTGCGGGTAGCTCACTGTAAGCTCTGATGCATACTCAGCAGCACTCTGTTGAGTTGCGCTCTCATTGTTGCGCTTCGCATCTGCTACTACTCGTGAATCCACCCATGCTGGAGGCGATTGAGGCTGCGCAGTTATGGCCAATTGTTGAGGCGCTGCCATTAAAGGTACACCGTTCGTCCGGAGAAGTGTCGTAAGCCCAACCAACAGATCTTTAATCTGGAAGAGTGTGTCATCTCGAAGCTTTGATGCAGCCAGCTCCTCTACAGACGAAGGCGTCTGAACTACTGCCTCTTCAGGGTCTTGTGCACTTGTAGCCACACCAATACGATCTCTTTGCTCTTGATTCGCGATGTCCCATTGCTCTTTGGCACTTGTCACCGCTCTACTCAGTGCATCTTCCGCGTGTTGAGCTCCATGTCGCAGTTTTATAGTGCGTGGCGCTTCCTTTTCCAGCCTTTCGTTAACCTTCTTCGCTCCAGCCGCAACTTCTTTAAGCAGTTTACTGAGGCGGCTCTGCATTTGTGCCTGTACAGCACGCTCCTTGACCGGGTTTTGCTCCTCGCGAACGGCATCTAACTCGCGACGGAAGCTGGTCTCTAAGTCATCAATCGTAGCGAGTACTTGGGGGAGAGCAGCTCCAAACTTTTGCAGAGATGACAGTGGCCCGAACAGCGCCTCGTCCTCTTTGTTTTGAGTTTTTTCGACATCGTCATGCAGTTCCAGGAGTCTGTGAACAACGTTATTAGAGCTAGTGGAGTCTTGAGCTGCTGAACGAGGAGTGAAGTATCGTTGGGATGCTTCCAAGACGAAATTCCCTACTTCACGTCGGCCCTTCTCCTGCTCTGCAAGGTGAACAAGCGATGACGATGTTTGAGTCATCGGGTCGGAGCCTAACAAGGTCTTCAAGTCATCTAGCACCATCCGTGTGTGCTCAAGACAAGATTCCTCGTTGGTACTGGTGCTTTCGGGTGTCCGGTCATCGACCGGCGAGGACATTTCCTGCACTATTGCACCCGTTAGCTCTGCCAACTGTGCACTCCACCCTTCAACTTCGCGAAGATCAGCACTCACGCTGCCCAACATGGCAGTCTTCTTCTGCTCAAATTGTTCACGATCCTGTAAGTCACGCTCGAGATTCTCCAACAAAAATTTCTCCCTGCCTGCGACGCTCTTTGATCGCAGACGTCCACTTATCTTGCTTACTGGGAGAGTCTCAGAAGCTTCGGTCGTCTCTGAACCACCAGGGTCCTCTTTACTTGCATCTGGCGAGGTGGACATCAAGTCGGAAGCAACCAAAGCGTTCACGAACAATCTCTTGAGTTCAATAGCTTCCGCGTGCAGATGCTGCATCAATTGCTTCACGTCGCCTTTTTGGTCCTCGAAGTTTTTCGTTACAGCTTCATGATGGAACTGAAGTCGGTCTACAAGTTCACGCAGGTCCAGATCTTCTTCATCCCAGCGTCCTAAGTCTGCGTGGTACTCCATCGAAGTTCCCTTCATTGGTTCTTGCCTTCCAAGCTGGAGTTGCTTCCCCGTTGTCGGTTCAACCGTCAAAAGAGCACTAGAACCACCTCCGTCTTGAGCGGCATCAGTAGTCACAGCCACAGTTCCTTTCGAGTGCATAGCAGCCAGGTTTACTTGTTTATTCTTTGCTCGGTATCCGCTGATGCTCTTTACTGCAGTGTTGGTCCAGCTCTTGGCTCGGAAATAGTACAGACCACCAATGACTGCTATCACCACACCAAAAAGGCCACCCAGCAGTCCCATGATAAGGCCCCAGTCAGGTGCCAAGATAATGTCATCAGTCCGTCGCTTGGCACTGACAGTGACCAAATTCTTCTCATTGAGCGGCACAATCGGGGCTTCCGTGGGGCAACTTGTACCAGTCTTCATCACTACCACGATCGTTTGAGCTGCTGAGTTGAGCGAGTTCCCGAACACGTACGTTCCTGGTTCCGTGAAGGAGAAAGCAAACGCCGATACAGTACTCGTGTTAGCGTTCACCTTCGTAGCAAGCGAGCGGAAGGCTCCGTAATCGAAACTTGGGTTGGTATTGAGCATGGAATCCTTCATATAAATCGGATATGAACGAGGCACAGACAAGTCGAACAACAGGCCGCCTCCCACCGACAAGCACACCATCGGATTCGCGATGGAAGATGAGGTTGATGCAGTAGTTAATCGTCGTCTTCGAGAAGTTGCATCCGAAATCAGTGGTGGTAGATCGTAAGAACCTGAAAACCCAGTCGATGCTACTGTAATCGAGTGAAGCTGACAGTCGCTGCCTGACGTGCAAGATACCTTGGAGACTAGGCCACTAGTGTTGTCTTCATCCGATATAGGCAACACTTCACCAGTAACTGGATTGTAGAGCTGTAGTTCACCCGTGCTGCTGTTTACTTGAATCTGTGTTGCTTCGTCACGGCATTTCTTGTTGCAGACCGTGTCCAAGTCAGGCTGTTCGTCACACTGGCAAACACCGAGACTAGCTACGTACGTGCCTGTACCGTTGTTGCAGGTTGCGTCGCAAGCTTTCCCGCTCGCAGACACGCACGAACCGCTATCAGAGCGCACTTGATTGCTGCTGCATCGGTCGTACACGATCGGCTGGCAATCCACGTCTCCGTCTTCGTCACTGCGCAGGATCATGTCTTGGTCGTAAAACTCGTAACCAGGTTCACAGATACAGTATCCGTCTGTCATTTGGAAGGCGCGATGGCTACCAACGCACGTACATTTGGTCGCTCCGGTCCCGGCAAAAGCGCTGGTAGAGCACGGTAAACAACTGGCTTGACCCTCCGAGTTCTGATACGAATTCTCGGGGCAAAGCAGACACGCTGATTCGTTTGAGGCCTTGTAGCTCGGTTGATACGTTCCACGTGGGCACGCGATCTCCGACGAGCTACCGGCAGGGCAATAGTAACCGGTTGGGCATGGGTAGCCTCTATCAACCTCTCGGCTTGTCGGATGGCTTGAGTTGGTCGCCCCAAGACAGACGAAACCTTCCAAGCACTCGTCGCAACGAGTTCGATTGACATCGATACCGAAAGTCCCAGGAGGGCATGCTTCACACGATGAATACAGCGATGTGTACGCTCCGTCCAAAGGGGTTGTTCGACCAAGATACCCTAGTGGACAAGGAATCTGCGCTGTTGTTCCGCTGGGGCAGTAGTGACCAAGTGTACAGATCGAAGGCGAGTCAACCGCGGGCGAGCAGAAGAAACCTTCTGGACACGTGACTGGAGTCGTTGTGTTATACGGACAGTAGCTGCCACCAGGGCAAAGGCGTGGTGAGCCTACACCCACAGGACAGTACGTAGTAGCGTTGCATACTGTTGGTTGCGTAACACCAGCTTCACAGTAAGACCCCCCGATACACTGCAAACAATCATCTGAGCTTTTGGCACCACTGACAGCGCGGTATTGTCCAGCTGGACAAGGCTGCGGTTCAAACGAGCCGCGAAGACAATAGTTCCCTGGAGGACAGTCGTAGTCTGTAAGATCCAGTATCCCCGTTCGATTGCATAGCTTCCCAGCATCACAAGGCACACAGTCTTCCTGGTTTGCTTTTCCTTCAGCTCCATTGAACGTACCAGCCGGACAAGGTACGTCGCTGACGCCGTACGGGCAGTATGACCCAGCAGGGCACGGAACAGTATTCGTGCCATCATTGCAGCTTTTCCCTGCAGGGCACGGGTCACAGTCACTTTCAGCAATGCCGAGTGTCTGGAGGCGTGACGAGTTCTTGGGGCATGGAAATGGGTCCAGAACTCCTTCAGGGCAGTAATAGCCGATTGGACACGGACCTCCCAGCTCTGTTCGCCATGTCATGTCACCGTCTGCTGTGCCATTCGTAATTGCTGCCACTGGGTTCGGGTGATCATTACGTAGTTTGCAGTAATACCCAGCAGTACACGAAGCGGTGACTGTTCCTGCCACGCAGAACTTGCCTGCAGGACAGGGAGCGCACTCAGTAGCATCCATAAGCCCAACTTCGTGTCCGTAGGTGCCATTAGGACAGAATACAGGATTCTCAATCCCTTCTGGGCAATAGTATCGCAGAGGACATGGCACTGGTATTGTCGAATTTGTATCGCAATAGCTACCTGCGGGACATATGAAGCACGTACTTTGTTTCTCGACGCTGTTGTAAGTCCCCTTCGGACAGCGGATCTGGTTGAATGAACCCTCTGGACAATAAAACCCAGGATCACATATTCGACCCGTAATTCCATCGATCGGGTCGGGCACCCAAGCTCCTCCGAAGCAAACGTGGCCACCGTCACACAAGCCTCCAGTAATTCTGTCCTTTGGCTCAGCTGTGGTAGCTTTTCCAATGCAATAATGACCTGGAGCGCAGGCACCTGACGTCGAGTTTGTTGGTGGCAGCCCGGAACAGAACTTCCCGGGTGGACATTGCGCGCACTCCTTGGAGCTTGCCAATGCTGTTTGATCTCCAAATGAACCAGCCAGACAGGGATACTTTCTTGGCGACGGTGTTTGCAGCGGACAGTAGTAACCTTGAGGGCAGATCAGAGGAGTAATACTCCCGGCCTCGCAATAGTATCTCTCAGGACACAATTTACAGGACGAAAGCCCTTTTTCATCCACGAAAGTCCCAGCGGGGCATGAACGTGGCTCGAACGAACCCTCGGGGCATTCAGATCCCTTAGGACAAAGCTGCGTGGCTGTGCTATCACCACCAGCACAAATAAACCCAGCAGGGCACTTTTCAAACGGTGTCACGATCCCAGAGGTGCTACAGATGAACCCTGGAGAGCACGGGAGGCAGTAACTTGCATTCACGTTCTGCGTGGTCTCTGAATACGTCCCTGGGAGACATGGAATGGGGTTGCTAGTGCCTTGTGGGCAGTAATGACCACGTGTACACACGTCACCGATCGTACCCAGCGAGTTGTTCTGGCCTGTTGGCGTTGCTGTGTAAGATCCCTGCACGCAGTAGAATCCTTCCTTGCAAGGCAGCGCTGCGTCTGTATTTGTTGACGAGCAGTAGGCTCCAGCATCGCAGACGATTGGAACCGCTGAGCCTTCGGGACAATTGGTACCTGGGAGACACGGCCCACCAGTTGCTGTAGTTTCTGCTGGTGTGCCTGTAGCAGATCCGCCAGAGCAGTAAAACCCACTACGACAATTCCCTGTTGGCTCCACAGCTGCGTATCCATCGATAAATGTACCTCCTGGTGCTGGGGTGCACTGCATCAGGTCCTGCAGCCCAGTCCGATCACCGAAAGACCCAGGTGGACACGGGAATTGAGTAGCTCTTTGCGTACACTCGGGACAATAGTGACCAATTGGACACTCATTGCTCCGATAATCGCTGCAACCAAGTGGGCAAAAGAACCCGGGTGGACACGGTAGACACGTCGATGAGCCGGTGACGTTGGAGTAAAAACCTTCGGGACACAAGATCGGACTGACAGCACCTTGTGGACAATATGAACCGATCGGACAGACCTGTCCACCAAAATACGCGACCAGTTCTGACCCTTGAGTCGTGACCTTGACGACACCAGAGGACGGATTGGGCTGCGTATTGTTGCGCTTGCAGTAGTAGCCGGCATCACATAATCCTGTGGGCTTCACTAACCCTGCATCGGTGCAGTACGAGCCTTCATCGCAGAAGATGCAATTTCCAGCTTTCACCAACCCGGTATCATTCGAGTAGGTTCCGGTAGGGCACGGAATAGGCAAGTACGTGCCTTCGGGACAGTAAGCGCCAGCAGAACACATGTGGGTGTCGTTATCCGCAGTTCTGCCAAACGCACTCTCTGAGCGTGGAGGACAAAAGTTCCCTGCAGCGCATAGTCCTGTAGGCTGCACCAACCCCATAGTGGCGCAGAAAGACCCCGCTGTGCAGTTTTGGCATTCCGTCACGTTCGTAAGGCGAATGGAGTTGCTAAACGTTCCAACCGGGCACGACACGGGTATTTCTGCTGTGCCTGTAGGGCAGTAGTGACCCGCGGGACAATCAGCATACGTGCTTGTTGCTACACCATCGCAGAAGTACCCCATCGGACATTTGTCACAAGTGTCTTGACCCTTGTCTGCAGCGTACGTGCCAGCGCTGCACTTTATTGGAGCAGGGCTGGCTTCTGGACAGTAGAAACCCGGAGGACAGATCGCCCCAGTAACGTTGTCCACGGGTGTCGGTGTCGAAGCATCGGAGACACAATAGTAGCCGGGGCTGCACGAACCCGATGGGGCAGTCAAGCCTGTAGAGCTACAGTGTTTGCCTCCAGGGCAGAGCGAACACGATACCAGGCTCGTACCTCCCGCTCCGGCCCGGAACGAGCCCACTGGGCATGGAATAGCACTTCCCGTTCCATCTGGGCAATAACTAGCTGCCGGACACACGTAACCATAGCTTTGGCCCATCGGGTTGGCAACTGGCGAGCCCCCCGAGCACACAAAACCAGCTAAACATGGTCCACTTGGCGCCGAGAGACCGTAAGAATCGCAGTACTGGCCGCTGGGGCATGGTTCGCACTGTTCAATTTTCACGAGGCCCTGGACATCTGCAAAAGTACCAGGTTGACATTTCACTGGCAGACCAGTACCTTCAGGACAGTAATTTCCAGTGGGGCATATTGTAGGCGTAATAGTTCCCGGTAACCCGCAGTAGAAACCCGCAGGACAGATCACACATTTGTCTTGCGCAGGATAGAGATTGAATTGGCCAGGTGGACATGGCGACGGAGCGGTGGCACCCACAAGCGAGAAAAACCCAGCCGGTGTCTCCATTTGAGTCGGTATCGCTGCACCTCCGATGCAATAGTAACCAGGATGACAGCTAGCAGTCGGTAAGAGCAGCCCTGGTGTCTCGCAGTATTCACCTGGAGGACACGGCACGCATTGCCCCACAGACTCAAGGCCTGTGAAGTTATTATACGCCCCAGGCGGACACAACGTGGCTGATGATGATCCCAACGGACAGTAAGCACCTGGCGGACACTGATTGCCTGTATGTCGGTTGGTTACGCCAAATAGTGTCGACTCGTAGTTCATTGGAGCCGACGTGTATGCTCCCAGTGTGCAGTAGTAACCAGGGTCACAAAGACCTCGTGGAACGGTGAGTGCTGTCGAATCACAGTACATGCCTGGAGGACACTGTAGACAATCATCCACTGTTCGTAACCCAGTAGCGTTAGCATACGTTCCGATCGGACAAGGTTCAGGACTTGCTATCCCTGTGCGGCAATAATATCCTGCTGGGCACGTGACTGGGTAAGCTGTGCCAATGGGACAGTACGATCCCGAGACACACAGCGCACAGTCATCTTCACTCTGGCCCATGGTCCGATTCAGGTAGTATCTTGCTGGGCATGGCACTTGCGTTCGAGAAGTTGACCGAAGCGGGCAGTAGAAACCAGGAGAGCACACACCAGTAGACTCCAACGCACCGGCAAGACTGAAGTAGCCCGCTGGAGTGGGTGTACAATCACTCATACTGTCTTGGCCGGTGAGGTTGCTGTACGTACCAGCAGGACAAATGATCGGTGATGGGGTAGCAGTCGGGCAGTAATATCCCGGCGGACAGGCATCCGTTTCGAGCGCAGGTTCACTATCCGATCCCGCTGGACAGTATGTGCCGTTGTAGCATGTGCCGTAAAGTGCTCCAGGAGCTGACCAGCCTAGTGCATTGGACCGCATATTTGCTGCACTTGTCGTCTCACTGTTGCAGAAGTACCCAGCCTCACATGTCGAGCACGCTTTTGATCCACTAGAAGAGAATTTTCCCTTGCCACAAGCTTTTGGAGTAACAGAAGCCTCGATGCAGTAGTAACCAGCTGGACAAGTGATACATGCCGGCCATGCGTCTGCAGGACCCACCGTTTTCGTATTGTTGACGGACGTGTAACTTCCAGCCTTGCACGGAATCGGTGCCACAGACCCGGCAGGGCAGTAGTAACCTGGCGGGCAGTCGTCACATTGGCTTGGCTCGAATAACCACGTGTTGGCTGTGTATGTTCCGCTTGGACACGGGAATTGGGTACTCGAGTACGTTCCAAGCGGACAGTAGTGGCCTGGTGCACAGCTTCCGTCAATGAACGACTTGCCGCCTTGGCAGTATTTACCTGGTGGGCAGATATCGCACTCCGCTGCAACAGATAGCGACGTACTTGAGCTCCACGTCCCTGGTAGACACGGAAACTGATTCGGATACGCTGTGCCGTTCGGACAAAAGAAGCCGGGCCCGCAATCCAACATCGTCTGAGTTTCGCCTCCAGTGCCTTGCAAACAAGAATGACGCAATGGACAAATGATGCAGTCCTGAGAACGTATGAGCTCGACGCTCTCAGTGTATGTTCCAGCAGGGCAGGGGTGATCCGTAGCAAGTACTGTGCCGCCTGGACAATAGTGGCCCTTAGCGCAGCGATCCACATAGTCACTTTGACCCACGTGAGGACACGACCAACCAGGCGGACAGTCCAGGCATTCGTGTAGATCTGCGGCTCCTGTTTTCGGATTGTATCGACCCGCTGGACATTTTGTTGGAGTACTGCTCGCTTCGGGGCAGTAACTTCCGAGTGGGCATTCGTTGCACTGGGAGCCGATAGTCAAGCCAGTCTGCGGTCCACTAAACGTTCCGGCCGGACACGGGTACTGATTCACGGTGCGTGTGCCTTCAAGGCAGTAATAGCCTTGTGGACATGGCTGAGGCTGTGAGCTTCCAGTGGGGCAATACGACCCTGCTGGGCAGACCTGACAGACATCCGAGCTCTTTTGTCCTTGATTCGGGTTGTATGTTCCAGCTGGACACGGATTTTGAGACGCGCGCTTAGTGCCTTCCGGGCAGAAAAACCCTGCTGGACATGTCTGCCGTGTCAGTGGCGTCGTCCCCATTTCGCAGTAATAACCCTCTGGACAAGGTGCACACGCGTGATCAATACTCTACAACATTCCAATGACAATACAAGCAAAATTAGTGTTGTAATTGAAGGAGAAACTTGGCAGCATTCGTACCTCCCCAGCCGTCACGTTGCCAAAAGTGCCTGCAGGACACAGGAAAAAGGTCGTCGGCGGGTTGCAGTAGCCGCCCATCGGACAAGCGTCTTCTTCCGGAGTCGGGTTCGTTGACGCGAGACTGCACTTGTATCCTGGATAGCAAGAGCGACAGTTTGCCACAGCACCTTCGCTATAGTACCCTACAGGGCACGGCTGCGGTAGCTGATCGGAGCGGGGGCACTCGTAACCAGGGTCACACGCTAGACAACTCGTAGACGCGCGCAGACTGTAGTAGCCGACAGAGCAGTTCTTTGGCATCTCGTTGGGTGTGTCGCAATAGTATCCTCGAGGACACTCGACGCACGACCCTGAGCCTGTTGGAGAATAGTATCCTGTCTGGCACAGCTCGACACTAGAACTGTTAGAGAATGAGCAAGCATAGCCAGCTGGACAGGGTGTACAAGAACTCGCTGCGCCAGTTGAGTACGTTCCTTTTGCGCAAGGAACAAGTAGCTTGGTCGTTGGGTCTGGACACGCATAACCAGCGGGACAAGCAGTACAAACCTTGGCACCAGCCACACTATAGTAGCCGTCGGAGCAAACAACAGGAGGAGACGTGGATGGATCGGGACAGGCATAACCAGCAGGGCAAATCGTACACTGCACTGCACTTCCCGACGAGTACCATCCCGGAGCGCATACTGCATTCTGGCTTCCATCCACGCGTGGACACATGTGGCCTATCGGGCACGAAATGCACTGTGGTTGGCCACCCAACGAATACGTTCCTGGTGCACACGCTTCCTTGATTGCTTGAGTCGTCACTGGACACTGCATACCAGCAGGGCACGTCGTACATGCAGTCGCTCCAGACTCGGCGTACGTTCCCTTAAGACATGGAAGCTGTACAGCCTGACCAGACTGCGGACAATAATACCCAGAGGTACACTGTGTACATTTAGCCTGACCCTGAGCGCTGAAAGTTCCCGGATCACACACACTTGGTGCTGTTGTTGAGTTCACGCATGCAAATCCACCCGGACATGGCAGACATGCCGAAGCGGTGCTTAGACTGTACGTTCCACTTGGACACGTTACTGGTGCACTGGACGGTGACGAACAATCCATTCCTGCGGGACACGGGGTGCAAGCCGTTCTTCCCTTTTCGGAATAATACCACGCAGGACACGGGATCGGATCTGAAGTTGGTTGCGGACAGTATTTGCCAGCGGGACAGTCCAAACACTCCACTGAACCAGCGGCAGAGTGTGATCCATCGGCACATCGAACAGGAGCTTCAGACGTTATAGCACACTTGTATCCTTTTGGGCATCGAGTGCACTGACCGTCTCCATCCAAACTGTAAGTTCCAGTCGCACAGGTCATGGCTACACTCTTTAGTGGAGAGCACTCGTAGCCCTTTGGACACGAAATACAGGCCGAGTGATCTGCATTGTTCGTTTCACCAAGTGCACATGCCACAGGGTCTCCCGATGTGGTGCATGTATATCCATACGGGCAGGCCGTGCATGCCACAGCTCCGCTGTGACTGTAGGTACCTTGGACACATTTCGTTGGCGGCAATGTGGTAGATGGACAATAACTTCCAGCATCGCAGAGTAAGCACGGAGTCGACGCATTGATCGAATAGTAACCCGCAGCGCAGGCTACTGGGGCCGCGTCAATCGAGCACTTTACGCCAGCACCACACGGAGTACACACCGTGGCGTTGCCCAACGAGTAAGTGCCTGTGGCACAATTCAAAGCAGCGCTATACTGGTCAGGACAATAGCTGCCTGCAGGACACACATGGCAAACGTGATCGTCCTGACCAAAAACAACAGCAATTAGTTATTACTACCATGACAACAAGATCGCATCGCTATGATTTACCTCCAAACTGTAGCTTCCAAGCTGGCACAGAACCGGTGACTGGCTCACATCGACACAACTGTGTCCAGCAGGACATGTATGGCACGTCACCGCTCCTTCGATGCTGCTGTACGTACCTAATGTACATGCAACGGGCTCCGATGTTGTAGAGCTACTGCATACGAATCCGCGAAGGCATGCTTTGCACAATATTGATCCCTGAGCGCTGTAGTATCCCGCGCCGCACAGTTGTGGCGCTTGATCTGTAGATGGACATGAGTGTCCACTTGGGCATGTTGTACAGGTCAAGCTGTCCACGAGAGAATACGATCCACTCGAACATGCAACTGGGCCGATTGTCGGATCAGAACACGCATATCCAGCAGGACACGTTTCGCACGGTGTAGCTCCAGAGTTCATGGAGTAAGTGCCTTGTGCGCACGCAAGTGAATTGGTGGAGCCTTTGGGACAGTAAGAACCTTCTGGACATTGTGAACATGTTGACTGGAACGTCTCATTGTTGAAAGTCCCCGCTGGGCATTCGTGGCACTGAGTCTCGCCAATACTTGAATAGGAACCAGTAGGACACGGCTGGGAGCTTGCTTTTGTATCACTGCAAGATGCACCAGCCGGGCACACTAGACAAGTCGACAATCCTTCAGTGTGCGCATACATTCCAGTCGAGCAAGCCAGACAAGCACTGACGTCATGTGCAAATTCCACATTAGACGAAGTGCCTTTAGGGCACGCCGCCGGTGCCGCGCAGGATCCCGCACAGAAATGCCCAAGTGGGCAGCCAACACATTGTGAGCCTCCTGTTGTAGTGTTAACGAGTGGGAACCATCCTGCACGACATGGCTCCACGCAAGATTCCATCTCAAGCGGCTCGTAGTACACCAGGACTTCGTTCTGTGGGAAAACTTGATCGTTTTTGCCATTGTAGTTTGTATCAGCCGATGAAAGCTGGTGGAAAATGCCACTAGTTGCTGGGACAGTCGATGCTGCGACGGATGCCACCACGTTAATGACCTTCGGCGTATTCCACGAACTGGCTGTGAACACCACTTGATCCGGAAACGTCTCGATAAACGAGTCCTGCGGTGTCATCTGAACAATGACCTCGCTGCTTGGTTGCGACAGTAGAGAGATCTGGTAGCTGTCATTGCGCAGTCTCTCAACAACTGCAAGAAAGCGGTCGGAGATATGAACGGCGGGAAAATCGTTCTCGCTGATGTGAACATTCACTTCGTTGATCGCCGCGAAGGTGTTCCCGCTGTCTCCGCTAATAATGGTGTGCCCAATTCTCACGGTACTTTCCTGGGTGGAAGTTCCGCTCACTACGAAGTCGTTCGATGCAGTCACAGTGATTTTTGCTGGGGTTGACCAATTCGACGCGGAAAACACTAAAGAATCTGGATCAAGTGTAAGCTTCGCTCTGGTCGCTGAATCTCCAACTGAGAGTGTCAGCGCAGTGTTTGCATAAGGTGGCGCACTCAATGAGACCGTGTATTGCGCTCCAGTAACATCACCTTCAGTCACTCGAAGACTCAAACTGCTCAACACCACACGTGCTTTCGCAAGGACATTGTCTGACGTGTCTACATACGTCTGATCGATGATGCGGCTAGCTGCATCCAGTGTCTGTAACAGAACAGAAGGACCCAAGGGACCCTCCACCAACGGGTGAGTAATCCCTTCCAGCTCTATGACCACGTCCTGAACCTCCGCACTGTCCGTTCCCGAACCAACATCACGTTTAATCCAAATTGCATTATTCGTCGTCGAAATGATAAAGTCACCGTTTAATCCAGCAACACTTGACAAGGTCACACCCGACATCGACCCATACATATAAGGAAAATACACAGCAATAACCCCATCATTCGGCACAACGTGTGGCAGCGTCATGTGAATCATCACCGACGCGCTACGGCCGCTCAGTAAGTTTGAAAACGCCAGCTGTGCGTTCCAAATCACCCCGGGTTCAATCTCCATGGTGGGCAACTGCAAAGTCCGAGTAAACTGAGCTCCAGTATCCGAAATCTCTATCGTTCCGACACTAATTCGACCAGCGCGACTGGGATTCGTGACACCCGTCAATTTGAATCGTATATGGGTCGTGGAAGCCATTTCTGCTCCATCTCCACTGCGCTGCACAGTCAACTTCTTGGCACTCGTGTCCACCGTGACACTCCAGGTGCCGCTCAAAGTCTCTCTTAGCACTGCCTCATCCACACCAGCGTCCGACGCGACGGTAAACAGCGAGTTGAGCTGGATCTCGAGCAGTGCGTCCGCTGGAAGTAGAGGATCGTCCCCCGTCGTGAGCACAAGCTCCAGTATCTGCGCCGCGCTCACAGTCGCGTTGCTCCATGACGCAGATACTGTTGCATCGACAGCATGAACGATGGAATGATATCCTGCAAGTAGCAACAGGATCAAGTACAATGCGTAGCGCATCTTGTCAAATACGACACGAAGAGACGCGAAGCCATTAGCGGGTTTTGAAAAAATAGCAGATCATATCCTAATTTCGATCTCATGTCGAAATTAGGCCTTGATTTCGTCTCATGAGACTTAATTTTGATGTTGAGGTCGAAATTAGGGTTCTAATTTCGACATATGGTCTCCGAAGGGGCTGCCAGGCTAGTGTCGGCACAGCGTCAAGCTGCTTAGCGTGTAAAATGTCAACGACTTCCGGTAATCATTTCTTTTCCACCCGATAACGGAGAAGTCAGCCTCAACTGTCCTGTGTTTGTCGTTAGGGCACCACAAAACTGTCGTAGCACCTTGAACTGGCCACCTACGATTTCCCACCCCGCTGCAAAATCAGTCTCGGCAAGCACACGAAATCCTGTACGGACTCGAAATTACCGAGCGCAACCTTGAGACTTCCAAAGTCATTTCTGCCACTTGCTGCTTTTGTATCAAGTCGGTAGAGAGGAGATCTCGAACTGCACGAGAAAGAGAACCACGCGGGTGCACTACTTCCGGGCCCCTTTCGTACGGATAACTACAAGGTGCACCACAAAGCTGTGCATCTGAAGGTTTGGACCAAGTCATTGCGGCAACCCGCAATTCTCAAACGACGCCAACGAGATACCTCCGGTGCTTCCACACCAGTTGTCAAAAACGCGTACAAGCGAGCTTTGTGCATTAATTAAGCACCAAAGCCCACGTCTTCACGCGGCAGGGTGGGCTCAAGAGCAGACTGACAAAATTGAGAACGATTATCAAGAATTCAGCAAAAGTACGCAAGGACGACAAGCTGAGAAATGCTTTGGAGACCTGTACGGGAGGCTGAAGTGGTGTCTGCACACCTCGTGGCATCTTGATTTCAGCTTGGGGCTGCTGAATGACCTGTTCAAGAGGGTAATCGATAAAAAAAGCCGATGAAGACTCGAAGCACTTAAGATTTAAGCATGGAAACACTGAGAACCAAATTAGATAACCTCAAAACGACCCGAAGTGGGGCAAAATTCGCTTCGGGTCGGTTTAGGGATTTTGGGCCAATATCGCGAGATAGAGGAGGCCTGGTCATTCGTCGCCTACCGGTACAAGCGCAATGCGGCTGCGTACATGTATCGGTTTTCTCGTACCTGCTGATGGCTTTATCGCTGTACAACACAGTGAACGTCGCTGGTTGCCGTCAATTAGATGCGTAGAGAAATTTCAGTCACTTCGAGTCTCTAAATTCGAGAGAGGATCATGCCTTCGTAATGGCCGAGCACTTCTCGGGTGATTATCAACCCGGTCTCACGCGTTTCGCACACCGCGCATCGTACGTGTAGACTCGAATCTGTCTATCTATCGTGTGGTCACTTAGATCGTCTTTCCTCTCCTTGGAAGAGCTCTCTCCTGAGTATTCTGTAAACCGTTCTCAGTCGGATCACTAGAATAACGATATCCCTTCGTTAAAGTAAGGTCGCGTGGGGTCGTTCGAACACACTTCTCCAGCAACGCGTTGAAGCGTGCTTGGGCTTGATAAGCTACAAAAAAACGAAGTAATAAACCAAATAAAATCTATGCAACAGAAATCTACAACACTCACCGGCTGGTCCTTCGACATGGAAAATAAACTCGTCATTCTTCGACCATGCAGCCTTGGTCATGTTCGCACTACCGCCGAGAGCGACCATCGCGTCCTCGTAGGAAATCGTTAGAAGCTTATAGTGCATCATATTTCTGCTGTGATGTACAGGGATTCCTGTAGCCATCAGCGCCATCACGCATTCTAGGCCGACTTTGCAGCTCCTTGTCCACTCCTTGTCGATGATAACTTGAACGAACTCACCAAGTTGGTGGAGTCGAATCATCTCTGAGCAAAACTCCGTGTCTGTGAGCGCGTAATAAGCGGAGCACACCGCAGACACAGTCGAGCCTCTTAATTTGTTGAGAAGGCCTCTTGTCTCGCCGCCGCGTCCGCATCGAAGAAGGACACGACTGTCGGCACGGCTCCGGCACTCAATGTCATGAAATCCGTCAGAGTCACGACGTCGATGGTCCCGACAGCTGCATCAGCCGAGGGCACTGCCGCGTCGGTGACCACAACGTTGGTCGCGGAGAAGACGGCCTCGGTCGAGGATTGCACTGATTGGTTGGTTGTCGCTGCGATCCTCGCTTTCACGTTTCTGAACGACGTGAAAGGTATCCCCAGTCGCCTGGCTTGATCTAAAGGGTTAAGAGGGTCCTGTAGCCAAAGGATTCTCTAGCGAGGGTCCGGCTAAAGTAGCTAAAGGTTAACCCTTATTGTAAGCGAAACATATGATGATTTAACCATTAGCTCTTTAGCCCTTTAGGGGATAAACGCGACATACGATGGGAGGGGCTGCCCCGTATGCCGCCGTTAGGACGATTTTGTTGGTGTTTTCTTCTGTGTGCCGGTTGTAACAGCTAAAAAAAAAACAGGCCTATGAGGCCTTGCAAAACCTTTCTCTCCGGTTCTTCTTTATGATGGCAGTGAAGGCAGTTACATCTCGCACTCAATGCGACACACCGGGCAGATCTTGTTCATGTTGAGCCAGTGGTTGATGCGATTTGCACAAAAGACGTGATGGCATTCCAGGGCCCTTGGGTCGACCACCGGGTGAAGACAGATCGAGCAGTCTGGGTCTCGAGCACCGCGGCTCCTTCCGCAAGCGCCACGGCTCTTTCCACGTTGCGATAGTATCTGAGACCCGCGGTCTCGCAATGCACAAGGTGTCGGGACGTGCACGCTCGCTGATGCTCGAAACGCTCGCGGAGCTGGACGAGGCCCACCAAGCACATTTGGCGCAGTATCCACCGTCTGTTGCGCGCAATATTCATGAATCACTTCGCGGCGACGGCGCTCGTCCTTCTCCGCTACAAACGCATCGTGTTCGTCAAAGCTATTGGTGATGGCGCGGTTGACAACCTCGTCCTCGTCCGCTGCATCAGCATCCTGCTGTCCGCTGAGACGGATCGCCAGCCGCAGATCTTCCGCCTCTTGAGCAAGCCTGGCCTCATCGTGATAAACAGCAAGTTCCGCAAGGTTCTGCGCTTCTTCAGTGCTCAAATGTAAAGCTGTTTCCATCTCTATACGTTCATCGGCAATCACCAACTGCTCTCCGAAAGCGGTGTTCATGACGAAAACGGGCAAACCTTGCAGCTACTCGGTGGTAGAATATTTTTGGGTGCGTGAAGAGCGTTTTCGAGGTCAGTTGGGGATAGTCATAATAAAAAAAATGTAATTCTCTTGAAGTCTATTCACCTATCTATAGGGTGACACTTCTGTTTATCGATAGAATACTCCGCTTTCATTATCCCATACTCACCATGCTTCCAGACGCACTCACGAAACTATGCACAATCTTTCTAGTTCTAGGATGCATTATTCTGATCGTCTTCGCTCACGTTGAAATGAATATGGTCCACACCGGTGAGCAGAGCAAGAGGGATCTTGCTTTCGTTAGGTTGAGTTGGTTCGGTTGGGGGGCATCGGTTGTAGTTACAAAGGCGCTATGGAAGCACCAGGAGCAGCACTAAAAGAGGTGTCCCTACACCCTCTGCGGACCATCCCCAACCACCTCGTTTCTTCAAATTAATTATACTAATGTTTGTTTTCTTTCCCGTGTGTAATATATCACAAACCAAGATGGCTTGTGATATATTACACACGGGAAAGAAAACATTCAATCAGCGCATCTGTCCAAGTCGTCTCCGGGCGCCACACACATACAATGTCAACAGGTGGTATCTTTACTCTCGTGTCTAATGACGGTAAAAGCTGAAACCACACAGCCGTCAACAGGAGGATGCGGTGTCGCGAGGCACCTGCGGAAACGCATGCAGCATTGCGACCTCCTAGTTCGTGCATGATCGGGCTTTTTCATCACGCCTTCTTTTAAAGAAAGGGGAAAAGTGGTCATGCATGACGGGGGCGATAGTCCCTGTGCGGTGATACACACAAACAAATTGCTTGCATTCCGTTAGGGGGTATGATTGTATATCACCAGGGCGACGCAAGTGAAAACGTGGCAAAGGTATATCCTCGAAAGAAAGTGCTGAGACCGTCGGTGGCGAAGTACTAAATAAAAAACGATGCGCTTTGCAGTCGCTAACGACTGGGTCACTGGCGGGTCTCTTTTTACAAAACCACTTTAAGGGGAAAAAGAAAGCTCAATATACAGTCTAATCTAATACTAGTCTGCCTTGAAACTGCAGGTACTGCTGCTCCGTGTGGTCAGGTGGAATGAAAAGCAAAACCAGGGAAGCGTAGAGGCGCTGCTGTAATTCCTTTTCTTTCGGCAACACGTCAAAACCAAAATTCAATGCATATGGACGCTTTACTATTAGGTAATCAACTTCTGCGGGGTAATATATCACAGGTGGAGGTGGCACACGCCGCTAATTAGGAGGTAGACACCAACCCATCCCTCGCCGACTTGGAGCGAACACACATTGTGCTCGTTAACGCGCACTACAGCCGAATGTTGCATTGCGTTCCAGTACTTCAAGCAATCCGCCAATAACGTTACCCTTGGCTCGGAGATCGCCATCCCGATCCTGCATTACGGCGACTTCTTCGCCGACATGGTGGCAAACATTGTTATTCACTCCCCGACCACCTCGCTGACGCGCGGTACGAAGAGCTTCACACCCACGGACGTGACGTTGTACCGCCACTGCGATTACCCTGGCGAGCAGATCTTCGACGAAGTGCGGTTCGAGGTCAGCTCCAACCCGATCGACTCGTGTTACAGCGAAGCGTATGTTATCCACCGCCAGCTACACGTGCCCACCGACAAAATAATCGCCTGGAACCGCTGCAGGGACCAGGAGGATCCCTTTACCGGCGTGGCACCCGTGCTGGATGCCAACTCCACAACCACGCCCGTTACGGCACCAGGTGTACGACAGCTACCAGACCTGGAAGCCGAGCCACAGGGACCTGGTTCTGTGGGTCCCGCTGCTGTTCTGGTTCAACACCAACATCAGCCTGGCCTTCCCTGTTTCCGTTCCCTAAGGCCAGCGGTTCGTCACGTTCAGGCTTACCCAGATGCAGAACCTGTACCACCAGATAATCAACCCCGCCGCGCAGACCGACGACGCCAAGGATCTAATGTTCTCCACACCGCAGATCTCCACCTTCGATCTTTACATCAGCAACATGTTCGTGCCACCGGAGGTACACGGCATCTTCATCGACCGTGTGGTCTTCACGCTCATTTGCGTACAACGCCGCCAGACGCACACCTGAACAAGAGCTCCGACAGCATCCACCTGGTGCAGCTGAAGTGGCCCATCGAGACGCTCATTCGGGTTCCAGCCGACGATCAACCGCGCTGTCAACCCGCTGCGCGAGACGCTCGGTGTAATGGGCCAACTCTGTGCTACTACTTCGGCTTACACGTTAGCGCACGTGTACGAGGAAGCGTAGTTTGCTTAAACTTAGGTTAACTATACTTTCGGACGAAAGTATAGTTAACCGGACGAAAGTATAGATTTACTAAAATAAGAAAAGCTAAAAGCCGTTTTGGGTTAAAATGAGAACTGCTATTTATGATTTATGTCTGGACTGGGTTTGCTCCTAAAACTGATATCGTATATGAAAGGTATTCTGCCATCCGATGGCGTGTCAGAACCCTGCTAATCTATTTGGTAGAAATGAATGCTTATCTACCAATAGGAAGCCTAAATGCATACAGACCAGCGGTCTGCAAAGTGTAACCATCGGTGTGTCTTACACCAATGTTCGAGAGCCCTCCATGTAACCAAGTGGCTACGTATAACCACTTGCGTGTAATTCCGTTACACTCGGTTCGCAGGTGATCACCGTGTCGCCCCACATGGACGACTGGCACCCCTTCTGCGCCGTGACCACCACCTCGCTCTCCGACGGCACCGTGACGGGCGCGGGTGCCATGAACATCAAGTATGAGACGGCCCAAATGACCAAGCCGCAGCTTCAGGCGCACTCCGTGGACGTGTTCGCGGGGTTCCAGGCGCAGTTCTTCAACCCCTACATTCCGTACCAGTTTGGCCGGGCGGGTATCACCGCGCCTACAAATGCAGGCTTGTATTTCTACAGTTTTGCACTTCATCCCACTCCATACCAACCCTCTGGTCATTTCAATGCCTCCAGAGAGCGCGAGCTGTACCTTGGTTACACGTCCTCGTTTATCTCCTCTGAAAGTGGCCGCACCGCGACATTCTTCGTGCAAGCAAAGGCAGTCAACTTTATCCTCGTATCGGAGGGTTCATGCTCACTGCGATATAGCACATAAACAAATTAAGAGCATTCACAATACAAAAACATCCCTTCTCAAGCCGCCTCTGACCTCCATATCATGACTTCTTTGTTTTTATCAATCGAGTCCTATCACACACACACACACACCGGGCGGTAATAGAAGAAAAAAAATGCCCAATACGAAAATAAAACGGAAATCGTCCGCCGTATGTGCAGGGGTCGATGAATATGGAATACGTTGTTCTGGTGAAAAGGACTATTCGTATAAATAGCGGAAATAGACTCTAACCATGGCCATGGCAGCCACCGCCGCCGCCAATCTGATAACGCAATAGAATTGAGTGTTATGGAATGTATCCACGCCACCGGCGTTACAGTTATACATCGATCGTTTCTGGGAAAGTATTGCAGATGACAAGTGGATATACGTTGGAACCGAAATGATCGTCTGGTTGGGATACACGTTCGTTGATCTGTACAAATCCAAAGAACGATATGTCACACTACTTCGCGAGCATTTCATCAAAGTCGAGAAATTCAAGCAGTTAACGGCATCGAAGATGAAGCGTGCTCTGCTGGATCGCGTGGAAACCACACCGAAGTACGTAGCACTTCTCGGAGATATCAATAGTCACAATAAGACGAGACACCTTCTCGTCTCTCCTGATTGTTTCCAGCAGTCCCTTATGATGCTGGAGACATCGCGGCCAAGGCGATCCGTCGGTATTATGTCGCCCTGGAGAAGGTTTTCAAATCCTACATCTGTTATTGCAACGCGTACACAGCGCGACAGCTAGAAAAGGCAAAAACAAAAAAAGATCAGCGGTGTTCAAGGAGATGGTGGTCAAGCGCCAGTAGTTCACCCTCAAGCAGTACGTTTACATCGCATCTTCTCGTAATTACGCCAAGCAGAATATCTTCAAGGTCGGTACCAACAACAACCCAAATGTGCGTATTAACGGTTACCAAAACGGGCCGCTGTGAAGACGATCGATTCGGGTATGTGTACATCATGTCGTACTACAACGGCAAGGCGATGGAAGCATTTATCTTCAGCTTCCTGGAGGGATTCCGGTATGGCGACGATCGACGCGAGCTATTCCACATTCACCTCGACGTGCTGATGCGCTTCATGAAAGTCTTCGAGCATATCGCGCTCGACGCAAACAAAATGTTTAACGACGCGCTCTCCAAGTACTACGACTCATACCACGATCTAGAGCCAGCGTTGGTTGACCATTTTTTCATCCACACAACATGGCTGAGCATCTGGAGGAGCACTTTGGCATTATCTCCGAAGAAGATGGTGGCGGCTACATCCCGCCCATCAAGTACGACATGGAACTACATCCGCAATCGCTCACTACCAAGCAAGTGAACGATGCACTACGACCATTTGGTATGGCACTCGTGGGTGAATACACTGATCGCTGTGAGCAACAACAGACATTCTAGTGTGGATATGTGCTCAAACATGAGTTCGAAACATCGTGGGTTAGTTTGAACGCGCGCAAGGAGCTCAGATGCCCACATTGTCGCAAGTTTTGCATCCTGAACGAAGTTTCAATCTACGTCTACGTACAAGCACGTCACAACCTACACGAACTTCTCTAAACTCAAACAAGAGGAACCCCATATCAACCACTAGCTGCTGAAAAACATAACCCGCGAGGTGCGCTAGCTAACGCCGCACGAAGGTCGAATCTATGTCATCCTCTGCCCGAATGATGAAAGAATGCTGTCACTGACAAAGCCGCGGATATCCGCCGACTAGGCGATCATAGAGGCGTTGGAGATCGGTTTTGAACTCATGAAGGTGCAGATACTGCGGTCCAAAATGAATTTCATCATCGCCATCCATGAGGAGGAGAACAAAGCGTACTTTGATACGAGCGCCACATAGTTCTCCAATCGACCCAATGCAGTTGGACGCGATAGAAGAGTCAATAGGAAAACCATTGCGTAGTACCTGAATTGTCACAAACGATACGCGGGGTACAGGTGGATCACAAGCTCAAACAACATCTGCAGCCCGTACAATGATAGATTTGCAAACGCTGCGGTCATAACGCCAAATATCGACAAGAAAGCAGGCACAATGACCTGTCAAAACTCGCCGCCGTTCAAGTTCTTGATTTGTTCTCCAACTTTTTTACGCTTGGTGCCTCGGTTTCGACATCATCTTCTTCGGATGCTGCTGACGCCGATGCACCGCCGCCAGCCTCTGGATGGTGAGCTCCGGGTCCTTCAGTAGCAGAATGACCTTGGATCCGCAAACTGCAAGTACTTCTTTGATAAAGTCGATGCACTTTGCCGACCGAAAGCACTTCCAGCCGCCGTGGCAGTCGAAGATATGGTCGCCTCTACCGGCTCCGAGTATCATGTTCACCTGGATGCGGGTTTTCACGGGATCGTTGATGTACCGCTTGAGGAGCATCACCACTTGTTGGCTCTCGAGTGCAAGGGCCGCAACCAGATTCTCCCGGCCGACATAGGTGATGAGCCAGAGTTTATGAAGCTCGCTCCCAATCTCGTCGCTGATCTTCTGGACCGCTGATATGGTTGTTTTCGTTTTGGTTCTCGAAGATGTGGCATATTCTACTACGACTCAGAGGCAATTTGGGCCGACTGATTCGAACGTCAATGGGGTTCACCCAACCGGAGGAGCGGTTGCACTTTAGGCACCCGGGAACCAGGTATGCCAGGCTACAGTCGCCGCCGTCCGCGCGCGATACGACATGCAGGCGCTCGACGTCGTAGTCGTTGATATGCATGGGCTTGCGGCAGACGAAGCACCGAAAGGTCTCCTGCTCGGTGTTGAACGCATTGAACTTCTTCATCAGGCGAGCGAGGTCCTTGATCACCGTTTTGCGGCGATCCAGCCGGAGATTCTTATCGTCGCGCATCACCTCCGTTCGGCTGCGGATGCTGGACCGCGTGGCGAGCTCACTCGCACAGTGCTGTCGCCATTTGACGAGCCTTGCCATGACCGACTTGGCCCTCACAGCTCAGAGTCGATGCTATCGATGTTGGTGAGGCGCAGACAAGAATACTCCGCTTGACTTCACCCTCGCAGCGAATAACGTCTGATATTTTTTTTAACCAGCAACCGAACATATTTGCTCGTGGTAGGATTGATATCTTCGTACTCGTCGATTTCCACTACGTCCTCGACGACACTCTCTTTGTCCTCTAAATTCGTATCGCCGGCTTGCTGTTCGTGCTTGTCCGATGGAGCGGGACCCGAAGGCTCTTCCTCGTTGTTTTTCTCGTTCCCGTCGTTTTCAGAGGGAGCGGAATCGGTAAGATCGTCGTCGTGGTTGTGTACGTTGTCCTCCGCATCCGCCTCGACCTTGACCTTGTCTATGCCCGCTAATTTGTCAACAATATCACCCATTGACTTCTCCAACGCATCACCTAATTTTATTTCTTCCTGTGCACTGAGCTTTACAAATTTATGCTCGGCGATGTTGTGCAGAAAGGGCAGGATGTTCTTGTCCAACACGATCTTCGTCGACCCGTTGGCCAGGCTCATTGGGTTGGACCCCGAGGCGATGGCGTCGAGAACTTCTCCATATCGCTGCCTGTGACGCTCATGTCGCGGTTGAACTCGGCCGCCTGCACGATGTACTACGAGGACATGCCCCAGCGAGAGAACGTGCCGAAGCACTGCACCATGCACTTCTTCGTCCAGTTGTCGATGTGCACGTTGTAGATCATGAGGTTCTGGTTTTTGTTGTTCTCCTCGCGCTCGTGGTGGTGCCGCACCGTCTACTCGCTGAGCTTGTCGAAGATCCGCTCCTTGGACTCGATCTGAAGCCGCGCGATCCGCTTGTTCGACTCCATCTTTTTGGCTTTCATGTTGATGGACTCGGAGTGCATCTCGCGTTGAAGCTCGAGTACCAGCATTCTCGCGCTTGACTCCGTCTTGCGATCCAGAGCGAGGTTTTCCTGGTCCACCAGCAGCCGTTCGCGGTCGGCTGTCAGTCACTCGCGCTCCACCTCGCGTTCCTGCCTCAAGCACCGATCTTCGCACTCGAGCTTCTCGCGCTCCAGCGCACGCCCGTGGTCCAGCCGCAGTCGCATGAGCTCGAGCATTTTCTCCTGATACTCGGTGGCCAATTGAGGACGCCGCAAGCGACTCAGGATGGGATGCAGGCGCTGCCGGCGTGGGCTCTGTTACTAGCGCCAGGCCGTGAAACACCGCCTTCATCATCCTAACGCCCCACTGGCTCTGAAGGTAGGCGTACAACCGCCTCTTCCCAGCGGTGCTGCCATTCCGCCGAACATACGCGTCTTCCACATTAAGTGTAGACTGTGATAGCCCTGGGCCGAAGCGGATGTTTGAAGCAATCAACCGATAACAGAGTTTGAAAGAAAAAGATATCACAGCCAGTAGTACTTTTTTTGTCGAACCAAAACGAGAGTTAGGTCTACGCGATCAACGATTTCATTCGCGCAGATAAATCCGTTGCGAAAGGTGAGGCAAAGTGAGTTAACGAACCAAATACGTGAAGTGGAACGAGCGTGCAGGAACCGTAAAAAAAAGCAATATATTTACTATGAACAAAACACACAATCACTCGATATTCTCCACTTCATCTGATTCTTCTTCCGGCTCGTCCAACGCAAGTTCTTCAATCCGATATTGAAGCTGGTTTTCTCCGTCGTCGATACTCGAAGTCATGTCGGTCACCCGACAGGTCAAGTATGCAGCAGAACCGCGATCGCCCGCAGGAAACCGAACCTTGTTCAGTACTTCCGACAGAGCGATTACTGCATCGATATATTGTTCCTGTTCATCGAGACTAGGGATGCCCGGAGACATCTTGATGAGCTCAAATCGCGCGTGAGCAACATTGATGGTCAAGACGAAACCTTAACACACACAATGACAGTCCAAACATAAATAAATCAACACGTTTTCATTTGCTTCGATAGGCGAGGACTATCTATCATGCCACTCACCTCTTCAGCCAGCTGCTGCTCGTCAAACACCAGCTTGACGGCCTTTCCGCATTTGTGACAAACGCCCTTCATATCCGCCACGTTCATGAACGGAACGACGGTCTTGGTGTCCATCGGCTGCGGTCGGTACGTGTATGGATGTCGTCGATGGAGCGCTTCCTTCCGATATCGGCATTCAATCCAGAGCGAACTTGGAAAACGGCCTTCAGTGAGGCCGGCCACTTGAAGTTCCGAGGGAGAGCGCGGGTCACCTCGGATCCGTCGTGATCAAAGTTTGCTGGTTGGTGGTGAGGAAATCGTGGAACACGCTTGCGGTCTCGTGCACTTGGGCTTGATTCGAGTACGCGAGCTGCAGGTGGAACGCGGCGGCACCGTCGAGGCGATTCTGGTTATGTCGGTTTTCTTGAAGGGCGCGAACCTCCTTTTTCTCAATGATCTGTTGATAATCCTTGTCCTTGTGAGCCATGAGCGTGTCCTTCTTCTCAATAATTTCTTGATTTTCCTTATTCTTCTGAGCCAGGAGTTATTGGGTTTCTTTGTCCTTTTGAGCCAGGAGTTCTTGATTGTCCTTGTCCTTTTGAACCATGAGTGCGTTCTTTTGCGCCATTCGGTTGAGCAGGTTGATCTTTTCTTCTCTGACCGCCATCTCGCGGCGTTCATGTTCCTTCGCCAAATCATCTCTCAACACCTTTTCGCGGCGCTCCACCTCAGAGAGTGCTAGGGATCCTTGAGGCGCGCGGATAAGACGTTTCACCTCTTCTATCAGCTCCCTGTTCTCCTTATTCAGTCGGTCGTTCTCGGCCTCGTGCTTCCTTGCTTCCTTCTCACGTGCATTGTCGATGTAGTCGAGCATCCGCGGCGTGAAACCATCTCACCCTCTTCATTACGAGAACGTTTGTCCGTGGCGTCCATTTTATTATCGCGGTCACTGAGAATGTCCACCTATCCATTTTTTTGTAAATATATAATGCGAACCCAAGTGAAAAGAAATGTTTGTTTCCGACTTCGATCCAAAGGTTTTCCACTTGCTCAAATTGCAAACGCGCTGGATGTATGTATTCGAAAGATGGTTACGGGGTCTGTCAGTCGCCAAACGGCCTCTCCAAAGAGACCATAGACGAAAGTTAACGAGTTTGCAAGAGGAACAAGTCGTCGAGTTTTTCTTGAATAAAAACACAAGCCGACTCCGTGACGGTGTTTCTTTTGTAGCTCGAGCCCTTAATCTTTGCATTTCTGTGAGAACACTCGGACGCATACTTCACAGACATCGGCTGTCGTTCAAACGGGCGGCATCAGCCTACCATGAAGCCGACCACAACAAACAACAAGCCTTTCTCGCAGGACTACCTCACAGTTCTGCCAAACCTTGGATTGCGTTGGACGAAGCTGCATTTTCCTCAATCACTCCCGCAAATATGCCTGGAGTAAACGAGGTACACCTGCCGTGGTTGATAGACCGAGTAATCGTGGTCGGATGCATTCCCTCATTCTGGCCGCGTCACCTGACGGCATTGTAGACTGGCAACTCATGCAAGAATCGGTGGACTCTTTGCGGTTCCACGAGTTCCTCAGCGGCCTGGAAGAGAACACCAACGTTCTACTGGACAATTGTGCTACGCACCATGCATCGCATGTTCTTGTGAAGAGAGGAAAGACTATGATATCGCAAGTGGCGAATATTAAACACGTGACCTTGGCCTATCTACCGCCTTATTAGCCCCAGTTGAATCCCGTAGAGCTTTGTTTCAACTTCATTCGATCTCATGTGAACAAAACGGCTCCTCGAACAATTGATTCGCTTTTCACAAGTATCCAGATCGCGGTTCGAGGGCTTACGCCGATCATCTGTAGAAACATGTTCAAGAGGTGCTCAATCATTGGGTAACCACTTGTTGCAGTTATCAATACAAAAACGTAGTATGGCGTCAGAGTAGAAAAAAGTTGATTTTTTGTCGCTGGCATTTTCCTATTTCGCCCATGCGGCGCAAACGCAAGTACGAAGACGACCAGGAGGTCGAGATCGACCTTGTAGCTGATGCACTCGCTCAACTTCCGTCTCCGTCCCAGGTAACCACGACCGCTCCACCCACTTACCGCCTCAAAGAGACGACCAAGGGCATCAACTCCAGCGTGATCTGCAAACTGACCCGCGTATGCAGACTGCCGTGGTTGGTAGAGGAAATCAAGAAGGTTTGCGCGGTCATGAAGCAAGTCCAGCTGGAGGGATGGCACCTCGCCAACCTGCACGTCCTTCTTTGTTTGAAGGAAGGAGACGACAAAGTTCCCGAGCTGACACAGATATTCTTTTATCGGTGCTGCGCTGCTACTCTCGGCAACATCGAGAAGCGGGACAGCCCGAAAGACCAGACGCATTACAAGTCATTCCATGAGATCTGTCAGCGCTACTGGGCAAATCGGGAGCGCGAGACGGCGTACACATCGGAGAGTATGCTCAACGCCGGAGATCTGATCAACGAGACGGCGAAGCTGATGGAGATCAACGCGCTCAACATGATCGCCCTCCACTTCCGCCGTCGGCTGCATCAGTACATCCGATTCCGGTACGCAAGGAACTACAAGGAAACCAAAAAGCTGGTGGACAGCTGCTACCGCGTCAGGTCCGAGCCCGAGCTGGACGGCGACGGCAACCCAACGGGCAAGACGACGAAGGTATGGACGGAGTGGGATGAGACGGAGGATCCGGTGGAACTTGAACTGCGCGGGTGGCTGAAGATCGTCCCATGGCAGTCGCAGATCCGAGCGAATAGCGCCCACTTTGTCCACAAACTCTACGACATGCTCGTGTGGATAGAGAAGTACGTGGCTGATCACCCGAACACCAAAGAAGCAAGACTGTACACGCTGCTGCCGGTGGCAACGTCGTTCCAGGCGGCGTATTTCAAGCTGAATGGGTCCACACTCCACGGCCTTTTTGCCCGAATTATCCATATTCCGGAGGTGGAGGACTTCTTGAAGAAAGAGCCGGATATCGTTCCTACGAAGAAGAAAACGCTCGGTGCTCAACGACCGTTCGCGAAGCCGACCTTCCAGAAGAACCGGGCTGGAATACTGCGGAAGGTATTCGACGTGCAACAGTTCGAAACGAGCAACCGCAAGTTCGCCGACGAAGTGAAGACCAATGGCTACGGTGCGTCGATCCTCCTGATCCGTCCGGTAACTACGACGTCGGTGACTGTGGTAGGAAAGAAAAGAACGTCAAGTGAAAAGAAGTCGAAGATCAAGACGCCAGAAGAGATCGCGGAGGCGGACTCCTTCGCCAAGGACTTGTTCAAGCTCAGAGCTGACTACTCTCTGGGCGTTCTCATCGGCATCGATCCCAGCATGCGCTCTTTGGTAACTGCAGTCTCGATCGGTCATCTTCCAAGTCGCCGTCGACAGAAATCTCAGCGTGGAAAGCACTGCCGTCGACGACGAGGAGGATGGCGGAAGGAGCTGGTCACAGAGATCTCTACGAGCGAGTACAGACACTCGGCTCGGATGAATGACTATCGTTTCTACCACGAGAACTTGAAGAAGCGGGAGCTATGGTACGCCGGCGTCATTCGAGCGATGCCGTCCTTCAAGACCTCGAGCTACGATGTGTACTTGCAGCGTCTCAAGTTCTTCTAGAAGCACCTGCAATTTCTGCTGGCGTTCGGCTCTGAGCAAGCTTTTCTTCGCTGGTGGTTTACGCAGGACCGCGCCAAGATGGAAGCGTTTGATGCGCTGGCTCAACGACTGGTGCCCAAGGCCAGCAAACAGGTATGCATCGCCTACGGAGACTGGAGTCGTAGGGATAAAATCAAAGGCCGCCACGGGACCAGTCAAAGGGTTTGTCGAAGCATTGAGAAAACGAGCTACCGTCGTCTCGATGGACGAATACCGGACGAGCGTCACGTGCTCCTGCTGCCACAAACGCCTCAAGCAGGCTCGGTTGCTCACCAAGGTCAAAAGAAAGGAGGACGAGACGGACATCCGACTGAAGTCGCAACCGTCGAAGAAGGAGGCCAAGGAGATCGCGGAGATGGCCAAGTTCAGGAACCCGAAACTAGCCGACAAAAAGATCGTGCTCAAGTACACTCGGAACGTCTTGCGCTGTACCAACAGTAGTTGCAAGGCGAACTTCTGGAGCAGAGACGCCAACGCCGCGCGGAACATGCTGGAACTGCTCAGCAGCGGACTGAAAAAAAAGCACAGAGCAAGACGGCTACGAGCGTCCCGGCGGAGCAAGTAGCAGCATCAAACACAGAAGAAGAAAAAAAAGTGGTTGGAAAGACTTGTAGCGGTACAGGATCTCTCGTAGCCAACCACAGACATATATTCAGGCATAGGGACCAAGTAGGACATTCTCAGTCCCATCAGTTGTAACGGGGTTACACGCAAGTGGCTACACATGGCCACTTGGTTACATGGAGGGTTCTCGAACGTTGGTGTGAGGCACACCGATGGTTACACTTTGCAGACCACTGGTCTGTATGCATTTAGACTTCTCATTGGTAGATAAGCATTCATTTCTACCAAATAGATTAGCAGGGTTCTGACACGCCATCGGATGGCAGAATACCTTTCATATACGATATCAGTTTTAGGAGCAATCCCAGTCCAGACATAAATCATAAATAGCAGTTCTCATTTTAACCCAAAACGGCTTTTAGTTTTTCGTATTTTAGTAAATCTATACTTTCGGACGAAAGTATAATTAATCTAAGTTTAAGCAAAGTGAGCCACGAAAAAGAATTTTTAGCTGATGTACACCACACGAAATGTTGCTTGCACTGACTCTTTTTTACGCCTTCACGGTGGTTTTGGCGGGAACGTTTTCGTGTACATGTACTTCAGAAGAAATGTACACAAGGTTACATCACGGAAAATTTCTTTTTCCTTCTCTTTTGTTGCTGATGGCAACTTGGTCTCCATGACCCAATATATGTCTGTGGTTGGCTACGAGCTCTTGCAGCGAATGCCGCTACAAGTCTTTCGAGAGGGAATGCTACAATCCAGGAGATTTGATCAATGCATGGTTGTCACAAGAACCTGCATCTACCAATGTTGCCAGCATGGACAAATACATGTCCAAAGTAGCGTACAACCGCTTCACCTGCAACATTTTCTTCCCTATGAACATCGATTTTATTTCACTTCACCCGCCAAAAAATCGACAGGCACGACCTTGAAAATCACCGCTTCATCAGCAATAAGGTCAGAGACTTCCTAGCAACGGGATCAGTTGACGTAGGGCCACGGAAAAGCTGTTAAGTCTCATCCCGAAATGACTTTTTTTGTATGTTGCATAGGCCAAATCGGCAAATGGACTTGCTACGATAGTGAAATCAAGTTTAATGGATTGATTTTTGTCCTACCGTTTGTGAAGTCTCGTCCTAATCACCGCTACGCTCATGGACGCCTCGTCCCTCTTTTGTTTCTCTCCGTCGTTGTTGCAAATTCTCATTTTCCCTTTTGCGTTCGAGATAACAATGCCGCCTCCTGGACCCACGGTTACTCCATACGAAGTCGAGCTTGACGGAGAAGTTTACGTGAGGATTGACCTTTTTTTTTTAGAGCCAAGGAGTTTGCGAACTTCGCGAAGCGCTATCATGCCCGCACCGTCCCTCAAGTTCATCAGGAAGGAGAGGCTAAACGTGCTCACCGTGACTAAATCGGATGTCGAGAATGACAAGGTCGGGTCCCGCACCCGCCACAGCAACAAATACAATTTGCGCCTTGTCAAGAAAGATGACAAGGTGAATCACCTGATCAACATTGCGATGCTCGACAAAACGACCAGAACGAGCGAATACCCGACCATGTTCTCGTCCAACAAGTCGTGTGTGGAAAGGACTTCGGAGGCCTACATGAGACGCCGCCGCGAAATCATAACTCGAAGCCGTCGTCCTGCGACGAATGCTGGAATAACCCTCAGCGCGCAACCAGGATTTAACGTTGCGGTCACAACTGAAGATCCTGAACGGGCTGTGGAATGTGCTCGGAATGCCGAGATGTGGCGCGATCTGGCGAAGCAAAGTGCTGCTATCGCCGCGGCGATCACTGAAGAAGCGAGGATGTGCCAGGAGCAAGTCGAGAGGGATTACTCTGATCAGAAGAAAAGCGATGAAGAACTGACAGTGTTTTATTTTTGTTTTATTATGGCGGTCACCGAAAATATCCATATCTTTTTTTTTTAAATATGCAAGCAAAACGCGAGCAGTCATTGATGAACAGTCGTTCAAAAGAAAGCTCAAGTGCAACATTCGTAAAAAGGGTAATTACGCGACGGATTACGCAGGCAGCAGCACCTTGTCCTTCGATCATTCTGCTTTTCACCTTCACCCGCCTAAGTCAAGACCTCCCATGGCGACTCCCGCTAGATGGGGAAAAGCCCGTCGAAGAAAGAAGACTCTGCGCATCGGTGGTGGCGGCTTCATTGCTTCGTCTGAAGAACTTTACTCAAGACCTCCATCGACGACGGTCGCCTTCGAGAAGCACTTCTCGAAGAAGAAGACGTACAGGCAGCAGGGCCGTACGCAGAGAGAGCGTCTCAAGAACGCGAACCATATCTCGGGTTTCAAGACAACACCGCAAGCGATCAATCTCCACGCGGTCAAGAACGTAGAAGACCGTCTTGCGCTGTAACAACAGTCGTTGCAAGGCAACCTTCGCGGACCGTGACATCCACAACAGTGGTTGGAAAGACTTGTAGCGGCATTCGTTGCAAGGTATCGTAGCCAACCACAGAAACATATTCAGGCATAGGGACCAAGTAGGACATTCTCAGTGTCATCAGTAATAATAAAGTTTGTGTTTAGTCAAAGTTGTAGTCTCTGCCTATCTGCACAATTCGTCCGCGCAGTGGGACGCCATCTTTGCTGATATCGTCAATTAGCACCTTGGCAAGCTTGCCCATGAATTTCCCGGGAAAGTCTTTGACCGCCTGCCTGTATAGGTCCTTCCGGTAGTCGTAGATGCCGTTGGGCACGCTGCAGAAGCGCTTGCCGTCGGCCGTTTCCAGCTCGAACACGACACAGCCCATGTTTTTGCCTTTGCCCTGCGCAAAGTTCACGATGATGTACTCGGCGTCGTTCTTCTTCTTCCGCTTGAGGTACCATGCTGAACGGCGCTCCTTGTTGAAGTTGAGCTCGTATGGACGATCCATCGACTGATAAACTACGCCTTCGTATCCTTTGGTCACCGTATCTGCGAAAAACGAGTCGGCTTAGCTGGGATCGTCTACGCGCTTTGTCTTGGTTAGCTGGGTGAACTTGGATCGTGCCGACCGCACGAATGCCCTCAGCAACGGATACCGCGTCGCTAAATTCATCTGTGGCATGTTCACGTCGAAGCAGTCGAAGACGTGGAACGCCAGTTTCTCTTTCTCTTGTTCTGGGATCGACGTGTTACGCACAATGCCCGAAAATATCTGCAGACTGGTGCCGTGTGCGCACAGCTCTCCGTCAATGGTCATGTTCGTCATGTCAGACTCGTGCAGCATCCTGAGCAGCGCCGCCTTCACGGCTTCGAATCCGGCGATATCGTGAAGTCGGCGAGTTGCTAGACGGACGCCTCCGCTGCCGTCGAACTGGACTAACATGCGCACTCCATCGAGCTTCGGCTGCACGAAAAACGGATACTGCAGCTTGTGTCCGTGATCGCTCCATGTCTTCAAAGTCATGGGGGATGGCAGACCTGCCAGCTGCCGCGGTTCCACTATCTCCTTGATCGTGTAGCCAGCCTTGAGCTTGCTCTCGTACTTGCTCAGAATGTCCTTATATGCCTGCGTCAGTGTATCAGTCGCATTCTTCTTGCCAAGGTTTTTACCGGACTGCACGATGGTCGGCGCGGACACACTCATCTTCATGCCCATGTAGCCAGAGCAGGTTGTGTATGCCGCGTAGTAGCCGTCAGGCACATCAATATCCTCGAGGGCGTGAACCAAAGCGTCATGCTCGTCGAAAAGCGAGGCGAGATGCTCCATTGGCGGATCTTGCCATGCCGAGAGCTGACGACAGCCCCAGAGTTGTTATCGACACCGCCAAATGCCAGATACCGAGCAACATATACACACACAACAACAACAAACAAACAAAAACCAAACGGGAAAAACTAGAAATCACTGTTGTCGCTGTCGTAGCGAAACGGTGATCCAACGCCTACTTGCGACGCTACCCACTCAACGGTCTGGCGATTGTTCTCGTTGATGGCAGCGATATCCACAAGGCTGCAACCATCGCGGTTCACAACATTCCCTTCCTGGCCGACAAAGATTAGCGTTGGAATCGGGTTGACGTAAAACTCGTCTCGAAGCTCGATACGGATGTCATCATCGAAACGACCGGCCGGCCGAGGTTGTTGAGACCGATAGGCATCGTGCGCCTCCTGCGTTTTGTCCGATCCCACCAACACGATTTCAACCCCGCGTTCCAGCAGATGTGGGTACAGCTCCGTCAACTTAGGTGTGAAGTCGCGGCACCACTTGCAGTAGTCGGCGCTGAAGCACAGTCCGAAAACCTGCGCGCCCGGGACGGAGGAGTAGCGGAACGCCTGTCTGGCCGTTTGGCTCATACCTACGACGACTCTGCTATATCATTTCTTCCCATATTGTCAAAAACGGCCAAGTACGGCATCGCATCCGTTATTGATTTTCGCCCCGAGGGCGTCTCTCGCAATTACTACCTTCATCGAATGTGAGTATCCTCGCCTTAATATTTTCAGCGAGGGTCGCTGCGGCGCGAATCCCCCCTTTTCCATTCTGTCCCTGTCTGCGTCATCACATCCACAAGCCAAACCTCACTTTTGTGCACACACACATTTATGATGAGAAAAAGAGAGCTCGAGAAAGAAAAAAAATCTTCCTCGGAGTTTGTCAGCATCATGAATTACTGTCGGCTCTCCAAGCTCGAACTGCAACGATACATCGACCCACAGGACAAGCCAGTAGCAGCAGGCGGTAGGCAGTAGTAGGCAGTAGTAGGCAGTAGTAGGCAGTAGTAGGGGAATGAAATCAAACGATGTAGGCAGCAACAAATGGCAGCGTTGGGGTAACAAAGGCGGCAACTCGGTGGCGAGGCAGCGAGGCAGCGATGCAGCGAGGCAGCGAGGCAGCGCGTGGGAAGCGTAGACAAGCAGGACAAGTCGACGACAGTAGTTTGGTGGTGCAAAAGAAGCTCTCCCAGCTGGGTTTGAACCAGCGACCTTGAGGTTAACAGCCGCACGCTCTACCAACTGAGCTATAGGAGAAGCACGACAAGCCAACCACCGCACCGCGTCGCGAAAAGTGCATTCCTTACACACACACACACAAAACCACCTCGCCGCACGCATGTCACTCCCTCACACCAACGTCTTCCCCGCACATACTTGCTCCAACACCCACCCACCTCTCTAACACGTCCAAAAAGACTCCGAAACACTCCATAAACTTGCAAGCGCACCGGGCAACGAGTACACGCCACCAAATGGTCCACAACGCAGCTGGAACGTATCTAGCGCCAGCACAGCTCACGGACAGGCTCTCGAGGACACAAAATCGTCCCCACATAGCGACTCCCTCAAGGTCACTGTTTTCGATCCCGACTGTGGTTGCGTTCAGCCCTGACACGGGATTGTGGATCAACCGCGATCACAGCGAGGTGTCCAGTATTCAGAATGTTTCAGCCGTGAGCGGAGAGCAACGGGAAGTGTTAGTCCACATCCGAATGCGAAAAGTCGAACACGGGCCAAGACGGTAGCAGCAGGCGGTAGGCAGTAGTAGGCAGTAGTAGGCAGTAGTTAGGCCAGTAGTAGGGGAATGAAATCAAACGATGTAGGCAGCAACAAATGGCAGCGTTGGTAAACAAAGGCGGCAACTCGGTGGCGAGGCAGCGAGGCAGCGATGCAGCGAGGCAGCGCGTGGGAAGCGTAGACAAGCAGGACAAGTCGACGACAGTAGTTTGGTGGTGCAAAAGAAGCTCTCCCAGCTGGGTTTGAACCAGCGACCTTGAGGTTAACAGCCGCACGCTCTACCAACTGAGCTATAGGAGAAGCACGACAAGCCAACCACGCGCACCGCGTCGCGAAAAGTGCATTCCTTACACACACACACACAAAAACCACCTCGCCGCACGCATGTCACTCCCTCACACCAACGTCTTCCCCGCACATACTTGCTCCAACACCCACCCACCTCTCTAACACGTCCAAAAAGACTCCGAAACACTCCATAAACTTGCAAGCGCACCGGCAACGAGTACACGCCACCAAATGGTCCACAACGCAGCTGGAACGTATCTAGCGCCAGCACAGCTCACGGACAGGCTCTCGAGGACACAAAATCGTCCCCACATAGCGACTCCCTCAAGGTCACTGTTTCGATCCCGACTGTGGTTGCGTTCAGCCCTGACACGGGATTGTGGATCAACCGCGATCACAGCGAGTGTGTCCAGTATTCAGAATGTTTCAGCCGTGAGCGGAGAGCAACGGGTAAGTGTAGTCCACATCCGAATGCGAAAGGTCGAACACGGGCCAAGACGGTAGCAGCAGGCGGTAGGCAGTAGTAGGCAGTAGTAGGCAGTAGTAGGCAGTAGTAGGGGAATGAAATCAAACGATGTAGGCAGCAACAAATGGCAGCGTTGGGGTAACAAAGGCGGCAACTCGGTGGCGAGGCAGCGAGGCAGCGATGCAGCGAGGCAGCGCGTGGGAAGCGTAGACAAGCAGGACAAGTCGACGACAGTAGTTTGGTGGTGCAAAAGAAGCTCTCCCAGCTGGGTTTGAACCAGCGACCTTGAGGTTAACAGCCGCACGCTCTACCAACTGAGCTATAGGAGAAGCACGACAAGCCAACCACCGCACCGCGTCGCGAAAAGTGCATTCCTTACACACACACACAAAACCACCTCGCCGCACGCATGTCACTCCCTCACACCAACGTCTTCCCCGCACATACTTGCTCCAACACCCACCCACCTCTCTAACACGTCCAAAAAGACTCCGAAACACTCCATAAACTTGCAAGCGCACCGGCAACGAGTACACGCCACCAAATGGTCCACAACGCAGCTGGAACGTATCTAGCGCCAGCACAGCTCACGGACAGGCTCTCGAGGACACACAAAATCGTCCCCACATAGCGACTCCCTCAAGGTCACTGTTTCGATCCCGACTGTGGTTGCGTTCAGCCCTGACACGGGATTGTGGATCAACCGCGATCACAGCGAGTGTGTCCAGTATTCAGAATGTTTCAGCCGTGAGCGGAGAGCAACGGGTAAGTGTAGTCCACATCCGAATGCGAAAGATCGAACACGGGCCAAGACGGTAGCAGCAGGCGGTAGGCAGTAGTAGGCAGTAGTAGGCAGTAGTAGGCAGTAGTAGGCAGTAGTAGGCAGTAGTAGGGGAATGAAATCAAACGATGTAGGCAGCAACAAATGGCAGCGTTGGGGTAACAAAGGCGGCAACTCGGTGGCGAGGCAGCGAGGCAGCGATGCAGCGAGGCAGCGAGGCAGCGCGTGGGAAGCGTAGACAAGCAGGACAAGTCGACGACAGTAGTTTGGTGGTGCAAAAGAAGCTCTCCCAGCTGGGTTTGAACCAGCGACCTTGAGGTTAACAGCCGCACGCTCTACCAACTGAGCTATAGGAGAAGCACGACAAGCCAACCACCGCACCGCGTCGCGAAAAGTGCATTCCTTACACACACACACAAAACCACCTCGCCGCACGCATGTCACTCCCTCACACCAACGTCTTCCCCGCACATACTTGCTCCAACACCCACCCACCTCTCTAACACGTCCAAAAAGACTCCGAAACACTCCATAAACTTGCAAGCGCACCGGCAACGAGTACACGCCACCAAATGGTCCACAACGCAGCTGGAACGTATCTAGCGCCAGCACAGCTCACGGACAGGCTCTCGAGGACACAAAATCGTCCCCACATAGCGACTCCCTCAAGGTCACTGTTTCGATCCCGACTGTGGTTGCGTTCAGCCCTGACACGGGATTGTGGATCAACCGCGATCACAGCGAGTGTGTCCAGTATTCAGAATGTTTCAGCCGTGAGCGGAGAGCAACGGGTAAGTGTAGTCCACATCCGAATGCGAAAGGTCGAACACGGGCCAAGACGGTAGCAGCAGGCGGTAGGCAGTAGTAGGCAGTAGTAGGCAGTAGTAGGGGAATGAAATCAAACGATGTAGGCAGCAACAAATGGCAGCGTTGGGGTAACAAAGGCGGCAACTCGGTGGCGAGGCAGCGAGGCAGCGATGCAGCGAGGCAGCGCGTGGGAAGCGTAGACAAGCAGGACAAGTCGACGACAGTAGTTTGGTGGTGCAAAAGAAGCTCTCCCAGCTGGGTTTGAACCAGCGACCTTGAGGTTAACAGCCGCACGCTCTACCAACTGAGCTATAGGAGAAGCACGACAAGCCAACCACCGCACCGCGTCGCGAAAAGTGCATTCCTTACACACACACACACACAAAACCACCTCGCCGCACGCATGTCACTCCCTCACACCAACGTCTTCCCCGCACATACTTGCTCCAACACCCACCCACCTCTCTAACACGTCCAAAAAAGACTCCGAAACACTCCATAAACTTGCAAGCGCACCGGCAACGAGTACACGCCACCAAATGGTCCACAACGCAGCTGGAACGTATCTAGCGCCAGCACAGCTCACGGACAGGCTCTCGAGGACACAAAATCGTCCCCACATAGCGACTCCCTCAAGGTCACTGTTTCGATCCCGACTGTGGTTGCGTTCAGCCCTGACACGGGATTGTGGATCAACCGCGATCACAGCGAGTGTGTCCAGTATTCAGAATGTTTCAGCCGTGAGCGGAGAGCAACGGGTAAGTGTAGTCCACATCCGAATGCGAAAGATCGAACACGGGCCAAGACGGTAGCAGCAGGCGGTAGGCAGTAGTAGGCAGTAGTAGGCAGTAGTAGGCAGTAGTAGGCAGTAGTAGGCAGTAGTAGGGGAATGAAATCAAACGATGTAGGCAGCAACAAATGGCAGCGTTGGGGTAACAAAGGCGGCAACTCGGTGGCGAGGCAGCGAGGCAGCGATGCAGCGATGCAGCGAGGCAGCGCGTGGGAAGCGTAGACAAGCAGGACAAGTCGACGACAGTAGTTTGGTGGTGCAAAAGAAGCTCTCCCAGCTGGGTTTGAACCAGCGACCTTGAGGTTAACAGCCGCACGCTCTACCAACTGAGCTATAGGAGAAGCACGACAAGCCAACCACCGCACCGCGTCGCGAAAAGTGCATTCCTTACACACACACACACACAAAACCACCTCGCCGCACGCATGTCACTCCCTCACACCAACGTCTTCCCCGCACATACTTGCTCCAACACCCACCCACCTCTCTAACACGTCCAAAAAGACTCCGAAACACTCCATAAACTTGCAAGCGCACCGGCAACGAGTACACGCCACCAAATGGTCCACAACGCAGCTGGAACGTATCTAGCGCCAGCACAGCTCACGGACAGGCTCTCGAGGACACAAAATCGTCCCCACATAGCGACTCCCTCAAGGTCACTGTTTCGATCCCGACTGTGGTTGCGTTCAGCCCTGACACGGGATTGTGGATCAACCGCGATCACAGCGAGTGTGTCCAGTATTCAGAATGTTTCAGCCGTGAGCGGAGAGCAACGGGTAAGTGTAGTCCACATCCGAATGCGAAAGGTCGAACACGGGCCAAGACGGTAGCAGCAGGCGGTAGGCAGTAGTAGGCAGTAGTAGGCAGTAGTAGGCAGTAGTAGGCAGTAGTAGGCAGTAGTAGGCAGTAGTAGGGGAATGAAATCAAACGATGTAGGCAGCAACAAATGGCAGCGTTGGGGTAACAAAGGCGGCAACTCGGTGGCGAGGCAGCGAGGCAGCGATGCAGCGAGGCAGCGCGTGGGAAGCGTAGACAAGCAGGACAAGTCGACGACAGTAGTTTGGTGGTGCAAAAGAAGCTCTCCCAGCTGGGTTTGAACCAGCGACCTTGAGGTTAACAGCCGCACGCTCTACCAACTGAGCTATAGGAGAAGCACGACAAGCCAACCACCGCACCGCGTCGCGAAAAGTGCATTCCTTACACACACACACACAAAACCACCTCGCCGCACGCATGTCACTCCCTCACACCAACGTCTTCCCCGCACATACTTGCTCCAACACCCACCCACCTCTCTAACACGTCCAAAAAGACTCCGAAACACTCCATAAACTTGCAAGCGCACCGGCAACGAGTACACGCCACCAAATGGTCCACAACGCAGCTGGAACGTATCTAGCGCCAGCACAGCTCACGGACAGGCTCTCGAGGACACAAAATCGTCCCCACATAGCGACTCCCTCAAGGTCACTGTTTCGATCCCGACTGTGGTTGCGTTCAGCCCTGACACGGGATTGTGGATCAACCGCGATCACAGCGAGTGTGTCCAGTATTCAGAATGTTTCAGCCGTGAGCGGAGAGCAACGGGTAAGTGTAGTCCACATCCGAATGCGAAAGGTCGAACACGGGCCAAGACGGTAGCAGCAGGCGGTAGGCAGTAGTAGGCAGTAGTAGGCAGTAGTAGGCAGTAGTAGGCAGTAGTAGGCAGTAGTAGGCAGTAGTAGGGGAATGAAATCAAACGATGTAGGCAGCAACAAATGGCAGCGTTGGGGTAACAAAGGCGGCAACTCGGTGGCGAGGCAGCGAGGCAGCGATGCAGCGATGCAGCGAGGCAGCGCGTGGGAAGCGTAGACAAGCAGGACAAGTCGACGACAGTAGTTTGGTGGTGCAAAAGAAGCTCTCCCAGCTGGGTTTGAACCAGCGACCTTGAGGTTAACAGCCGCACGCTCTACCAACTGAGCTATAGGAGAAGCACGACAAGCCAACCACCGCACCGCGTCGCGAAAAGTGCATTCCTTACACACACACACACAAAACCACCTCGCCGCACGCATGTCACTCCCTCACACCAACGTCTTCCCCGCACATACTTGCTCCAACACCCACCCACCTCTCTAACACGTCCAAAAAGACTCCGAAACACTCCATAAACTTGCAAGCGCACCGGCAACGAGTACACGCCACCAAATGGTCCACAACGCAGCTGGAACGTATCTAGCGCCAGCACAGCTCACGGACAGGCTCTCGAGGACACAAAATCGTCCCCACATAGCGACTCCCTCAAGGTCACTGTTTCGATCCCGACTGTGGTTGCGTTCAGCCCTGACACGGGATTGTGGATCAACCGCGATCACAGCGAGTGTGTCCAGTATTCAGAATGTTTCAGCCGTGAGCGGAGAGCAACGGGTAAGTGTAGTCCACATCCGAATGCGAAAGGTCGAACACGGGCCAAGACGGTAGCAGCAGGCGGTAGGCAGTAGTAGGCAGTAGTAGGCAGTAGTAGGCAGTAGTAGGCAGTAGTAGGCAGTAGTAGGCAGTAGTAGGCAGTAGTAGGCAGTAGTAGGCAGTAGTAGGCAGTAGTAGGGGAATGAAATCAAACGATGTAGGCAGCAACAAATGGCAGCGTTGGGGTAACAAAGGCGGCAACTCGGTGGCGAGGCAGCGAGGCAGCGATGCAGCGATGCAGCGAGGCAGCGCGTGGGAAGCGTAGACAAGCAGGACAAGTCGACGACAGTAGTTTGGTGGTGCAAAAGAAGCTCTCCCAGCTGGGTTTGAACCAGCGACCTTGAGGTTAACAGCCGCACGCTCTACCAACTGAGCTATAGGAGAAGCACGACAAGCCAACCACCGCACCGCGTCGCGAAAAGTGCATTCCTTACACACACACACAAAACCACCTCGCCGCACGCATGTCACTCCCTCACACCAACGTCTTCCCCGCACATACTTGCTCCAACACCCACCCACCTCTCTAACACGTCCAAAAAGACTCCGAAACACTCCATAAACTTGCAAGCGCACCGGCAACGAGTACACGCCACCAAATGGTCCACAACGCAGCTGGAACGTATCTAGCGCCAGCACAGCTCACGGACAGGCTCTCGAGGACACAAAATCGTCCCCACATAGCGACTCCCTCAAGGTCACTGTTTCGATCCCGACTGTGGTTGCGTTCAGCCCTGACACGGGATTGTGGATCAACCGCGATCACAGCGAGTGTGTCCAGTATTCAGAATGTTTCAGCCGTGAGCGGAGAGCAACGGGTAAGTGTAGTCCACATCCGAATGCGAAAGATCGAACACGGGCCAAGACGGTAGCAGCAGGCGGTAGGCAGTAGTAGGCAGTAGTAGGCAGTAGTAGGCAGTAGTAGGCAGTAGTAGGGGAATGAAATCAAACGATGTAGGCAGCAACAAATGGCAGCGTTGGGGTAACAAAGGCGGCAACTCGGTGGCGAGGCAGCGAGGCAGCGATGCAGCGAGGCAGCGCGTGGGAAGCGTAGACAAGCAGGACAAGTCGACGACAGTAGTTTGGTGGTGCAAAAGAAGCTCTCCCAGCTGGGTTTGAACCAGCGACCTTGAGGTTAACAGCCGCACGCTCTACCAACTGAGCTATAGGAGAAGCACGACAAGCCAACCACCGCACCGCGTCGCGAAAAGTGCATTCCTTACACACACACACACAAAACCACCTCGCCGCACGCATGTCACTCCCTCACACCAACGTCTTCCCCGCACATACTTGCTCCAACACCCACCCACCTCTCTAACACGTCCAAAAAGACTCCGAAACACTCCATAAACTTGCAAGCGCACCGGCAACGAGTACACGCCACCAAATGGTCCACAACGCAGCTGGAACGTATCTAGCGCCAGCACAGCTCACGGACAGGCTCTCGAGGACACAAAATCGTCCCCACATAGCGACTCCCTCAAGGTCACTGTTTCGATCCCGACTGTGGTTGCGTTCAGCCCTGACACGGGATTGTGGATCAACCGCGATCACAGCGAGTGTGTCCAGTATTCAGAATGTTTCAGCCGTGAGCGGAGAGCAACGGGTAAGTGTAGTCCACATCCGAATGCGAAAGGTCGAACACGGGCCAAGACGGTAGCAGCAGGCGGTAGGCAGTAGTAGGCAGTAGTAGGCAGTAGTAGGCAGTAGTAGGCAGTAGTAGGCAGTAGTAGGGGAATGAAATCAAACGATGTAGGCAGCAACAAATGGCAGCGTTGGGGTAACAAAGGCGGCAACTCGGTGGCGATGCAGCGAGGCAGCGATGCAGCGATGCAGCGAGGCAGCGCGTGGGAAGCGTAGACAAGCAGGACAAGTCGACGACAGTAGTTTGGTGGTGCAAAAGAAGCTCTCCCAGCTGGGTTTGAACCAGCGACCTTGAGGTTAACAGCCGCACGCTCTACCAACTGAGCTATAGGAGAAGCACGACAAGCCAACCACCGCACCGCGTCGCGAAAAGTGCATTCCTTACACACACACACAAAACCACCTCGCCGCACGCATGTCACTCCCTCACACCAACGTCTTCCCCGCACATACTTGCTCCAACACCCACCCACCTCTCTAACACGTCCAAAAAGACTCCGAAACACTCCATAAACTTGCAAGCGCACCGGCAACGAGTACACGCCACCAAATGGTCCACAACGCAGCTGGAACGTATCTAGCGCCAGCACAGCTCACGGACAGGCTCTCGAGACACAAAATCGTCCCCACATAGCGACTCCCTCAAGGTCACTGTTTCGATCCCGACTGTGGTTGCGTTCAGCCCTGACACGGGATTGTGGATCAACCGCGATCACAGCGAGTGTGTCCAGTATTCAGAATGTTTCAGCCGTGAGCGGAGAGCAACGGGTGTAAGTGTAGTCCACATCCGAATGCGAAAGGTCGAACACGGGCCAAGACGGTAGCAGCAGGCGGTAGGCAGTAGTAGGCATAGTAGGCAGTAGTAGGCAGTAGTAGGCAGTAGTAGGCAGTAGTAGGAATGAAATCAAACGATGTAGCAGCAACAAATGGCAGCGTTGGGTAAACAAAGGCGGCAACTCGGGGTGGCGATCAGCAGCGGGCAGCGCGTGGGAAGCGTAGACAAGCAGGACAAGTCGACGACAGTAGTTTGGTGGTGCAAAAAGAAGCTCTCCCAGCTGGGTTTGAACCAGCGGACCTTGAGGTTAACAGCCGCACGCCTCTACCAACTGAGCTATAGGAGAAGCACGACAAAGCCAACCACCGCACCGCGTCGCGAAAAAGTGCATTCCTTACACACACACACACAAAACCACCTCGCCGCACGCATGTCACTCCCTCACACCAACGTCTTCCCCGCACATACTTGCTCCAAACACCCACCCACCTCTCTAACACGTCCAAAAAGACTCCGAAACACTCCATAAACTTGCAAGCGCACCGGCAACGAGTACACGCCACCAAATGGTCCACAACGCAGCTGGAACGTATCTAGCGCCAGCACAGCTCACGGACAGGCTCTCGAGGACACAAAATCGTCCCCACATAGCGACTCCCCTCAAGGTCACTGTTTTCGATCCCGACTGTGGTTGCGTTCAGCCCTGACACGGATTGTGGATCAACCGCGATCACAGCGAGTGTGTCCAGTATTCAGAATGTTTCAGCCGTGAAGCGGAGAGCAACGGGTAAGTGTAGTCCACATCCGAATGCGAAAGGTCGAACACGGGCCAAGGACGGTAGCAGCAGGCTCTCGCGGTCGGTAGTGCAGTAGTAGGCAACAGCTTAAGTAAGGCATGTAGGCCAGTAGTAGTCAGTCAAAGGCACGACCAGTAGTAAGGGCAGC